>BLSH010328693.1:371225-395239 GCA_018402905.1 Glandirana rugosa
TTGACTGAATGACCAACAAGGAGTGTTACCTTGTCGTAATACGAACTAAAAGGGACCAAGACCTGTCATTGACGTTCTTATCTTAATATCCTCCGTATGGGCCCGAAACTTTGTCAGTTAAAGCGATGCAGTGCCGAATCGCAAAAAGTGCTCTGATCAGGAAGGGGGTAAATCCTTCCGGGGCTGAAGTGGTTAAACTGTGTAGAGGGTTCTTTACTGTAAAAGGGGCAAAGATGTGGAATTCTCTTCCACAAGCAGTGGTTTCAGTGGCGAACATCGATAATTTAAAAAAATTATTAGATGGGCACCTTAATGACCACAATATACAGGGGTAATGCACTATTAACATATAAGTACACACACAGGTTGAACTGGATCTTTTTCCAACGTTACCAACTATGTAACTATGTATGCCACTTATTCATTACAGGACAGTCTTGAAAATATTCCCCTGCAAAATATAGAAAGCTGCTGTTCAAAGACCGGGTATGCCTCCTATAATTCTATTCTTGCAATTACTGTCCAGAACCAGGGAAAATCCAGCATAATGCTGTTCCATTGTGAGGAACAACCAGTAAGTCAGTTCAGATAATTTAATTTTTTTTTTTTATTGTCAAATGGTTGTACACATCAATGTAATGATTCTGTTTTTCTCTTTTCAGGCTTCCATTGTACAAAAAAATTTGGAGAGAGCTTTGACACAATTCAAAGGAAACCAACAATACAAAGATAACACAAGGTATACCTTTCATCTTTCTGCTCTACACAGCACTCTGCACAATAACTTTGACTCTTCATTTCAATACATTACTCCATACTTCAAGTGATTGTAAAGTTTAGTTTTTTCTTAAATTAAAATAATAAACATGTTATATATTCTGACTCTAACTGTTGTAATAGTGACTCATACCTTGCTGAGACCTCTATGCATGGCCTGTATAAGCAGATATAATCACCGCAGACAGTTCTCATCAGATAGCTTGAACTCACCAAAACACGTCTTTTTTCCATCAGTGTAGGTCTTTATTGCAAGCATGAGGTATAGCAGGCAATAAGATGTGGCAGATGATTGAAAGACGATATGTGAAGGTCAAAGCATGGTAATGTGTTCCCAGATGCAAGCTGATTGCATGTGGCCTATAGAGAAGTGGTCATATCTTTCCTCACAAGACAGAGAAGCAAGAACAGGAAATACATCAGAGTTGGGTGGGGACACACTTAATAAACAGAAAAGGATGTTGCTATAACCAAAACAACCACAAGATGGCAGTATAATAACCAATTATATAAACATTAAAGCGGACATTCAGTCATTTTTTCAACTTTCCATCTATTAAATCTTCTGCTCTTGTTTTTTTAACTTTGGATAGTAAAACATTTTTTTCTGCCAGTAAATACCTTATACAGCCCACTTCCTCTTACTTGTCTGGTCATTAGCCTAGGCTTATGACATCGTATGCAGCCCTCTCTCTCACTCTCATGAGAGTTTGCCAGGAAGGGAGGGGGGTGAGTCATAAGAGGGCCAATGAGAGCTGCAGGGCTACAGAGCTGGAGGTGTGCCTCTGTGTGTCTGTGTAAATCCAGGAAGTGAATAGGCAGCAGCTTCACCTGTCCACAGTTAAAATGGATGCAGCCAGACTTAGTGGGAGATTTCGGCAGCATATTTGGCAAGTACAGAATCACAGTGTATATAAAATGATATGCAAAGTGGTTGGAGGGAAGCTTCTGAATGGCAAAGATGTTTTTATTACAAATTATGTGAGCAGACTGCAGTTCCTCTTTAACATAACTTAGCATAACATTACATTTCACACAACAAGTGTAACAGCACACTCCCTGTCTGGTATTGCAAATACCACTATGTTACATCATAACGGTAGTTATGCAATGCAAATAAACAATGGTGTGATTTTCAGTTGTGTTGAAGACCTGAAAGACAAAAATAACATGCATGTATATGCAACAACAATAACTGCAATACGGAATCAAGAAGTGTAACTTAAAGTTCAAGGCAAATTCTTATTGTCGTAGAAATTGAATTCAACAAACCCAGGTAACCAAGTTCAGTCTCCAAAAGACAAGAGTAAAACAAGTTCTGTGATATGTCTGAGTAAAGTCTTTACAGTTCCTTGTCTGGCAACCTTCACTTCTACCTTACATACCATACCATCATCACTAGGAATAATGAGCCCCATGGGCCATTCAATTATTTCGGCTTGCTGGTCCTTGAGCAGAACAAGATCTCCAACTTGGAGATTAGGGTTCAGATGTTGCCATTGTCTGTGTTCTTGCTGAAGAGAAAGATATTCAATTTTTCAATGATTCCCGAAGCAGTTGGCGAGGTGTTGCACTCGCTTCCATTAATCACGGTATAAGTTCCCTGCTTTAAAGTCTCCAGGTGGAACAGGAACAGACCCAAGCTTCTAGGTAAGAAGAGTAACTGGAGTAAGGATGGTTGGGAAATCTGGATCTGTAGATACTGGAACAAGTGGTCTTGAATTGATTATGGTGGACACTTCTGCCAGAAAGGTGGTTAAACTCTTATGAGTAAGCCTTGTGGAGTTCAAGTCCATTAACATAGAGTTCAGTATCCTACGTGCAAAGCCTATCATTCTCTCCCATGAGTTACCCATCTGGGAAGAATGAGGAGGATTGAAAATCCAAGTGCAGCCCTTTTCAGCTAAAAAGCCCTGGATTGGCTTAGAGTCAAGCTGTAACTCTTGGCAGGTGGGCTGTGGACAGTAAAGTTGGTTCCACAGTCAGATCTTAATGACTTCACTGGCCCTCTGATGGTAAGGAATCGTCTTAGAGCATTAATAAAACTCAAAGCATCCATGGATTCTATAACATCGATGTGTACCGCACGCACACTCATGCAGGTAAACAGCACTGCCCATCATTTACTATATGCTTGGACACCTCAGGTTCTGCACTCTGTTACCGTCCATGGCCCAAACACATCTAGACCAATATGAGTCAGTACTTAACCTGTCAGCTGGCAAATCTGAAATTTGCTGTTGCTGATGCTTCCCTCTCGGTTTGTGGCATTGGACACAGCTGTGCATTATAGCTGAAACCTATCTTGCTGATTCAACAATCCAAAGGCCTGCAGCTCTTATGGCACCCTCTGTGAAATGTCTATCTTGATGCTTAACCCTTTCATGGTAGTGCCGTATGAGCAAGGTGGATAGATAATGATGACCAGATATGATAACAGGATTTTGTTCTTGTTTTCCCAACTTGGCCTTGTTTAAAGGTTCAACCCTTAGCATGCCATGGCTGTCAATGAATGGATTCAGGTTGGCAACTGGAATTTTTTGGAATGTCCTACTTGTCATGGATACATTTAATTTCTGTGGTGCTAAAGACATTCTATTGTTCACTGCGTATTATGATCAATTCACTTTCAGCAATGTCCTTTACAGGAAGAGGTTTTTGGCATAAGTGCCAGCCTTCACAGTCAGAATCATCAGACGTAGTGCGATAGCAGTGAACAATATGGACTAACCTTGCAATAGTGTGCACAAGCCTTGTCCACTTGGAGAAATGTTCAAAGTGTTGAGGACTCAAGATGAACCTTTGTTCAGATCTGGTGCCTTAACTGCAGACTGAATCTCTGGATCATTGTCGGGATCTAGAAGACTGAAGACCTCAGGTGTAGTTTCTTCTGTATGATCCAGCAGGAATTCAGGTCCTGTTAACCAAGAAAAAATTGCAAAGACACTGGCAGATACTGGCCTAGTGGAATGATCTGCAGGATTAAGCTCTGATGGAGCATGATGCCATTGTTCAGGCCTTGAGGATTTTCTGATTCTTTCTACAGGGTTGCTGACTGTATATGTAGCCCAAAACAACCTTGCTGTCTGTGCAGAATTTGATGTCATCCATTTGAATGTCTAGCTGATGCTGTATAAAATCTGCAATTTCTACAGCTAGCACAGTCCCACAAATTCCAAGCCTGGGAATTGTGTGCTCAAGCTTAGGAGCTAACTTAGCTTTGCCAAACAGAAACCCTATGTGGGCTTGGTTGAGAGAGTATCTTACCTTGATGTAGGCAACAGCTGATATGGCCTCAGTGGATGCATCTGAGAAGATGTGAATCTCTTTTCTCTGATTTGCAGCAAGGGAAGCTGAAGTGTAGCAGTGTGGTATGTCAATTCCATCTAAGGCATGTTGAGATTGTTTCCAGGACTCCCACCTTGAATGTTTGCCTGATGGTAGTGGAGCATCCCAATCTTGAATAGTGTCTGATAGCTGTCTTAATAATGATTCATCTTGTATGGTGATGGGAGCCACAAATCCTAGTGGATAGTATAGACCGTTCACCACTGCCACATTTGGTAAATGGCTTGTCTGCAGAGCTGACCTGAAAGCCGAAGGTTTCTTTTAATAAGTTCCACCGTAAGCCCAGACTTCTCTGAACAAGAGACATGTCCATTCCCAGATTTAAACCCTTAAATCCTGTGGCATGATCGCCAGACTTTCATTACAGCAGCACTGTTTGAGGCAATTTTATGGAGTCTGAGGTTGGCCTCAGAAAGCATACCTTGAGTCCTTTGCAGCAGGTCTGTGGTTTCTTCATCAGTGGGTAAGGATTTGAGTCCATCATCCACGTAGAAGTCTCTCTCATCAAAGTGTTGAGCATATGCACCATATTCCTTTTCGCCATCAAGAGCAGTCCTTCGTAGAGCATTTGTTGCAACAGCAGGTGAGGAACTGTTTCCGAATACATTTACTTTCATGCCGTATTCAATCACTTCATTGTTTTTGTTTTTGTCACGGTACCACAGAAATCTTAGAAAGTTCCTATGGTCTTCTCTTACTATAAAGCAATGGAACATTTGGTCAATGTCAGCGGTTATGGCAACTGGCTCTCTTCTAAACCTCATAAGTACTTCTTCAAGGTTGTTGGTTAGGTTAGAACCAGTAAGAAGAACATCATTCAGGTATACACCTTGATGGTTGGCCCTGGAATCAAACACTACCCGGATTTGCTTTGGTTTAGGTGGATGATACACTCCAAAGAAAGGCAGATACCAGCATTCATCATGTTCAAGTAGAGGTGGAGCTGGCTCCGTGTGATCATTGTCAAAGATCCTTTTTATAAAGGCATTGAAATGTTCCTTCATTTCAGGCCTGTTCTTTAGTGTTTGCTGAAATGAGCTGAATCTGGATAAAGCTTGTTCACGATTATTTGGAAGTCTGACTCTTGTAGCACAAAGAGGTAATGGTGCAACACAGATGTTAGATTCATCTGTGAAGAATTCACTGTCTATTATTGCGTTGAACCCTCTATCTTCAACTGACAAGGCTATTCTGTTGTAATCACGTGTAGTACAAGACACTGTGCCACCTAAGCTGTCATCACAGGGGATGGGAGTAACATCAGATACCTGGATAATGTCAAGAGGCTTCTCCTTTACTTCATAATGATGAGGGCATTGTCTGAAGTGAGATGCATGCCCATTTCTTAGCACATGAGTCTTGAAGGATTTGATCTAAGATGGCTTGCGCAGTCTATTCAAGCATACATCGCCCACTATTACCCTGCCTAGATCAAGTCTTTGTGCATATGGGGCATTGTCAGATCCATTGCACTGCTGGCATACTTTATGTACTCTGAGAATGTCTTTTCTCAGCAAGACTAGTATTTCAGCATCCATGTCCATTGGAGGAATATCAGTAACCAGGTGCCTTAAGTGGGGATGGTGAGACACAGCTTCTGGAGTGGGAATTTCTTCCCTGTTGTCTGGTATTTGGTCACACTCAACTTATGTTGGCAAGGGTATGCCCTTCTTTGCCTTGATATGGGAGACCATGAACCCATCAGCCTTTCTGCCGGAGGTTTCCACACGACCAGAACAGGTGTTGAGAGTATATGGTGGTGCATGTCCCTTTCTGCCAAAGATCTCAAAGACTTTAGGCTTGACCAGGGATCTGTTTCTCTGCTTATCTATTATGGCATACATCCTGGTAGCTTTCTCAGGTTGATCCTTTGGATATATTTTGACTAGACATGCCTTGGCACAGCATTTGTGGCTTGATCCTTCTCCACAGACTTCAGTACATGAAGAAGAGACATGTAGTGGCTGGAGCATGGCTTTGTAGCTCCCCGCCATGATTTGATGCATTGATCAATGTAGATGCCTGCTGTGGATTGTGTGGAAGTGGAGCAGTATGCATAGCTGTTACGTGTTTTTCACTACTGCATTCTGTGCACTTGTTGGCAACTTCTTGACTGACTTTGCCCTAAGCTCACAACATTTCTTTAGAGGGTGAGATTTTTTGTGAATAGGGCAAAGATGATTAGGATTTTTAGCTCTATCAACCGAATCACTCTGGTGAGAGGAAGAGGATACGGGAGGTGAGATGTCTGTCTTTTTAGCAGATTCTGCTCTATATACGTAAGTCTCTATGTTTAGCTGCTTTGTTATCATACCTTGATGATGATAATGATGCAGGCAAGCTAGACACACTGAAGCTGAAGCTGGGATCATTTTTCATCTAGGCTTGTTCATTGATGAACCTGCAAAACCATGAGAATGGAGGAAAATATATGTTATAGTCTCTTTTATATCTTGAGCCCTGCTATGCCCACTTCTCTTGTAGGTGAAATGGCAGTTTAGACACCACTGGATTCACACCACGGGTGTTGTGCATGTAGCTCAGCCCAGGTAGATGAGGGTCTACCTTTGCCAATACTAGCTCCATGAGAAGGTTGCTTAGTTCTTGAAGCTTGCGATGATCTTTGCTACCTATTTTTGGAAAGTTTTGCAGTCTCTTCAATAGAGCACTTTCTATGGCTTCAGAGCTACCATAGGTTTGCTCGAGTCTTGCTCATGCAGCAGAAAGACCTGCATCTGGGTAGTCAATATGTACTGCTCTCAGTCTTTTAACACAATCTGCAGATTCTGGCCCCAGCCACTTTATGAGCAAATTAAGTTCCTCCTTAGCAGTAAAGTTAAGATCAACAATAGCAGCTTTGAAGGTTGATCTCCAAGCTCTATAGTTCTATAGACAGTCGTCGAACCTTGAGAGGCTAATGTTAATGCGCTCACGGTGAATCATATATCTGGCGAAGTCAGACAGGTGTAATTTTTCACTCTTTGGTGCCAAAGTAACTTGTGGGACCCCTTGGGTGTGAAAGTTCTCTGGTGAATAAGGGTAAGGTTTACCAGGATAAAATGACATTGCAAGAGCATTTAGTTTAGTGTCTAAGGCTTCTGCTGGCTGTTGCTTGAACTGTGGCTTGTCGCTGGCAGTCACCTTGTCGTTGGCAGGAGGTGATGTGGTTTGCTGTGTGAATACATTTCCTTTTGGACTTGAAGAGGCTCAGGCTTGTGCGGGGTTGGAGATCTCTGTGTTAAGAGTCCGAACAGTAATGTGAGTAGGCGGTACACGACAAGGTTATGTATCATTGCAAACACTATGCCTTAGCACATATTCACTGGTGCGTTCAATTGGATTTTCCACTTCTGCTGGAATAGAACAGTCTGAGCTAGTACTATTTCCCATTGCTTGTTCAAGGAGCTTTAGCCTTGCTAGGGCCGCTGCTCCCTCCCTTTCTATTTACAGAATCTTTATTTGAGATTCAGCCTTCGCTTGGAGAGCTGCCATCTCTGCTTGAAGAGTTTTACTCTGAGCTTCTATCTCTGCTTCCTTTCTGGCAAATGAGCTTCGCACTTTATTTGCTTCTAGACTTGCATGTGCCTCTATTAGCTTGTCACTTAATGTTGAATTTCTAGAGCGAGAAGATTTAGAAGAATGTGCTGTGAGCTTAGTATATGTGGATTTATGAGATCTGTTCTCCTGCAGTTGAGCGATGCGAAGTTCCACCTTATCCTTGGCATCTTGCACTAAGAGATCTTTGTTTTTTTAGTTCATCAGTCTTAGTCAGTTCTTCTAAAGATCCCTCTATATTAGAGTCCTTTAAGAAAACTGTGTATTTAGCAGACAGCCGCTGGTAGCATTCGTACGCTGCAGATAGGCAATCTGCAGAGTTTCTTAATACAGCTGGCTGATTGCAGTGTGGCAAGACTGACATTTAGTATGTAGTTTTGTCCCACAGTTATGAAAGATTGCTGGAGAACTCATCTCTAGTGGTTTCATAGTTTTCTCTAAGTTTCGGTGTTGGTATTATTGTGCGTTTGGGTCTTACGCTTTGCTCTGTGATATCTACAAAACCTGCTCCCTGTACAACTGTGTGGTCAGATGCATGATGTATCTGTGTAGATTCAGCGATAAAGGAGTGCTTGGAGCCTTGTCTAGACATTTTTTCACGTTTTGAAAAAAATGGTTACTGTCTCTTTAAGAAGATGAACAGCAGCTTAGAGAGATGAGATAACACAGTTCAATGCAGAGAAACAGTATTCAACATTCACCGATGAAGTTCAGTAAGCGTGTGCGATCATGTGCTTTCACAAAATGGTGGATAGCACTCAGCTTGATTGCAGATTAAACATACACATCTACACAGCAGACTGTAGGAATTCTACCACATGTTTTGACTATACTGACTCTAGCTGTTGCAATAGTCACTGATCTCTTGCTGAGACCTTTATGCCTGGCCTGCATAAGCAGATATAATCAATGTGGACACTTCTCATCAGATAGCTTGAACTCACCAAAAAACGTCTTTTTTTCATCAGCGTAGGGCTTTATTGCAAGCATGAGATATAGCAGACAATAAGATGTGGCAGATGATTGAAAGACAATATTTCAAGGTCAAAATAGGGTAATGTGTCCCCGGATGCGAGGAGATTGCATGCGGCCTATAGAGAAGTGACCATATCTTTCCTCATAAGACAGAGAAGCAGGAACAGGAAATAAATCAGAAGTGGGAGGGGACACACTTAATAAACAGAAAATGATGGTGCTATACAACCACAAGATGGCAGTATACTAACCAATTATATTAACATTACATTACTTTGCATAGCATTACATTTCAGACAAGTGTAATAGCACATTATACTTACCTGCTCTGTGCAATGGTTTTGCAAATAGCGTCCCGAACCTCCTTTTCTGGGGTCCCCGGCTGGCACTCTGGGTTCCCCCTTCCTTACCCCCATTGCAAGCCATTTGCTATGGGGACACTTGTGTGGGCTCAATACTGAGCTGGGATGTGTGTGTCTATAGACAAACGCAGCCTGGCTTGTCACCCCCTCCCCCTCACAGGATTTGATTGTTGTCTCTGAGCCTGTGAGAAGAGAGAACTGCTGCTCTCAGTCACTGAGCTGGATCAAGATCAGACTCAGGCTAGAATTTTGGGGGGCAGAACATGAAAGGTTTTTTTTACCTTAAAACAGAGAATGCATTAAGGTAAACTTTAGAACCACTTAAATCAAAGTGCCTTAACCACTTCAGATCCGCGCTATTGCCGAAGTACGGCTCCAGCGCGGATCTGAAATGCCGGGACGACGTCCCCTGTGCACGCTCCTCGCGCGCCCCCTGGTGGAACCGCCCGGACCCTCCGATCTCTTTCAGGAGCCTCAGAACCGGGAACCGCCGATGTAAACACGGCGGTTCCCTGTTCTGCTGAAGGGGACATGACAGATCTACTGATCCCTGTCACTGGGATCAGTTAGATCTGTTATGTCCCGACCAGCCCCGCCCCCCCACAGTTAGAACACACCCAGGGAACATATTTAACACTTTCACTGCCCCCTGCTGGTTAACCCCTTCAATGCCAATGACATTTACACAGTAATCAGTGGATATTTAAATTTCTGATAGATGTCATTGGTCTCAAAAATGTGTAAAAAATGTCCGACATGTCTGCTGCAATATCGCAGTCCCAATAAAAATCGCAGATCGCCGCCATTACTAGTAAAAAAAAAAAAAAAAAAAACGCCATAAATCAATTCCCAGTTTGTAGACGCGATAACTTTTGCGCAAACCAATCAATATACGCCGATTGCGATTTTTTTTTAACAAAAATATGTAGAAGAATATATATCGGCCAAAACTGATGAATAATTTTTTTTATTGGATTTGTACTTTAGCAAAAAGTAAAAAATATTGTTCTTTTTTGCAAAATTGTCGCTCATTTTTTGTTTATAGCGGCGATCAGAAATGACGCAGCGGTGATCAAATACCACCAAAAGAAAGCTCTATTTGTGGGAAAAAAAGGACGTAAATTTTATTTGGGTACAACGTCGCATGACCGCGCAATTGTCATTCAAAATGCGACAGCGCTGAAAGCCAAAAATTGGTCTGGGCAGGAGGGGGGTTTAAGTGCCCAGTAAGGAAGGGGTTAAAGTATATCTAAGCCCAAGAACAAAATTATAATAGATTGCAGATTACCAGTCCTTAGACATACTGGCTGCATCAATTTTTATTTTTCTGGCTAAAATGTTTTTTTCAAGTACAGAAAATGCCTGTTAATTCTTGTTAGAAATGCAGTGGTCTTGTAACAGTGTGTGAGCTGAAATATGTCAAGCAATGTTATCTTCTCTCAAAGATATCTTTTTGTAAATCGCTTATTCCCCAATCCCAAATCTAACGACTGCTGGTAAGCTGCAATATACAATATTACATTTTGTTTCTGGATTTAGATGCACTTGAATCTGTTGTTGTTAGGCTGCATTGACACATTGAGACATCCTTATAAAGATGCCTGCTGTTTCTGATTTGAACTGAAATTACAAATCCCCACAATGCAGAGATATCTCAGCTTTCAGCAACAGGAGATTGCTGCTGTTTTTTCTGGAGCAGTTGTCCTGATACAGAGAGTGTTGCCCTACCTTAAAGTCACCCTTCCATTAGTTCTTCCTATAACTAAGGCTCATTTGGACTTACAGTAAAGGTAAGGTGACCAGATTTTTAAGATTAAGTCCGGGGACATATTTTTTTTTTATTGGCAAATGGTAAACTATTTTATATGCATATTTTCATCAAATGATATATGCAGTGTATGTGGTGTGTTTTATGGAATGATTGTATGATATATACATTATTTCTCACATTCCGTCCATGAGAAAAAAAATATATACTTAGAATTTTTTGAGATATGACTACCACATGTTAACCACTTGCCGCCTGCCCACCATAAAATGACGGAGGGAAGGTGCGGCTCTTGTTTTGGGTGGATGTCATATGACGGCGCACCTGAACGGCCGTTCCCGCATGCCCATGGGGGCATGCAGCACGGCCATCATGGCCGCGCCGTGTTGCTAGGACCAGGGCTGGTGCAAGGATTTTTGACACCCTAGGCGAAACCTCATTTTGCTGTCCCCCCTTGGCTCTGCCCCTGACTCCACCCCCTTTGCCCTGCCCATGTATACGATGGAGGCGGCAGAGGTGGAGATATGTGCAGCGCCTCTCTAACTATTTCTTTAGCTGTGGCCCACAGGTCTGCACCTAAGCCTCTGGACTCGGCCTAAAGTCAAATAATGGCAGCACCTGCTCGCTTCCTCATGCCAGCCATGATCCGCAGGTATATGGACAGGCTGGGGTAGTATATGGACAGGCTGGGGTAGTAAATAGACAGGCTGGGGTAGTATATAGACAGGCTGGGGTAGTATATAGACAGGCTGGGGTAGTATATAGACAGGGGCTTGGCCCCCTGGGCATCAGAGTGCCCTAGGCGGCCACCTACTCCGCCTAGTGGTGGAGCCGGCCCTGGCTAGGACACGGCATGATCCTGATCTCTGTAAAGACCTGCAGCTGCGTGCATGTGATCAGCTGTGTCCAATCACAGCCGGTCACATGTAAACATGGAAATGCCGGTAATCGGCTCTCATCGCCTCACACTGATGATCAGGGCCCTGGTTACAATAGCGCTATCAGTGCCAGCAATCAGTGCCCACCAGTGCCAGCAATCTGTGACCATTAGTGATGCCAGTCAGTGCTGGCTATCAGTGCTGCCCATCAATGCTCATCATTGCTGCCCATCAGTGCCGCCCATCAGTGGCACCCTTCAATGCCCATCAGTGCCGTCTATCTGTGCCGCCTATCAGTGCCCACCAGTGCCACCCATCAGTGCTGCCTATCAGTGCTCATCAGTACCACATATCAGTGCCACCTATTAGTTCCCATAAGTGTGGCATATTAGTGCCTCCTCATCAGTGCCGCCTAATCAGTGCCCATCAGTGCCCATAAGTGCCACCTCATCAGTGCAGCCTATCAGTGCCCATCAGTGCTGCCCCATCAGTGCACATCAGTGAAGCAGAACAATTACTTATTTACAAAATTTACTGAAAGAAACTAAGAAAATTTTCAGTCTTTTTCTTTTAACTAGTAATGGCGGCGATCTGCAATTTTTATTGGGATTGGCACATTATGGCAGATATGTCGGAAATTTTTTTACACTTTTTTGAGACCAATGACATTTATACATTATTATTGATTGATTATTGTGTAAATGTCACTGGCAGGGAAAGGGTTAACCTGCAGGGGGCGATCTAGGGGTTAACTGTGTTCCCTATGTGTGTTCTAACTCTATGGGGGCTGGGCTGCATGCGGCATGGCATAAACGGCGATTTGCGCAATCGTGCCAATTTGCAGCAGTAAATATATACATAACACGGTCGTCAAGTAGTTAAAGAGGAACTGCAGTCTACTCACATAATTTGTAATAAAAACATCTTTGTCATTCTGAAGCTTCCCACCAACCACTTTGCATATTATTGTATTCTGTACTTGCCAAACATGCTGCAGAAATCTCCCTCCACTAAGTCTGACTGCATCCATTTAAACCGTGGCAGCTGAACTGCTGCCTGGTCACTTCCTGGATCTACAAAGACACATAGAGGCACACCTCCAGCCCTGCAGCCTTACGGCTCTCTTTGGACCTCTTAGGACTCATCCCCCCTCCCTTCATGGCAAACTCTCACGAGAGTGAGAGAGAGCTGTGCATGATGTCATAAGCCTAGGCTAATGACCAGACAAGAAAGAGGAAGTGGGCTGTATAAGGTATTTACTGGCTCCGGGGACAGTGTCCTCAATCCAGGGACTGTCCCTGGAAACCAGGGATGTCCAGTCACCGTAAGTAAAAGGGCAGTAATATTGATAATAACATCACATCATCAGGCTCTCTGTGCTGCAATAAGCAGAGAGAACTCTGAGGGGCTCCACACCATGCCTGTGGTGTTTATAGCCCTGTCAATGGTTATAGCCACTCTACATTATAAATGGGTCACTGTGTGGCCTTGTTCCTAAACCATATGCCTGATTTAGCCATGTCTTGTGATAACTAAATAGGTTAGGGTGTGCAGCAAAGTTGGTTCTTACTGCAGGATTAATTGATGTTTTGCACCATGCCAAAATACTTTTTTTTACTTTAGTGAAGCTGCTTAATATACAGTGGGTACGGAAAGTATTCAGACCCCCTTAAATTTTTCACTCTGAAGAGCTCAGAGACAGAATTGTGACAAGGCACAGATCTGGCCAAGGTTACAAAAATATTTCTGCTGCACTTAAGGTTCCTAAGAGCACAGTGGCCTCCATAATCCTTAAATGGAAGACGTTTGGGAAGACCAGAACCCTTCCTAGAGCTGGCCGTCCGGCCAAACTGAGCTATCGGGGGAGAAGAGCCTTGGTGAGAGAGGTAAATAAGAACCCAAAGATCACTGTGGCTGAGCTCCAGACATGCAGTCGGGAGATGGGAGAAAGTTGTAGAAAGTCAACCATCACTGCAGCCCTCCACCAGTCGGGGCTTTATGGCAGAGTGGCCCAACGGAAGCCTCTCCTCAGTGCAAGACACATGAAAGCCCGCATGGAGTTTGCTAAATAACACCTGAAGGACTCCAAGATGGTGAGAAGCAAGATTCTCTGGTCTGGTGAGACCAAGATAGAACTTTTTGGCCTTAATTCTAAGCGGTATGTGTGGAGAATACCAGGCACTGCTCATCACCTGTCCAATACAGTCCCAATAGTGAAGCATGGTGGTGGCAGCTTCATGCTGTGGGGTGTTTTTCAGCTGCAGGGACAGGACGAGTGGTTGCAATCAAGAAAAAGATGAATGCGACCAGGCACAGGGATATCCTGGACAAAAACCTTCTCCAGAGTGCTCAAGACCTCAGACTGGGCCGAAGGTTTACCTTCCAACAAGACAATGACCCTAAGCACACAGCTAAAATAACAAAAGAGTGGCTTCACAATAACTCTGACTGTTCTTGAATGGCCCAGCCAGAGCCCTGACTTAAACCCAATTGAGCATCTCTGGAGAGACCTAAAAATGTCTGTCCACCAACGTTCACCATCCAACCTGACAGTACTGGAGAGGATCTGCAAGGAGGAATGGCAAAGGATCCCCAAATCCAGGTGTGAAAAACTTGTTGCATCTTTCCCAAAAGGACTCATGGCTGTATTAGATCAAAAGGGTGCTTCTACTAAATACTGAGCAAAGGGTCTGAATACTTAGGACCAGTGGCGGCTGGTGAAGTTTTTGGATGGGGGGTGCCAGGCCCCGCCCTTCCTTTTGACCCATCCTACTTCTAATAAGCCCCGCCCCCTATAGAATCCTCCCACTCCGTCCCCTGTATTCCACATATTGTGTCAGGAGTACACAGCTCAGCATCACAGGACACAGTATACAGCTCAGCATAACAGGACACAGTATACAGCTCAGAATCACAGGGCACAGTATACAGCTCAGCATCACAGGACACAGTATACAGCTCAGCATCACAGGGCACAGTATACAGCTCAGCATCACAGGACACAGTAAACAGCCCCAGCATCACAGGGCTCAGTATACAGCCCCAGCATCACAGGGCACAGTATACAGCCCCAGCATCACAGGGCACAGTATACAGCTCAGCATCACAGGACGCAGTATACAGCCCCAGCACCACAGGACACAGTATACAGCTCAGCATCACAGGACACAGTATACAGCCCCAGCATCACAGGGCACAGTATACAGCTCAGCATCACAGGACACAGTATACATATCAGCATCACAGGTCACAGTATACAGATCAGCATCACAGGACACAGTATACAGCTCACCATCACAGGACACAGTATACAGCTCAGCATCACAGGACACAGTATACAGCTCACCATCACAGTACACAGTATACAGCTCAGCATCACAGGAGGGGGTAAATTGTAGCCAGTATCACAGGAGGGGTTAAATTGCAGCCAGTATCAAAAGTGGGGTCAATAACACAGGTGGGGGCAGTTATGCAGCCAATAGCACAGGTGGGGCAGTTTGCAGCCAATAACACAGTGGGGGCAGTTAAGCAGCCAGTGACACAGGTAGGGGCAGTTATGCAGCCAGTGACACAGGTGGGGCAGTTTGCAGCCAGTGACACAGGTGGGGGCAGTTTGCAGATAGTGACACAGGTGGGGCAGTTATGCAGCCAGTGACACAGATGGGGCAGTTTGCAGCTAGGGACACAGGTGGGGCAGTTTGCAGCCAGGGACACAGATGGGGGCAGTTTGCAGCCAGTGACACAGGTGGGGCAGTTTGCAGCCAGGGACACAGGTGGGGCAGTTTGCAGCCAGGGACACAGGTGTGTACATTGCGCAGAGATCCCCCCCTCCCCACACTTACCCCATCCAGCAGGCAGGATTGTTGCAGAGATTTGGCATTTGAGAGCGTGCTGGAGTCTGCAGATTTCGGCACACGGAGAGCGGCTGTCCCCCCTAGTCTGTCCCCGGCGGTCATGGTCTCTGTGGGAGCGGAAGTCACGTCCGCTGCCACAGTGACCCGCCCCCGGCCCCACATCCAATCACAGTGAGCGGAGGCTCAGGGCAGCCAATCAAGCTATGAGTGTGCGCCTGTTCAGCGCATACTCATAGCTTTTAATGGCCGACCAATAGGCTCACTAATTGGCTGTCATGTGACAGCCAAGGAGCCGAGAAAAAAAAAAAAGAAGAAAGTCAATGCACCGGCGCCATCTGCAGGGGGGCGGGGCTGACTTTTTTTTTTTCTTCTTCTTTTCTAGCCCTAGCGCCCCTCACACAGCCGCCGCTGCTTAGGACCATGTGATATTTCAGTTTTTCTTTTTTAATAAATCTGCAAAAATGTCATGGGGTGCTGTGTGTACATTAATGAAGGAAAAAAAATGAATTTAAATGATTTTAGCAAATGGCCGCAATATAACAAAGAGTGAAACATTTAAGGGGGTCTGAATACTTTCCGTACCCACTGTATATAGGTTAAGTCATAAGAATAGTTTAAAAATTTTTTAGTTAAAATTTCTAACCATGTGTTCTTTTGTCAGAAATAGACTTCAGGGCCTCCAGTTTCACAGTGACGTAAATGAACGTGGTTACTCCTCCCAATCGAGTTTAGGAGCCGATAGCCCTAGATTAGCACGCAGTGGCAGAGAATCTGCACAAGGTAGGTATTACTTTTATAAGACTACAATTTAAAGCATTTCATTTGTATGTTATACATGTAGGTAAAAATTTAAATTATCCGTGCTGAGGTAAAACAACAATGTAAATAATGCCACTATTAAAAAATTGTGATACCAATTAGAAACAAAGTGTCTGTTTGTGTGAAATATTGGTGTGTGTGGAGGAAGGTGATCCATTCAGGGTGATCGGATTAGGTCTGGAGATCGTATATGGTGAAGCATTCAAGTATTTTTGACCTTTTATAATTTAAGAGGCATATCAGTGGTTTGTGGCGACAGCACTTATTTCTCACTGGAGAATTGAAGACATGTTGATAAAAGCACGAGATCCTGTAGAGGATATATTAATCCAATTCAGCTCTTTGGATGTACTACCGTGTTTCCCCGAAAATAAGCCCTACCCCGAAAATAAGACCTAGCGTGATTATCAGGGAGGGCTGCAATATAAACCCTACCCCGAAAATAAGCCCTAGTAACGGTTGTTTTAAAAAATGTAATCCACTTTGTAAAACGATCACACTGGCTTAAGGTGCAGTGTGCCCCCCCCCTGCAACTATCATGCAAAATACCCCATCCACAGCCGCCGCTGACCCGCCGGAGGTCTTCTCCTCTTCTCCTTTTCTCCCGACTGACATCTGCGGCCCCTCCCTCTGC
This sequence comes from Glandirana rugosa, assembly GCA_018402905.1. Classification (NCBI taxonomy): domain Eukaryota; kingdom Metazoa; phylum Chordata; class Amphibia; order Anura; family Ranidae; genus Glandirana; species Glandirana rugosa. The sequence continues at coordinate 388,196 of BLSH010328693.1, forward strand.
AGTGCTCAGAGCGGACTGACGTCAGCAGGGATCTCGGCTCTTCCCTCTTCTCCTCTCCTGGCTGACGTCTGCAGCCCCTCCCTCTGCAGTGCTCAGAGTGGGCTGACGTCAGCAGGGATCTCGGCTCTTCCCTCTTCTCCTCTCCTGGCTAACGTCTGCAGCCCCTCCCTCTACAGTGCTCAGAGCGGGCTGACGTCAGCAGGGATCTCAGCTCTTTCCTCTTCTCCTCCCGCTGATGTCTGCGGCCCCTCCCTCTGCAGTGCTCAGAGCGGGCTGACGTCAGCAGGGATCTCGGCTCTTTCCTCTTCTCCTCCCGCTGATGTCTGCGGCCCCTCCCTCTGCAGTGCTCAGAGTGGGTTGACGTCAGCAGGGATCTCGGCTCTTCCCTCTTCTCCTCTCCTGGCTGACGTCTGCAGCCCCTCTCTCTACAGTGCTCAGAGCGGGCTGACGTCAGCAGGGATCTCGGCTCTTTCCTCTTCTCCTCCCGCTGATGTCTGCGGCCCCTCCCTCTGCAGTGCTCGGAGCCGGCTGATGTCAGTCAGGATTTCGGAGCAGAGAAGAAGAGCTCAGGCAGATCACATGTGTGCCCAGGGGTGCTGTAAAAAAGTTACTTCTCATAAAACAGCCACAAAGGGAGACACACTGCACTCAAACCCCAGCACAATCCTCCCACAAAATGGACTACATAATCCTAAAAGTACCTTAACCAAGATTTTTTGGGGGGATTAAAATGTCAAAATACTGATACTAATAAGACATGCCCTGAAAATAAGCCCTAGGGTCTTTTCTGTAGCCAAAATTCATATAAGACTGGTCTTATTTTCAGGGAAACATGGTATATATGTCCGAAGAGTGAACTTTCAATAACAAGCTGATGGCTGCAGTAGTTGCAGTAGTGTGTTTTGTACAGCCGGCTCTCAGCTTTAAAGTGAAAGTGATGCGGCAGCTCCATAGCTGCTGATCACTTTCACACAGCCGACAGGGCGGTGTCTCCTCCCCCCTCCCGCCAGTGCCCCCCCATGGTTCCCTGGCTGTCCCGTGCTCACTGGTGCCCAGGAATACAGCCGGCCGTGGGGGGAGAGAGAGTGCAGCGAGACAAATCCATGCATCCGTGCACGCGCATGTAAACCGCAGTCACACCATACATGTGACATATCGCCGTGAACATCAGAGTGAGAACAATAACTCTAAACTGATGAGCTGTAAAGGCTTTTAAAGCGTCACCTATTGGGATTTTTTCGCACCAAAACTGTGGACGCGTGCAATTTTAAGACATGGAATGTTTGCTATCTATTTACTTGATGCAACCTCATCTTTTATATTTTAACCAAAAATGGGTATTATATGATGTGGTTTTACACTAAAATTAATTTTATTATATTTTTTTCTGAAAATTTGCATTTAATAAACACCATGAGCCCCCGCAGGGGGAGAGCACCCCTAATCAAAGGGCCTTATAAAGGCTTTGTTGAATATCATAAGTGCATTACGCACATAGTTCAGATGTACTCTACATACAGAGTGCAAAGTTCAGGAGTGCACTGCATACAGAGTGCAGGGTTCAGAAGTGTAAAGGGAGCAGGACTCAGGAGTGTGCTATGTACAGGGTACAGGATTCAGGAATGTGCTACATACAGGGTGCAGGATTCATAAGTGTGCTACATACAGGGTGCAGGATTCAGGAATGCACTACATACAGGGTGCAGGATTCAGGAGTGTGCTACATACAGGGTGCAGGCTTCAGGAGTGCGCTATATACCGTGTACAGGGTTCAGAAGTGCACTATGTGCTTAGGAGTGCGCTATGTGAAGGGGGTAGGCTCCGGAGTGAGCTGCGTACAGGGTTAAGGAGTGTGCTACGTACAGGGTGCAGGACTTGGGGTTGCGGTATATACAGGGCACAGGGTTCAGAAGTGTGTTACATACAGGGTAGAGGTCTCAGGAGTGAGCTATGTACAGTGTGCAGGACTCAGGTGTGCTATGTATAGAGTGCAGGGTTCAGAGTGTGCTATGTACAGGGTGCAGAGCTCTGACTGTGCTTTGTACAATCTGCAAGGCTTAGGAGTGCACTATGTTCAGAGTGCAGAGTTAACTATTGCATATTTCACAGGCCAGTTTTCCCAAATTCTTAGCAACTCCCCCATCCCAAATACAGAGCTCTCCCCCCAAGCACACCTTTCCAGTACAAAGCTCTCTTCTCACGCAAACCCTCCCTCCTCCATAGAGAGTACGATAGAGAAGAGAGAGCGGCAGCTTCAACTTACAGGTTCATACTTTGTACAGGCTGCATGCGCGGGTTTCAGAGCAGCTGCCTCCAGGACACTAGAGTGGCTGTGCACATATTCCGACCCCTCCCACCTCTGTTATCATAGTGATCATGCAGGGCAGGGAGGGCTGTGTGCTGATCGCCGGATGAGGAACACACCGCTTGTGAAATGCCACCTGTTTCTTTTATTATTATTATTATTCACTATGTAATAGTAAATAAATAATTAACCCCTAACTTTAACCCCTAAGAGCCTGTTCACACAGGGGCGATCTGACTTCAGGGGCGACTCGAAGCCGCCACGCACAGGGCGACTTCAGTGCGGCTTGCAAACGAGTTCTGTAATAGAAGTCAATCCAAGTCGCTTGAAGTCGCCCCCAAAGTAGTAAAGGAACCTTTTTAATGAGTCGGAACGACTTCAGTTGCTCCTATTAGAACAGTTCCATTGTTACCTCGCCCAGATGGACTTGAAAATCATCACACATAATGTCCAAGGTTTCATTTCTCCACACGAGAGAAAGAAAGCCTTTAATTACTATAAGAGACTGGGAGCTGATATCATATTGTTGCAGGAGACTCACTTCTCCGGCCACTAGTCACCCTCAATTTTTCAGCAAATTCTACAACCAATTCTTTTTTACTACTTTCTCCAACAAAACCAAAGGTGTTGCCATCTTTATCAAAAACTCTATTATATTTGACGTACAACATATCTTTAAAGACCCAAACAGTAGATTCCTTATCGTTAAAGGGACAATTAATGGACACACAGTTACCCTTGCATCATTATATGCACCTAACGAGGCACAATCTACCTTCTTTACAACTTTTTTTGACACACTAGACAAATACAACTCCCCCCACTTAATAGTAGGGGGTGACTTTTATCTCGCTGCCCACTCATCACTTGACAGAAGCAACAATGCCCCATCATCCTGATCCTTTACTAAATCGCTATCTAAATCACTAAATAATCTCCAAATTCTCCACTCATGGCAAGCCCACAACACAGGCATTAGATCATATACATTCTACTCTGCCCCTCACAGCAGACATATACCCATGTCCATGGTCAGACCATCAGATTGTTACATTTAACACCTCCTATATTGGCCTTCATCACACACCCTATAATTGAAGAATCAATGACTCCCTCCTATCAGATCCCTTTACTTTACAACAAGTTCATAAACCCATTCAGGATTATTTTTCAATAAACAACACCCCAGACACCTCCCCGTCAACTTTATGGACTGCCCATAAGGCAGTTATTAGAGGTCCTCTCATTGATATAGCATTTAAAAAAAAACAGAGCCAAAATTGCAGAAATCAAAACCTTAACCAAAAGAGCTAAGTCAACTTTATCATAATTTACTTCACTCTCAGTCACCTGAACTATCCAGCAAAATTAGAAACAAAAGAATGGCATTAGATGATTTTCTCTCACATGAAACAGAGAAGCAACTTAGATTCTCCAAAGCTAGATTTCTCCTACATGGTAACTCCACCTCCACTATATTTGCCAGAAAGCTTACCCAAGCCATTAAACATCCTCGCGTTTACAAATTACAGAATAGTGATGGTAACACTGTTTCTCACTCCAATAAACTACAACAGATTTTTCTCAAATTCTACAACAAACTTCTCTCCAATCCACACACAACGACCCCTAATAACATAAATGACTAGAAAATATGAATATTCTCATATTGACAACCCAACAAGCTGATACTCTTAATGCCCCATGCACAGAAACAGAGATACAGAATATCATTAGCTCATTAAAACCCTCTACAGTCCCCGGTCCCGATGGTTACTCCACTAATTACTATAAGAAGCTTTCCTCCCTTCTCTCCCCACACCTTTGTAGTATTTTCAACCAAATCCTTAAAGGTAACCACTTCCCCAACGAGATGCTCCTAGATAACATGTCCCTCCTCCCTAAACCCTTGAAAGACCGTACGCTGCCCCAAAACTACCATCCAATCTCGGTCCTGAACAATGATTTAAAGATCTTCGGCCGTTTGCTGGCAGACAGACTAGCAAAAGTTATCACTTCGTTGATACACGCTAATCAGACAGGCTTCATGCCAAACAGATATACATCACAGACAACATTAGACTAGTCACCAACATTATTCATGACTCTAACTGCACTTCTCACCCTGCCTGCCTTCTAAGCTTAGATATAAATAAGGCATTTGACAGTGTGGGCTGGTCATATTTGGATCTAATCCTTAAAAAATTTGGCATTAATGACAAATTATTTCACGGCTATAAAGCTTTATATCATTATCCCCTAACCAGAATTAAAATTCCAGGTGCAAACTCTGATTTCTTCCCATTAAATAGAGGTACCAGGCAGGGCTACCCACTGTCACCTTTATTGTTCGCGTTGGCATTAGAGCCCCTTGCGTGGACCATAAGAAATAATAAAGACATTAAAGGTTACACCAAAGGGCAAAAGGAATATAAGCTGAGTCTTTACGCTGTTGGCTCCATCTTCTTTCTCTCAGATCCAATCAACTCACTCCCAATTTTTTTCCATAAAATTTCAGGACTCAGCGTGAACCCAATCCTTCATTCATATTACCGCACACTTTAAGACGCTATACCAATCTAATTAGCCCTTTTATTTTCACAAATTAGAAATCTCTTAAAAACATGGTCTTCATATCATATTTCCTTTTTATGCAGATTGTGTGGCATCAAAATGACTATCCTACCCAAACTTCTCTTTTATTTCTGCTCTTTACTAATCAACATTCTCAAATATAAACTAGACACAATACAGAAAGACATTAATAAATTCATTTGGTCAGGTAAAAAACCAAGATGCAATCACACATTATTATATAGACCCCCCAAAACAGGAGGCCTCGGTTTGCCCAACATCTGGCTCTATTATGTATCATCCAGACTAATACAACTTACACAATGGTTTGCCGGATCCAAAGATATCCCATGGCTCAGCTTCGAATCTGCCTCTATTCTCCCCTTTCATCTTAAAGGCATATTATGGTCAAAGAATATCAAGAACAGACAGCTGCAACAGCGCAACAATGTGGTAGCCCAATTATATAAATTCTGGACCAAACATAGAGAGCCACTCAACCTCATCTCACAGACCCCACCACTAGCGTCATATATTGGTGAACATACATTTCTCTTAAATCCTAGAGATGGTGCTGCCTTTTCTCTTTGGATTGAACGTAAGATAACCAATCTTTTGTCACTTACAGACAATAGGATCTTTCTCTCCCTGGAGAAATTAAGACATAAATACAACTTCGCGGAGGCTGATACCCATCCATTCTCCATCATTAAAGACTTTTACAATAAGCATCACCCGACGTCCCTCAGCCCATCCTTCACTCCATTTGAGAATATTTGCATACATACTGTACACCCAGAGGTAAGGGCAGAATATCAAGCCTATACAAACATATGATCGATAATAATCAGCCAATTAAAACAACAGCGATCTCAACCAAATCTCAACCAAAATATCTCTATTAACCACTTCAGCCCCGGAAGGATTTCCAGCTTTAGGACCGGAGCACTTCTTTCAATTTGGCACTGCGCCGCTTCAAATGGTAATTGCGCGGTCATGCAATGCAGTAGCCAAACGAAATTTGTGTCCTTTTTTCCCCACAAATAGAGATTTCTTTTGGTGGTATGTGTTCACCACTGCGCTTTTTATTTTTTGCGATATAAACAAAAAAGGAACAGAAATTTTGAAAAAAATTGATATTTTCAACTTTATGTTATTACAAAAATACAATAAACTAAATTTTAGTCATACATTTTTGCCAAAATGCATTCAGCCACATGTCTCTAGTAAAAAAAAAAAGCCAATTAGCGTATATATATTGCTTTGCGCAAAAGTTATAGCGTCTACAAACTAGGGTACATTTTCTGGAATTTCCACAGCTTTTATTTTATGACTGCCTATCTCATTTCTTGAGGTGCTAAAATGGAGGGGCAGTACAAACCCCCCCCCCCAAATGACCCCATTTTGGAAAGTAGACACCCCAAGGAATGAGAGGCATGTTGAGTCCATGGAATATTTTATATTTTGCCACAAGTTTTGGGGAAATTACATTTTTTTTTCCACAAAGTTCTCACTAAATGATAAGTTACTTGAACATGCCATGGGTATATGTGAAATACACCCCAGAATACATTCTGCTGCTTCTTCTGAATACGGGGATATCACATATGTGAGACTTTCTGGCAGTCTAGCCGTGTACAGAACCCCAAAAACCAATTACCGCCTTCAAGCTTTCTAAGTATGTAAAAAGGTGATTTTACTCCTCACTCCCTATCACAGTTTCGGAGGCCATGGAATGCCCAGATAGCACAAAACCCCCCCAAATGACCCCATTTTGGAAAGTAGACACTCAGAGGCGGCTCGCTAATTAGGCAAAAAAGGCGGCCGCCTAAGGCCTCGCACTGCCTGGGGCCTCGCGGCCGCCTAATTTGCCCGTGCCTCAACTTCCTGCACTGAATATAGCGGCTTGTGCGGGGAGTCTTCATTCCCGCACGCCGCAAGCTCCACTGTGTGCAGCATCCGGGATCTCTTCCCAGCTGCCTGACACACACAGTGCACTGTGGAGAGAACTGAACCCGCCCCTCCTCCTCCTGCTCTGATGTTTTCCTGTGCACAGAGGAGGAGGGGAGGGAGGAAGCTCACCGCTTTAATCGCTCGGCGGAGACTCACAGATGAAAGGTTTTACCCCAGTAAACCCCCCCAAAACACGATAGACCCGTAAGGTA
>BLSH010328693.1:395249-410530 GCA_018402905.1 Glandirana rugosa
CTTCACTCTCAGTCACCTGAACTATCCAGCAAAATTAGAAACAAAAGAATGGCATTAGATGATTTTCTCTCACATGAAACAGAGAAGCAACTTAGATTCTCCAAAGCTAGATTTCTCCTACATGGTAACTCCACCTCCACTATATTTGCCAGAAAGCTTACCCAAGCCATTAAACATCCTCGCGTTTACAAATTACAGAATAGTGATGGTAACACTGTTTCTCACTCCAATAAACTACAACAGATTTTTCTCAAATTCTACAACAAACTTCTCTCCAATCCACACACAACGACCCCTAATAACATAAATGACTAGAAAATATGAATATTCTCATATTGACAACCCAACAAGCTGATACTCTTAATGCCCCATGCACAGAAACAGAGATACAGAATATCATTAGCTCATTAAAACCCTCTACAGTCCCCGGTCCCAATGGTTACTCCACTAATTACTATAAGAAGTTTTCCTCCCTTCTCTCCCCACACCTTTGTAGTATTTTCAACCATACCCTTAAAGGTAACCACTTCCCCAACGAGATGCTCCTAGATAACATGTCCCTCCTCCCTAAACCCTTGAAAGACCATACGCTGCCCCAAAACTACCATCCAATCTCGGTCCTGAACAATGATTTAAAGATCTTTGGCCGTTTGCTGGCAGACAGACTAGCAAAAGTTATCACTTTGTTGATACACGCTGATCAGACAGGCTTCATGCCAAACAGATATACATCACAGACAACATTAGACTAGTCACCAAATTATTCAGGACTCTAACTGCACTTCTCACCCTACCTGCCTTCTAAGCTTAGATATAAATAAGGCATTTGACAGTGTGGGCTGGTCATATTTGGATCTAATCCTTAAAAAATTTGGCATTAATGACAAATTCTTTCACGGCTATAAAGCTTTATATCATTATCCCCTAACCAGAATTAAAATTCCAGGTGCAAACTCGGATTTCTTCCCATTAAATAGAGGTACCAGGCAGGGCTACCCACTGTCACCTTTATTGTTCGCGTTGGCATTAGAGCCCCTTGCGTGGACCATAAGAAATAATAAAATTTTTTTCCACCAAATTTCAGGACTCAGCGTGAACCCAATCCTTCAGATATCTCGGCATTCATATTACCTCACACTTTAAGATGCTATACCAATCTAATTAGCCCCTTTATTTTCGCAAATTAGAAATCTCTTAAAAACATGGTCTTCATATCATATTTCCTTTTTATGCAGATTGCGTGCCATCAAAATGACTATCCTACCCAAACTTCTCTTTTATTTCTGCTCTTTACTAATCAACATTACCAAATATAAACTAGACACAATACAGAAAGACATTAATAAATTCATTTGGTCAGGTAAAAAACCAAGATGCAATCACACATTATTATATAGACCCCCAAAACAGGAGGCCTCGGTTTGCCCAACATCTGGCTCTATTATGTATTATCCAGACTAATACAACTTACACAATGGTTTGCTGGATCCAAAGATATCCCATGGCTCAGCTTTGAATCTGCCTCTATTCTCCCCTTTCATCTTAAAGGCATATTATGGTCAAAGAATATCAAGAACAGACAGCTGCAACAGCACAACAATGTGGTAGCCCAATTATATCAATTCTGGACCAAACATAGAGAGCCACTCAACCTCATCTAACAGACCCCACCACTAGCGTCATATATTGGTGAACATACATTTCTCTTAAATCCTAGAGATGGTGCTGCCTTTTCTCTTTGGATCGAACGTAAGATAACCAATCTTTTGTCACTCACAGACAATAGGATCTTTCTCTCCCTGGAGAAATTAAGAGATAAATACAACTTCCTGGAGGCTGATACCCATCAATACTCCATCATTAAAGACTTTTACAATAAGCATCACCCGACGCCCCTCAGCCCATCCTTCACTCTGTTTGAGAATATTTGCATACATACTGTACACCCAGAGGTAAGGGCAGACTATCAAGCCTATACAAACATATGATCGATAATAATCAGCCAATTAAAACAACAGCGATGATCAAATGGGAGTCCAATCTCAACCAAAATATCTCTATTAACCACTTCAGCCCCGGAAGGATTTCCAGCTTTAGGACCGGAGCACTTTTTTCAATTTGGCACTGCGCCTCTTCAAATGGTAATTGCGCGGTCATGCAATGCAGTACCCAAACGAAATTTGTGTCCTTTTTTCCCCACAAATAGAGATTTATTTTGGTGGTATTTGTTCACCACTGCGCTTTTTATTTTTTGCGATATAAACAAAAAAGGAACGGAAATTTTGAAAAAAATGTATATTTTCAACTTTATGTTATTACAAAAATACAATAAACTAAATTTTAGTCATACATTTTTGCCAAAATGCATTCAGACACATGTCTCGGGTAAAAAAAAAAGCCAATTAGCGTATATATATTGCTTTGCGCAAAAGTTATAGCGTCTACAAACTAGGGTACATTTTCTGGGATTTCCACAGCTTTTATTTTATGACTGCCTATCTCATTTCTTGAGGTGCTAAAATGGAGGGGCAGTACAAACCCCCCCCCCCCCAATGACCCCATTTTGGAAAGTATACACCCCAAGGAATGAGAGGCATGTTGAGTCCATGGAATATTTTATATTTTGCCACAAGTTTCGGGGAAATTACATTTTTTTTTTCACAAAGTTCTCACTAAATGATAAGTTACTTGAACATGCCATGGGTATATGTGAAATTACACCCCAGAATACATTCTGCTGCTTCTTCTGAATACGGAGATACCACATATGTGAGACTTTCTGGCAGTCTAGCCGTGTACAGAACCCCAAAAAACAATTACCGCCTTCAAGCTTTCTAAGTGCGTAAAAAGGTGATTTTACTCCTCACTCCCTATCACAGTTTCGGAGGCCATGGAATGCCCAGATAGCACAAACCCCCCCCAAATGACCCCCTTTTGGAAAATAGACACCCAAAGCTATTTGCTGAGAGGCATGTTGAGTCCATGGAATATTTTATATTTTGCCACAAGTTTCGGGGAAATGACAATTTTTTTTTTTTTTACAAAGTTCTCACAAAATGATAAGTTACTTGAACATGCCATGGGTATATGTGAAATTATATCCCAAAATACATTCTGCTGCTTCTTCTGAATACGGGGATACCACATATGTGAGACTTTGTGACAGTATAGCCGCGTACAGAACCCCAAAAACCAATCACCGCCTCCAGGCTTTCTAAGTGCGTAAAAAGGTGATTTTACTCCTCACTCCCTATCACAGTTTCGGAGGCCATGGAATGCCCAGATAGCACAACCCCCCGCCCTTCCCCCCCAAATGGCCCCATTTTGGAAAGTAGACACTCCAAGCTATTTGCTGAGAAGTATTTTGAGTATTTTGCAGATCTCACATTTTGTCACAAAGTTTTGAAATTTGAAAAAAGTAAAAAAAAAAAAAAATCTGTTTATTTCTTCATTTTCCAAAACAAATGGGAGCTGCAAAATATGCACCATGCCACTTGCCACGTGCCAGCAAATACCTTGGGGTGTCTCCTTTCCAAAATGGGGTGATTTGGGGGGTTTTGTGCTACCTTGACATTTCAGGGCCTCCAAAACCATGATGGGTACTGAGGAGTAAAATCACCATTTTATGCCCTTAGAAAGCCTGAAGGCGGTGATTGGTTTTCGGGGTCCTGTACGCGGATAGGCTCCAAAAAAATCTCACACATGGGGTATCCCCATACTCAGGAGAAGCAGCAGAATGTATTTTGGGGTGTAATTCCACATATACCCATGGCATGTGTGAGCAATATAACAATAATATATAAAATTTCAGTGACAACTTGTGGCAAAATATAAAATATTCCATGGACTCAACATGCCTCTCAGCAGATAGCTTGGGGTATCTACTTTCCAAAATGGGGTCATTTGGGTTGTTTTTTTTTTGCTATCTGGGCATTTCATGGCCTCCGAAACCTGGATAGGTAGTGTGGGGTGAAGGCATACATTTTTGCCCTTAGAAATCCTGAAGGAGATGATTGGTTTTTGGGGTCCCGTACGCGGATAGATTTACAAAAGGTCTCACACATGGGGTATCCCCGTACTCAGGAGAAGCAGCAGAATGTATTTTGGGGTGTAATTCCACACATACCCATGGCATGAGTGAGCAATATATAATTTCAGTGACAACTTTGTGTATTTTTTTTTTGTCATTTTCCATCACTAATGACAAAAAAATCAAATATTCCATGGACTCAACATGCCTCTCAGAAAATAGCTTGGGGTGTCTACTTTCCAAAATGGTGTCATTTGGGAGGGGGGGGGGGGTTGAACTGCCCTGGCATTTTATGCCCAACATCACCCACTCTTCTAACCACTTGATCCACCAAGTCTTTTCTGACACTTTTTGTTTACATGAAAAAAATACTTTTTTTTGCTAGAAAATTACTTTGAACCCCCAAACATTACATATTTTTTTTAAAGCAGAGGCCCTACAGATTAAAATTGTGCGTGTTACATTTTTTTTTTTCAGAAAGTATTTGTGCAGCAATTTTTCAAATGCAATTTTTGGGGAAAAAAACACTTTTTTGAATTTTAATGCACAAAAACACACTATTTTGTCCAAATTTGGTGAAATATAAAAGTTGATCTCGTGCCGAGTGCATAGACACCAAACATGACATGCTTTAAAAATGACACACACCCGCGAAGCGGCGACAAACTATATACATTTTTAAAAGCCTTAAAAAGCCTTTACAGGTTACTACTTCAGAGCTGCAGAGGAGGTCTACTGCTAGAATTACTGCCCTCTATCTGATGTTCGCGTTGATACCTCACATGCATGGTGAAATTGTTGTTTACATATGACATGAGACTGACGCTTGCGTCCATCTTTGCGCGCGTGCACAGGGCGCAGGGGTGCATTTTTTTTTTTAATTATTCATTTTGCTTTTTTTATTTTATTTTTACACTGTCCCTTTCATCTTTTTTTTTTATCATTTTTATTTTTATCACAGGGATTTTAAATATCCCCTATGATAAAAATAGGTATTGTCGCATATTTTTTTTTTTTTAATTTGTGGTCTACTAAACTCTAGATCTTTCCCCAGCCCTTAAAGCATCTGACCACACCAAAATCGGTGTGATAAAATGCTTCCCCAATTTCCCAATGACGCTGTTTATATCTGGCGAAACCAAAGTCACAAAATGCTCGTAGCCTCTGGTTTCTTAGGCCATGGAGATGATTGGAGCCATTCTAATCTTAAATCAGCTCTATGGTCAGCTGGCGGAACCACCAGCTGCATTCTCACGTTCCCCGGTGGGACAGGATAGCCTGAGAAGACCAGCAACACACTAGTATGTCGCTGGTTCTTGTTGGGCATATATTGTAATGTTCTTTTTCTCATGAAAAAAAAGAATCAGTCGGTGGGTATGCCTACGATTAGCAAACCTCCCTTCATCCTCCCACTTCTAATGGTGGGCATAGCCACTTTTTAAAAAAATATACCAGAGCATAGGGGCAATCCGTCCCAATTTCTACCCACTGCCCCTATGCTCTGGTATATTTGCTCTTTTTTTAACTGTGGTGGTGAAATCACCGCCAACATCGCTGGAGTCGCTGCGTTATGAATGGTGGGAGAAAACGCTTTTGCTGTCACCATTAATAAATCAGTGCTGCAGCTGAATGGCTTACCTGAAAAAGGAATAAACAATTCATAAAACACAGTAACTTAAAAAATTACATACCTGCTAAGAAGAAAAAAAAAATTATCAATAAAACATTACAGGTAAGCAGTAACAAAAAAAAACATACCTGCAAAGAAAACATGATAAAAACAGTAACAAACAGGTATGCATAGAATATATTAACAATAGAGAGAGAACAGAGAGAGATTAGAGAGAAAACAAGAGAGAGAGAGAAAAAAGAAACATACAACTGTTTTTGGTTATTTTATTTTATTCCTTTATTTTTTTGTTTTTTTAACTTTTTTTGTTGTTTTACATTTTTTTTATTTTTTTGGGGGTTTTTTGGTACGCCTTTTTTTCTTGTAACTAAAAATGGGTTCCAGGTTTGGGTCTCTCAAAATGCACTGGCATCTTTGGAGACCCTATGTACGTGTGCCTATCGCTGTGTCTGCTGCACCCTACGCTAATAATTCACTAATGTGTGATAGCGTTCAAAACAGTCATTGATGCAAAGACCAGGCTGGTCAGGACAGGTGGAACAATAACTGCGGGTGTCACGCCTGTATCCGCGTCGTCTGCGGACACGACATCTCTTTTGGGGTGTTCTGTGGCCTGGGGTACCACGGAGGACACGTGGAAAGTGCCTCCCATGCAGCCGGCTAACTGCATTCACATGGTGAAGTGGGGATGCAGCACCATCTGGATACAGAAGGTCTGTGACGATCTCTTCCATGAATTTGAGGAAGGATCCTGTCAGTCCTGACGCTCTGTATAAGACATGAGCGTTCAGCAAAGCCAATTGAAAAAGGTATAGAGGCACTTTTTTTGTACCAGCGTCTCGCTTTATGGGCAATTAGGTACGGCGCCAGTAACTGATCATTGAGGTCCATCCCTCCCATATTTAGGTTATATTCGTGGATACAGAGAGGCTTCTCCACAAGACCAGTCGCCGTAGAAATTTGGACAGTCGTATCTGCATGAAGGGAGGTCAGAACGAAAACATTCCGATTGTCCCTCCACTTCATCGTGAGCAAATTATTACACTTCAAGCAGGCTCTCTACCCCCGACTAAGACGGGATTCTACCAGCCGTTGGGGGAAGCCCCGGCAATTAGGTCGCACGATGCCACATGCGCGAATCTGATGATCAAACAAGTGACTAAAAAGTGGCACGCTCGTGTAATAATTGTCCAAGTACAAGTGGTACCGCTTTCCGAATAAGGATGACACCAAGCTCCACACAATCTTGCCAGCGCTCATTTTGTAGCCTGGGCATCCTTCCGGCTCTACCTGACTATCTTTGCCCTCATAAACCAGGAAACTACATGTATAGCCTGTGGCCCTGTCACAGAGCTTATATATCTTCACCCCGTATCTGGCACGCTTGCTGGGGACGTACTGCTTGAAAGCAAAATGGCCAGAAAATTTAACCAGGAACTCGTCCACGCACACAACTTTGTTGGGAATAAAAAGTGCGGTGAACTTCTGGTTGAAGTGGTTTATGAGGGGCCGAATTTTGTAGAGCCAGTCAAATTCGAGTTCATTGTCACTGAAGTGCATGAACCGCAAAATCTGCTCGTATTGTGCCCTGGACATGCCAGCAGAGAACACGGGCATATGGTGAATTGGGTGAGTGGATCAATCTGACCGCAATTCAGTTTTTTTAGTTATGCCCATTAGGAAGGAAAGGCCCAGAAAGGTCTTAAATTCTGGAACCGTGATTGGTTACCAGTCTCTGGCAAGTATCAAATGGGGATTAGTGACGATGAATTGACCAGCATATAAATTGCTTTGGTCCACAATAGATCTTCCGTGAAATACAGCGAATAAAAATCAATGGCCGAAAATCAGCTGTATTCACAGTGATTCTGGGTTGGGCAGTGAATGGGGGAAGTACGGGCGCTGCATCAGTGGGGGGTTGCCAATCAGGGTTTGCAAGCGCGTCAGGAAGGGCACTATGGGTTCTGCGGGCCCGTGTTCATCTTCTTCGTGGCTGCGGGGCATTACTCGTGCTAGCCACACCAGCTTGTACTGCACTTATGGGACTCGCCACGTCACCACGTGATACTACAGTGCTGGTTCGTCTACGTCCAGGGGGTACTAGGCCGCTGGTGCTTGCCAGGTCACCAGAATGGGTAGCGGCGTTAGTACTGGTTCTCTGCTGCATACGAGAGCCCTGCGGTTCTTGCACCTCAGCGACAGCGGAACGGGGCCTGGTATGCCTGGCTCTAGCAGGGACCACAACTCCGTTGTCAGAGCTATCTGACAGGGTGTCGCTGCTGTCTACAGGTTCATATGCTGAGCCTTGATCTGACAGTGAGGCTACCACATCACTCTCATCTGTCAAACTCAGCACATTGTAAGCCTCTTCACTAGTGTACGTGCGGCCAGACATTTTGGACTTTCTACATTTGAAACGTACACTCACAGGCATAAAAGTGCACCTGGTTGTCAGAGCCTGTTTCAAACGCTACCAAAATCACTGTCAGAATTCGCAGGGATCGGGCGTGATCTCTGCGAACGCTGCAGATATGTGTTCTGTATTTTGCAATTGACAGCGATCTATTGATCCTGCACTTGGGTGGGCTGGGCTGGGCGGAGGGGCTAAAAGCAGGTGTTAGCAGTTATCTGGGCTGATCCCGCTAACACTGCGTTTTTTAGAACACTAGACTAGCGGAGACGCTAATATATATCTGATCAGATCGCAGATATTGATCTGATCAGATACTACAATAATATATAACACCTATCTAATGTGCGTGTGTGCGTGTCAGAGTACCTTGCTAACTGGCCCTGCCTGGCGTTTATGCTGACCCTAATGCAAACTAAAACCTAACTGGGGCCACCGCCGGGCGATCGGGGGTTAAAACCTATAAAAGGTAAATAAAATATACGGCGGGTAATCTGATTGAAAAAAAACTATCTAGCTAGCTAGCGTCACCCGTGACACTTATACGGTGATCACAGGTGACAGGGGGCAATCAAGCAGTTAAAAACTTTATTGGGGGGGCAAGGGGGGATATTTTCACCTAACTAGGCCTACTAGTAACCTACCCTAGCAGTGATTAGTGTCACAAGGGTCACAAGTACAACGATCGGTAAAAATCAGATCGCTGCACTATATGACACTGTGACAGGGGATGACAGGGAGTGAAAGGGTTAACTGGGGGGCGATCAGGGGGCGATCAAGGGGTTAAATGTGCCTATGTGACCTGGTGTCAGTGTGGTGTTGGTGCAACTCACATTTGATGCTCCTTCTTTCTCGCTGAAACCGAAAAGGGCTTCAGGGAGGAAGTGGAGCTTACTTCCTCTGCCTCTGTTTACATTGCAGAGGCAGAGGAGTCCTATCATTGGCAGGACCAATTGGCGCGGTTTGTGATATCGAACCACCTTGTCGCCGTCAACCTGCGGTTGGTGGTCGGCAAGTGGTTAAAGATTGGCATACTATGATAGACAACTTACGTAAGTGTAACCGCGCTACTGCTTTTAGAGAAACACCCACTAAGATATTTATTAAATTATACCTTACACCAGCTAAACTCCATTTGATATACCCCGCAACTTCTCAGACGTGTTTTGGAGGCTGCAACGAAATAGGCATTATGATTATTTGTAATAGTCATTTTCTCCTATATTTTGCATTATGATATATTTCCACATTAATATGTATGATGATACTATGGTACTTGAAAATATGTATATTCTTTTTCCTTCCAATAAAAGTTTGTAAACAAAAAAGAACAGTTCCATTGCACTGCATGGAGCGCGACTTGTGAGGCGACTAAGTCGCCTGACAAGTTGCCCCTGTGTGAACCAGCTGTAACCCTTACAAAAAAATAATAATAATAAAATAATATAAAACACCCTAACACAAAATGAATAAATTATTATTATCATTATTAATAATATTAATAATAGCCATGTGCTCCCTTGAGAGTGGCTGGTAGTAGTGGTTCACCTTATAGCTGCCCTCAATCACACCATATATCACACATCCGGAGACACTGAACAGGCCAGCTCTTGTTTTTGTTGTTTCATTTAGGGGAAATTACTTGGATGGGAATAAGGGATGACTGTGGGATGCCCAAAGAATTGTGGTACATGAACTCCATATACAGTCCTGTATATGCACACTTCACTGCAGACTATCCTTCTGCAGACTGTTACTCCTCACACTCTCCAGCACTCAACTTGTTGACCGTTTCTTCTGCAGTTCTCTCAATAGCACAGAACTTGCAGATTATCACTATTTTACTTCTCTCCAGCACATCACTTAGTTTCCAGCCTGAAAGGAAATTTATCAAGCTCCTCTACTCCTTCCTCTTCACCGCAACTAGCACATGGTGAGGCCTACTCTGTGTTAGCAGGACCTCAGGAACACCTATTACAGGCCAGGGATCACGGGCCGCTGAATGTGTAGCAAAGTTCTTGAGTGCTAGCCAGGGCCTTTGATAGACTACAACTCCCAGCCCATCCCTCTTCCAGGTCCCTCTGACCTGCTTTTCCTCAGTGACACTCTTTCCCTTGACTGGTTCCCAAGGCTTCAACAGACTGTCCATTATTCCTCTCCCAGCCTGCTCCAGCACTCTCGCCTCCAGCTCAAAGGGACCGTTACTCACCAAAGCAGTGGATCACTTTAAGGTCTCTCTCTGTGCAGCGCCTCTGCTACATCTCCAGACTTCCACCCAACACACTCCCCAGTATTTAAGGAGGCCTGCCCCCTGCCAATCCTGCTTGGGGATTGGTCAGGTCTCCTTAGAACATTCCAGATGGCTCCACCTATCTCCCAGCTCTCTGACCAGAAACCCTCCTCCAGGTTTCTAGAAAGAAGTGGGAGGTTCTGGTGACCTCATCTGTTGAATCAACTCAGTCCTCTGAGCCACTCCGCTAAGCCCAGATCCAAACATTCAGGCCTGCACGTACAGTCAGGCCTGGCTAAATTTTGCCTCTCTTACCTACACTATGGGGGCACTACACGTATTATTATTATTAATAATAATAATGTATTTATTTTTTTTTTGTTTGGATTTGGGTGTTTATTATAATTGTATTATTATTTTTAATAATTTAATTAACCACTTCCCGCCCAGCCTATAGACAAATGACAGCCAGGTGGTAGCTTTCCCATCCTGACTGGACGTCCTGTCAGGAAGTGTTGATTGCGAAGCTGCGGGGCCACGCAGCAGCACAATCTGTCAGTGGCCATTCCAACGGGACACAGTCGATGACTGATCAAAGTATCGGCTCGCTGCCAGTATCATGTGACCACTGTGACCAATCACAGCATGTCACATGACAGTTGTATAAAATGGATGGCTTCCTTTCATGCCATCCATTGTGTACAATTGTGTTGCTGGCTGTGATTGGTCAATTTGATCACAAGGTACAGACAGGGTGAATCGTAGCCTATCTGTACTATGTGATTAGCTTTGATCAATCACAGCTAATCACAACAAAACAGACAGATTCAGTTTTATTAAATTCACTGCTATAAGCAAATATAATGTGTAAAAAAAATCTCTATAAAAATGACTATGGTAACATTATATTGCTCTGGTCACAGTTTGTTAAATTAAAAATGTGAGAAAAAAATGTAATAAAAAATGTTAAAAATTATAACAGTGGCCCTAATCACCGCCACACCAGTTATATGATGCACTGCACTGGTGACAAAATATAAAAAAAAAAATTGTGATTTTTTTTTTTTTCGCCAGAAAATGATGACAAGAAATTACAATTTCAAAGAAACAGCCTCTTACTATATGCCTTGGCCTGTTTACTTTCCAGAAAGGGGTCATTTGGGGGGGTATTTGTACTGTCCTGGCATGTTAGGCCCTCAAGAAATGAGATAGGTCGTCAGTACATCATGACTAATCAATTTTCAGATATATACCATAGTTTGTGGACACAGACTAAATAATATACACTGATTTGGGATATTTTCACCAAAGAAATGTAGCAGAATACATTTTGGGCTACATTTATGAAGAACAATTATTTATTTGCAAAATGTTATAACAGAAACAAAGAAAAATGTGTTTTCTTCTCATTTATTTAGCAAAAAATAAAAAAAAACCCAGGTGGTGATTACATACGACCAAAAGAAAGCTCTATTTTGTGAACAAAATAATAACAATTTCATAACTATGCAATTGTCATTCAAAATTGTCTTTCACATCGCTGAAAGCTGAAAATTGGGTGTAAAAGTGGCCAGTATTGAAGTGGTTAATAGAAAAAGGGGGGAGGACATTACAAGTATGTAGGGTGGGACTTTACATATGCCTCTAAGAACACAGAATGCCAAAAGAATAGTAAACAGATATTTTTTTATTAAATTTAATACATAGATTAAAAAAATAGCTGGCGGCACAGTGGTGTAGTGGATAGCACTTTCACCTAGCAGCAAAAGGGTCGTAGGTCCAAATCCCGACCACGACACTACCTGCCTGGAGTTTGCATGTTCTCCCTGTGCCTGCATGGGTTTCCTCCGGGTCCTCCGGTTTCCTCCCACACTCCAAAGACATGGTGGTAGGTTAATTAGATCCTGTCTAAAAATTGCCCCTAGTATGTGTATGTATGCATGTGAGTTAGGGACCTTAGATTGTAAGCTCCTTGAGGGTAGGGACTGATGTGCATGCACAATGTATTTGTAAAGCGCTGCGTAAATTGACAGCGCTATATAAGTACCTAAAATAAATAAAATAAAAATAAAATAGGTGGGTAGAGTAAAAACACACTTTGTCTATCTTATCATACAAACTTTACAGTCACATGATTATATATATATTTCTTAGGTATGCTTGATCTGGTGACGCGTTTCGTGGACTTCTGCTTCTTCAAAACCATACAAGCAAATATTATGTGTGACTAAAAATAGAAAAAAACATTTCTCAATATTGTGCATGATAATTCTATCAACATACAGTATATAAGTAAGAAAGCATATACAAGGTTCAAGTGTACTGTTTCCATGCATAGCAAACCATTCAGTGAGAGAGAGGAAGGAGGGAATAGGGAAAGGGCAGGACAAGAAAAGAAAAGAAGGGGGACAGGAGGGGGTAAGGGGGAGGGGAGGAAAGGGAGGAAAGATTAAGAAAGCGGCAAAGAATAGAAAAGGGGAAGAAAGGAAAAAAGTCTAAAAAAAAACAAGGGGGATAGATAGTAGATGAAAGGAGCTAAGTGTGAATAAATCTTACACACTGGATCCTATATATCATACCTTTTAATACATGTGTGCAACTCACACCCACATATTTGTGATAAAAATGTAAAATGATGTAGATAGTATGTACATGTGTATATATATATATATATATATATATATATACTGTCAAACTCATGGGAATACAACACCACTACCGGCCCATGGGAATACAACACCACTAGATGAAAATAAAAAGGGACATTATAGCTGTATCCTGGAAAACTTGAATAGTATCATTAACACAAAAAATATATAATGAAAGGTCCTACTGTTTAAATGATGGAACTTACAGGGAATATAAAGGCCGGTATATATCCAAGTAATCCTATTATATCTGGAGAGCTGGATATTTCAGAGATAATCTCAAGATTATATTTCCATCTCTGAAAATAGAGCAAATAAGCATTGGAAGATCACATGTATATAGGACATATATACAGTATCTCACAAAAGTGAGTACACCCCTCACATTTTTGTAAATATTTTATTATATCTTTTCATGTGACAACACTGAAGAAATGACAATTTCTTGCTACAATGTAAAGTAGTGAGTGTACAGCTTGTATAACAGTGGAAATTTGCTGCCCCCTCAAAATAACTCAGCACACAGCCATTAATGTCTAAACCACTGGCAACAAAAGTGAATACACTCCTAAGTGAAAATGTCCAAATTGGGTCCAATTAGCCATTTTCCTTCCCTGGTGTAATGTGATTCGTTAGTGTTACAAGGTCTCAGGTGTGAATGGGGAGCAGGTGTGTTAAATTTGGTGTTATTGCTCTCATTCTCTCATACTGGTCACTGGAAGTTCAACATGGCACCTCATGGCAAAGAACTCTCTGAGGAAAAAAAAGAATTGTTGCTCTACTTAAAGATGGCCTAAGCTATAAGAAGATTGCCAAGATCCTGAAACTGAGCTGCAGCATGGTGGCCAAGACCATACAGCGGTTTAACAGGACAGGTTCCACTAAGAACAGGCCTCTCCATGGTCAACCAAAAAAGTTGAGTGTACGTGCTCAGCATCATATCCAGAGGCTGTCTTTGGGAAATAGACGCACGAGTGCTGCTAGCATTGCTGCAGAGGTTGAAGGGGTGAGGGGTCAGCCTGTCAGTGCTGAGATCATATGCCGCACACAGCATCAAATTGGTCTGCATGGCTGTCGTCCCAGAAGGAAGCCTCTTCTAAAGATGATGCACAAGAAAGCCTGCAAACAGTTTGCTGAAGACAAGCAGGCTAAGGACATGGATTACTGGAACCATGTCCTGTGTTCTGATGACCAAGATAAACGTATTTGATTCAGATGGTGTCAAGCGTGTGTGGCAGCAACCAGGTGAGGAGTACAAAGACAAGTGTGTCTTGCCTACAGTCAAGCATGGCGGTGGGAGTGTCATGGTCTGGAGCAGCATGAGTGCTGCCGGCACTGGGGAACTACAGTTCATTGAGAGAACTGTGAATGCCAACATGTACTGTGACATACTGAAGCAGAGCATGATCCCCTCCCTTTGGAGACTGGGCCGCAGGGCAATATTCCATTATGATAACGTCCCCAAACACACCTCCAGGGTGACCAATGCCTTGCTAAAGAAGCTGAGGGTAAAGGTGATGGACACGCCAAGCATGTCTCCAGACCTAAACCCTATTGAGCATCTGCGGGGCATCCTCAAATGGAAGGTGGAGGAGCGCAAGGTCTCTAACATCCACCAGCTCCGTGATGTCATCATGGAGGAGTGGAAGAGGACTCCAGTGGCAACCTTAAAGCTCTGGTCAACTCCATGCCCAAGAGGGTTAAGGCAGTGCTGGAAAATAATGGTGGCCACACAAAATATTGAGACTTTGGGCCAATTTGCACATTTTCATTTAGGGATGTACTCACTTTTGTTGCCAGCGGTTTAGACATTAATGGCTGTGTGTTGACTTATTTTGAGGGGACAGCAAAATTACAAGCTGTACACTCACTACTTTACATTGGAGCAAAGTGTTATTTCTTCAGTGTTGTCACATAAAAAGATAGAATAAAATATTTACAAAATTGTGAGGGGTGTACTCACTTTTGTGAGATACTGTGTGTATATATATATATATATATATATATATATATATATATATATATATATATGTGTGTGTGTGTGTATATGTAAGGAGATCTACTATTTATTTAACTTTCAATAGATTTTTATTGATGAAAAGAAATAACAATACATAGCAGGAACAGTACATAGGTATATCTCTAGTCTTGAGAGGAACTGAACCATAGACGAACCTAAGTCTTGTAATTGATATACAAAATATGTTGAGAAATAACAAGGACGATACATAACAATAAAGAAAAGTAGTTATTTTTAGATAACTTTCAATTTATTTATCATCTAGAGGAATGTATATGTGTGTGTGTGTGTATATATATATATATATATATAT
>BLSH010328693.1:410655-442632 GCA_018402905.1 Glandirana rugosa
ACGTAGCTAATGGTTAACATTGCAACTAGAAAATGACCCAAAGTGTATATTAATGACTCACCCTGAGGGCCTAACCTCCTTAAGGGAGAAAGAAAGGAACCTGTAGGCTATGGCCACAGTCCAAATACTCTGAAGAGTCTGTATCCCATTGATAAGCACGTCTAAAAAATTGGAGAAGAAGAGTAGAGAAGTAAGAGAAGGAGTGGTTAGACAGAAGAAGAGAGGGGGGAGAGGACAGCGGGGGGGATAAGGACAGGGGGGAGCGGTGGTGTCAGAGAAAGATAAAGCCCAATGCCAGAGTCAGAGTCCCCGGCCATCTCAGACTGGGTTATACCCGGACCGTGTAGGCAAGCCAAGGTTCCCAGATTGCATCATGTTTCTCCTCTGTGTCCATAAGAATGCTGGCTATTTTCTCCTGTGTCATTATCCATGATATTTTTCTCTTTGTCTGGAGAAAAGAGACAGAGGGTTGTTTCCAGGCTCTAGCGATGGATAACTTGGTGCCCGACAGAATAAAGGAGATGAGGTGTTTGGATAATTTCGGTATGTCCCGGCCCATCATATTTAGAAGCGCCAACTGGGGCGAGTTTGAGATTGAGAGGCCCGTAACTTTCCTGATAAGGTGGAAAATTTTATTCCACAGGCCCCTAATCCTGGGGCATTCCCACCATATGTGGATCATGGATCCGATCGAGCCACATTGACGGAAACACAGGGGAGAAGAGTTGGGAAAAATCCTGGCGAGCCTGAGGGGCACCAGGTACCATCTGGTTAGGACCTTCAAATTTGCCTCAACAATGGCGGTATTACAAAAGCCCTTTGAGGAGGCCTTGAAGGCTCCAAACCAAGTCTCCTGTTTCAGTTCTATGCCCAGCTCCTCCTCCCAATCCCTCATATATTTAGTTTTGCCAGAAGAGGAGGCTAAGGAGCGATAGATAACCGATATGCCTCCCCTCTGCTCCACAGGCTGACCACACCATTGTTCATAAGCTGATAGCTCTACTATTTATTTATTATGACATGAGGTGTTTAAGTAATCTACCTCAAGTCTCTTTTAGTTATATATTAAACAGCAACATTTTCAGTGTATTCCCCTGAGCAACAAATATAAAAGAGCAAATGTTTAGCCACCCAATACTAACATAAAAGACATATTACCAAAAAAAGGCAATCCTTTAATAAATATAAGGCCAAAGAGTCATCATTGGCATTCCAAAACTACAAAGGGTGCAATAAGAGATGCATGAGTGATCAGGACTGCTTAAATAGAGTACACATTGCTGAAGAGAGTAAAAAATCCCTCCATTGTTTTTAAATTTGTTAACAATAAAAAGGTGAGGTCAGAACAGGGAGTGACAGGGAGAAGGCAACTGTATTTTCTTATCCTCAGTTTGCATATATGAAGGAAAAAGAGGGGTATAGTAAGCAAGACAGTAATGTTGATAAAAGTATATTGAATGTACCCTTGTGGCTAAAAGAGACCAGTTTTCAAAAAAGACTAGAAAAAACTTAATGTGAACAAATTACCAGGGCCAGATGGCTTGCACCCAAGAGTTCTCAAGGAACTTAGTCAAGTTATAGCCAGACCTTTGTTCCTAATTTTTAAGTAAAGCTTACTGACTGGAATGGTACCAACTAATTAGCGGAAAGCAAATGTGGTGCCAACATTAAAAAAAAATGACAGTATATATACCAGGAAACTACAGACCAGTAAGTATAACATGGTACACTACTGTGCAAACGTTTTAGGAAGGTGTGAAAAAATGGTGTAAATTTGGAATGCTTTTAGAAATAGAAGTGTTAGTAGTGTATTTTTATCAATTAACAAAATAGAAGTAAATGAACAGAAGAGAAATCCAAATGAAATCAATATTTGGTGTGGCCAAATATTCTTTTACAGTAGGTACACTTGCACAAAGTTTTGAAGGAACTCAGCAGGCAGGTTGTCCAAACATCTTGGAGATCAAACCACAGATCTTCTGTGGATGTAGGCTGCCTCATATCCATCTGTCCCTTCATGTAATCCCAGACAAGCTAAATGATGTTGAGGTCAGGGCTCTGTGGGGGGCAAACAATCACTTCCAGGACTCATTGTGGTTCTTCACACTGAAGATAGTTCTTAATGACATTGTCTGTATGTTTGGGGTTGTTGTCCTGCCTGGGCCAATCATACACCTCCCTGATGGTATGGCATGATACAGTAGATAAGTATCTGTTCAATTTCTCAGCAATGAGATACTGGAGGTACGGCTTTTTGGCTGCAATTCTTCCATGAAGACCACTTCTGGCCAGACTTCCATGAACAGTAGATGGGTGTACTTGGGTCCCACTGGTCTCCACCAGTCATGTGCTGATAGCACTGCTGGACATCTTCTGACGTTGAAGGGAAATAGGCATGATGTGTCTTTTATCTGCTGCATTATGTTTCCTTGTCTGACCACTGCGTCTCTGGTCCTCAACATTTCCTGTTTCTTCAAAAGAGCTTGAACCGCACATCTTGAAACCCCAGTCTGCTTTGAAATCTTTGCCTGGGAGAAGCCTTGCTGATGCAGTATAACCACCGTATCTTGTTGCTGTGCTCAGTCTTGCCATGGTATATGATTTGTGAAATGAAACTTCCACAGTTCAACCTACATATGAAATTGATGATCATTAACCAGTTCCCGACCAGCTCGCGTACATTTACTGCTGCAGAGTGGCAGCGTCCCGTGAATCGTCATCTTTAAACGCATGCGCGGCTAGCCCGCTGCACTCTGCAGGAGTGTTCCAGCAGCTTGGGCGGACTCGATGTCCGCCAGCGAGCCGTGATTGCTTACCCCAGCAGAAAAACGGGGTACCGCCAATGTAAACACAGTGGTTCCCCGCGCTGTCAGGCAGCATCTAAGAGATCTACTGATCCCTGTTACTGGGATCAGTTAGATCTCTTATGCCCCTGACAGCCCAGCCCCCTCGCAGTTATAACACGCCCAGGGAACACAGTTAACCCCTAGAGCGCCCCCCCAGGTTAACCCCTTCATTGCCAATGACATTTATACAGTAATCAGTAGATATTTAAATTTCTGATCACTGTATAAATGTCATTGGTCCCAAAAAAGTGTCAAAAATGTCCAACATGTCCACCCTAATATCAAAGTCCCGATAAAAATCGCAGATCGCCGCCATTACCAGTAAAAAAAAAAAAATTGTAAAAACGCCAGAAATGGATTCTCATGGTGTGTAAACTCGGCAACTTTTGCGCAAACCGATGAATAAACGCTGATTGCGATTTCTTTTTACCAAAAATATGAGGAAGAGTATAGATCGGCCAAAACCAATGAATACATTTTTTTTATATATATTTTTTGGGATTTGTATTTTAGCAAAACATAAGAAATATTGTTTTTTTCTAAAAATTGTCGCTCTTTTTTTGTTTATAGCAGTGATAAGAAATGACGCAGAGGTGATCAAATACTACCAAAAGAAAGCTCTATTTATGGGGAAAAAAAAGAATGCAAATTTTGTTTGGGTACAACATCGCACGACCGCGCAATTGTCAGTTAAAGCGACGCAGTGCCGAATCACAAAAAATGCTCTGGTCCTAACATGGGAAATCCTTCTGGGGCTGAAGTGGTTAACACCTGCTTGGTATAATTGGTTAATCATGTACCTGATTCTAATTCTACAAAATCCCTGACTTGTGCAAGTGTACAAGGTGTGCAAGTGTAGAATTGATGCTGGTTTGAAGCCGAAGGGTAGTCACACCAGACCTCGACAAACCCCGGGCGCCAGGTCGCCATGGCGACCAGAAATCGCGTCCTGGCGAGTGACTGCCGTTCCTTCTATCTGTGTTAAAACAGCGAGGCAGATTCAGTGTCAGATTCAGCGAGAGCCGAGAATATTTGTTGAGAGTTAGAAGAAGAAACACAACAATGTATCTTCTTCTTTCAAAGCATTATCTCCAGGCTGTTATCAGGAAAGTTTAACCATTTAAAGACTAAACCCTTTCTCACATTAGTGGCTTACAATTAAAGATCCAGTGTTTTCTGCTAGAAAATGACTTGGAACCCATAAACATTATATATATATTTTTTAGCAGAGACCCTAGAGAATAAAATGGTGGTTGCTGCAATATTTTATGTCACACGGTATGTGCGCAGTGGTCTTTCAAGCGCAATTTTTTTGGAAAAAATACACTTTAATGAATAAGTTAGCCCATTTTTTATTTTTTTTGGTATAATATGACAGATGATGTCACACCGCAAGAAATGTGACCTTTTTTCTAAGCAACAGAATTGTGATAAAGCCCTGAGTACCATCAACAATTACCACTCTGTGCAGCTGGGCTCCAGTATTTCATGGTGACCGGAAACCCACCAGGGCAATGAAAAGTCACCGTGGGGGACACACATGTAGGCAGGAAGTGGCTGCAAAGAGGCAGCAGAAGATCAGCAGCGCTGGAATACTTTTCACCTTTTTTTTGTATTTTATTTACAATGTCACTAAGGCTTTGTTTAGATGTGCAAGTTGGGTGGTAAAAATGTGCAGTAGAGACATGTTTTTGCCGCCCACCATTGGCCTCCCTTAAGCTCCATTAGGCAGCACATGAGGGCGTTTTACATGTCGCAGTCACGATGCATTCGGCATAATAAGGAGTTTCCCCCTATAACAGATTTTTTAGTGTCACTCTTTCTGGCCAGCCTATAACCCTGATGTAACGGTGGAGTTATTGACTGGCTGCTCTGCTGTGAGTAAGTTAGGGTTAGGGGCGCAAATTACTTGTCTTACCCCTGGCGCTGACAACCCAACACTACGCTATAAAAAACTGGCTCCTAACTTTTTTAGCCGGCTCCTAGATTCAAGGCAAATTTGTCAAGCCCTGAGTCACACCAAATATTGATTTAAGTTAGGTTTTTTTTCTGTTCGTTCACTTTGCATTTTGTTAATTGATAAAAAATAAACAATTAAAATATATATTTTTGAAAGCCTTCTTTTTTTACAGTAAGGCCAGCAGACTATTAAAACGCTTTAAAAAGGATACTTATATATAGATAAAATAATAATTCTACCACTTTACAAAACTCTGTTTAAGCCACATCCTGTGTATGCTGTCCAGTTCTGGTCACCAATCCTCAAACTGGTCAGAGCTCAGGGAAGGACAATTAAGCTAATAAAGGGTCTGGAGGAGGCCAGAGCTCAGTTATGAAGAGAGCCTACAAACATTAAACATATTCTCCCTGGAGAACAGATATCTAAGAGATGATATGATCACAATATACAAATCCTTGAAAGGTGAGTCTAATGTTGGGAGGAAACTCTTTAATCCTAAGTCTCTAAAAAAAAAATGTGGCAATACCTTGACATTGGACAAGAAGCAGTTCAATCTTAAACTGTGTAAGGGGTTCTTTCCTGTTAGGGCAGTAAGGATGTGGAACTCCCTTCCACAGTTGTTGGTGTCAGCAGGGAGCGTAGACAGGTTCAAACAACGTTTGGATGTGTTTTTTTAGCGAACACAATGTACAGCGATATGAAAACAGTACTAACACACAAACAGTCACATTGAAGTAGATAGACCGGTGATATTATTCAACCTTACCAACTGTGTAACTATGCAACAAAAATACCACCACACCCCAGCAGTAATTTCCAACCCACAGAACTCCATGCAAATTCACTAGACCTACGCCCTAAGCAGCCTAAGGGATAGCTTCCCCAGTCTTACCCTCTGCCCTGTGATATGATAGAGCCGGGGGGATGGGTCTAGCAGAGCTTTTCTCAACTCTGTGCTGCTCTAATCTGAGATCTGACAGCACATTGCTACTATGTGGGTAGAGCTGCAGAGCTGTATGGCCAGCTATAGTTTTCCAGGGTGACAGATGACAGTAATTTGTGGGAAGGACAGAGAATGCTATCCTAACCCATGCAGGGAATGGACCCACTCATGACCACACTGCACTCAGGACAGCCTACACACACCTGAGACCCCCTTCTACTATTCCTATTTTCTTTTCACTTTTCCCACTTATGAACTCTGCATAAAATCGTTTATCTATTTATTTACTATTTATTTATTCATTCATTCATTATTCATGGGGGCTGGATAGGGTCAACAGATACCTGATCCAGCCACTGATCATGAAACAGCTCACTGCTAATAGGCATCTATAGCTGGTTGCTTGGCCTGAGCCCCAGTACTTTTAGAAAGTTATGTTACGAAAGTTCTCTTCCTATATAAACATAATGCAAAACCATTTGTGTTTACATTTTCTGCCACAGTGTGCTGCTATGGAGTGATGTGTAGACCATCCTGAACCTAGGCGTGGGCTGGGACACTCGGGCCCACTAGAGAAAGTTAGGTCTTGGTGTTCACTTGGACAACCCATCAAATTCTTCAACATGACACAACTGCACATCCAACAATACTGCCTTTGTTCCTGATGTCCCAACATGACACAAGGCAAACTATGCTTTTCATTGTATTAATCACATATTATTGCAAAAATACAGAACATTTGCATGCAGAGGAGTAATAAAGTTTGTTCTTTTAGAATATTCATGTTATCACAGGTATACAACACACGATATTTGCATCTTACAGTTGTTTGCTTTATCTTAAAGATAATTCATGAAACTGTAACCTGTAACTGAACTCTCATTTTCCTTATCACCATACAGCTAGGATATGACACCGGTAATCCAGTTGCCCATGATATACTATCTACAACTCACTTACCATTCAGCTGCTGGGAACTACAACTCAAACCTTACTCTTAGTTGAGTACCCTACCCACTCCCAGCTGGGTCCTTGAATGACCAATCACCAAAAAATGAAAAATTGTATCAAATACTTACCGTAATTTTCTTTTCCTGACGGCAACATGGCAGCATACTAGTGATAGAGCTCCGCCTCTTAACCACTCCCTCAGGGCCAGTGAATAGCATAAAAAAAAGGCATGGTTAGCCGCCCCCCCATTCTTTGTAACAAGCCACATACCGGAACGCACAGGGTGGGCCTATATGCTGCCATGGTTTGGCGTCAGGAAATGAAAATTACGGTAAGTATTTGATAAATTTTCCGTTTTCCTGATGCCAACATGGCAGCATACTAGTGACAAATAACTAGCTGACCGGGTGGGTTCTACTTACCAAACCAATATTCTAATTAGGATGGGACAGTGGACTGAATAGTCCTTCCCACAAAGTCCTCTGATGACAAGGCACCTATGTCTACTCCGCAAAGTTTGAGTAGGTATGCTGGGATGACCATGATACTTCTACAGATGGATACTAAAGATCTGCTGGGACAAACATTTTCTTTCCTTTTGCTTCCGGTCTTATGGGAGCAGATCAGACTTACTCCCTGTCACTTATGATATGGCTGTCTCCAGTTTCCTACCAAACAGAGATCTTCTGCCATAAAGTGCCTCACCAATTTTGTTCTTAGGAAGCAAGACACCGCCCACGGTCTCAAGCATAGGGCCCCCCTAGACGTGACTGAGTATAGCATCTCTATGGCCAGGCACCTGGTTGAGATTATTGCTGCTTCTGCAATAACGTTTACAGACACATTCATCTTGGCTAGGGTTCGAATGGTATCAGCATTATGGATTTCCCCTCCAACGGCTGTTTCTATCTCCTGGACCCAAAAAGCACTAGTCACCCCCGGACGGCAGACCCCTGTTGGTCGCCTTGTTACTAGGCTACAGTCGCATTTACTATGGCCATGGATTTCAGTGATGCTATATCCGGTCTCTGACAAGGATAAAACCTGTATAGACAATCAAAGGAGAAACCTTCTCTGGACTTTGCCATCCATCTGACTAAATTTCTTCCATAAACGGAGAAGGAATTGCCGTTTTGAAGAAAGCGTAAATATGACTTTGTCTTTATACCCATGTAATGGCCTGCATGACCATCTGGATCCACTGTTCCATGAAGGAAAAAAAAAACTGAAACCAAGCAGCTCCGGGTCTTCCTCTGATGAAGAGGAGCTATTATCTGCAGGCTACCTACTCACCAGGGTAGCCCAAGCCTCAGCCCACAGACACTTACATAATGGCAGATTTAGTTCCTAAAGAGGAAACACTACAGGGCCCCACCAAGACCCACAGAAGGGGCACCCAGACTTTTTAGCGCAATTTAGCAGCCCGAGCACTGGGTCTCCGAACTAGGAGAGGCTTGAACCCAGACGGTTACTGCACAGAGGCAGAGGTAGGGACATAGAACTGCTTACTCTTCACTGGTGCGTGGAGGTATGAGGAAAAAAAGAAGAATGGGTGGGCGGCTAACCATGCCTTTTTTTATGCTATTCACTGGTCCTGAGGGAGTGGTTAAGAGGCGGAGCTCTATCACTAGTATGCTGCCACGTTGCCGTCAGGAAAACAACACTGTCTACATTATCTGAATTGGCAGGTGTTTTTCTTTGGCATAGGTGCTGACCGAAGTGGCAGAGGATGAAAAAAGGGGTGGGAGCCTGAGCATGTGGGGAGGTAGTCAGTTAAGTAATACTAAAAAAGAAAAAAAAATCTTAAGCCAGCAGTGTCCCACTCTCAGTGAAGTCCAAAAGTCACATAACTTGTTTTTGACGACTGGAATAAAACATCTCTGGGGTCTTGAGGCTTCCATTAACCTTTTGTGCAAAGGATGGCTAAAAAAAAAAGAAAAGAAGACAAAGGGAAGCACAAACTATTATTTGATCTATCATAAATACTAAAACAAGATAAAATCAAGGCACTCATATTTAATGAAAACAAGTAGGCACCTCAACGTTGTAGGGGAATCCAGTATGGATAGGCAGTCATCTGTAGGCTTAGGAATACTCCTCCAATCCAGATGGACCCAGCTGTGGATGAATACTAGCGAACAGCACTCTCATGCTTGTCATCTGAAGTCCTTTAACCATAGTAGCCACCGTGAGCTCTTGAAATACAGCTTGATGTGCGGGGAACAGCAGAGCAGCTGAAGAGAGGCAAAACCGGTATAAACCGAGGGAAGGGACACACAGGCCACCAAGAGAGAAGCACTGCAAGTCATATGATTGCCATAACAATGCGTTTTAAAGGTTGTGCCCCCTTTTTCAAGTCTATGGCGCCACAGCTACAGACTCTTCTATATAGCTTTTCAAAACATTTGCATATTAACCCATTATGAGCAAGATAAATACATCTCTCTCTTGAACTAAGGGGGGTAATCCAGGGGTGCTCACCCTATGGCCCTTGTGCCACATCTGATGTGGCCCCTGACCCTAAACCAGGGAAGCGCATGCCCATGCTCTGGGATGGGGGGTTGGTATGCCCAGATCGCAACCACGGGTGTCCGAACCACCATCTCAGAACATCAGAATGCATAGAGTCGGGACCGGAAGCAGAGTAGGCAGGCGGCCAGGGAGAGAGCAAGAGCTTTATAAGTCGGGGGTTATTAGGATGCTTTCACACTGATCCACAAGTGTAGTGCAGTGCACCTGTGGCTTTCCTGTGGGTTAACTGCATTGAGCCATAGACTTCTATTATTTCCTGTGGGTTTGGTGCGCTTTCTGAAATCTCACCAAAACTCCTGAATGCAGGAGCTTTGGTGCACTTTCAGAAAGCGCATCACAGGAACTGATATCCGGACAGTGTATACCATACCTCCCAACTTTTGAACCTGAGAATGAGGGACATTTTAGGGAGAAATTGACCTGCGGTGCACATAGCAGCAAACGGTGGGTGTGGCCAAACATTATAGTGGGAGGGGCTTAACGACAGTGGTTAAACAAAACATGGGCTTCCTTGTACCTATAAAGTATGCTTTGATTGCTGTGCCACAATCTGGAGTCTCAGGGATACATATAAACCTCAACACAATAATTTAGAAAATTTCTTCCATTTCTGGTTTTGTATACACTGAAATTAGACAGAGAGCTTATAGAGGATTAGGAAAGAGCTGAGGAACCCTGGGATGGAGCCAGAGAATAAGTACTGTAGTACGTGTAGTACATATTAGCAAATGATGGTCAGGGTCAAATTGCCCCAAACAGTGGGAGTGGCTTAAAGAGGCATAATTAAACAGAAGCTGAGCCTAGTTGCTGTATACAGTGCAGCATTGCTTGAACAAGTGTACATCAGAAGGAAATCTTATCTCAAATGTCAGAAATATACAACATACCACTTAGGGTTCATTCACACTAGTGGTTGCAGGGGTGGTAAAACCGTGGCTCAACAACAAGGTTTTACCATCTTGCCAAGTGCTCCCCTTTAGCTGCAGAGGCAGCAGCGGAGGGGGAGGGGTGATGCATTGGTGGGCATTATTGCCCTCTGACCACAACCCATTCAAGTGAATGGGGACGCTCTGCAAAGCTCTACTTTATCAAATCGTACCACACCAAACTGCATAACACTGCAGTACCATGTGGTTTGGTGGCTGCAAACATGCTGTCATTGACAATTAATGACACCCATGAGCATCTCACAAGGGCAATATGGTTGCATGCAGTGCGGGAAATGCACACTGAATGCCCTTTTCCTGCACTGTGTTCCAGTTTGAATAAACCCTTAGGGGGAAAGAGAGGGAAGGATCACCATGGTATATGGATGAAAGGAAGGATGGATCACTGTGGTACATGGAAGGCAAGAAGAAAGGATCACTATGGTACAAGGAAGAAAGGAAGGAGGGGTCACTATGGTACATGGAAGAAAGGAAGGATCACTATGGTACATGGAAGGATGGATCACGATGGTACATGGAAGACAGGAAGGATCACTATGGCACATGGAAGGCAGGAAATAAAGATCACTATGACACATGGAAGGCAGGAAGGAAGGATCACTATGGCATATGGAAAGCAGGAAGGAAGGATCACTATGGCATATGGAAGGCAGGAACAAAGGATCACTATGACACCCGGAAGACAGTAAGGAAGGATCACTATGGCATATAAATAGCAGGAAGGCTCACTATGACACCTGGATGGCAGGAAGGACCACTGAGGCACATGGAAGGATCACAATGACACCTGGAAGGCAAGAAGGATCACTATGCCGTATGCAAGGCAAGAAGGATCACTATGACACCTGGAAAGCAGGAAGAATCACTATGGCACATGGAAGGCAGTAAGGAAGGATCACTATGGCATATGGAAAGCAGGAACAAAGAATCACTATGACACCTGGAGGACAGTAAGGAAGGATCACTATGGCATATATATGACAGGAAGGCTCACTGTGACACCTGCATGGCAGGAAGGATCACCATGGCACATGGAAGGCAGGAAGGATCACTATGGCATATGGAAGGGGGGAAGGATCACTATGGTACATGGAAGGAAGGATCACTATGGTACATGGAAGGCAGGAAGGATCACTATGACACATGGAAGGCAGAAAGGAAGGATCACTATGGCATATGGAAAGCAGGAAGGAAGGATCACTATGGCATATGGAAGGCAGGAACAAAGGATCACTATGACACCCGGAAGACAGTAAGGAAGGATAACTATGGCATATAAATAGCAGGAAGGCTCACTATGACACCTGGATGGCAGGAAGGACCACTGAGGCACATGGAAGGATCACAATGACACCTGGAAGGCAGGAAGGATCACTATGCCGTATGCAAGGCAAGAAGGATCACTATGACACCTGGAAAGCAGGAAGAATCACTATGGCACATGGAAGGCAGTAAGGAAGGATCACTATGGCATATGGAAAGCAGGAACAAAGAATCACTATGACACCTAGAGGACAGTAAGGAAGGATCACCATGGCATATACACGACAGGAAGGCTCATTGTGACACCTGCATGGCAGGAAGGATCACTATGGCACATGGAAGGCAGGAAGGATCACTATGGCATATGGAAGGCAGGAAGGATCACTATGCCACATGGAAGGCAGGAACACTGTGGTACATGGAAGGCAGGAACACTATGGCACATGGAAGGCAAGAATGCTATGGGACATGGAAGACAGGAACGATGTGGCACATGGAAGGCAGCAACCCTATGGCAAATGGAAGACAGGAACGCTGTGGCACATGGAAGGCAGGAATGCTGTGGCACATGAAAGGCAGGAACGCTATGGCACATGGAAGGCAGGAACGCTGTGGTACATGGAAGGCAGGAACGCTATGGCACATGGAAGGCAGGAATGCTATGGCACATGAACATCTGTAACGCTATGGCACATGGATGGCAGGAATGCTGTGGCACATGGAAGGCAGGAACGCTATGGGAAATGGAAGACAGGTCCCAGACGGAATGCAATTGGTATCACTCCACCTGTGACAGGAGCTGTCGCTATACAGGAAGTAATGACTTTTTCGACTCTGCTCCATCCACAGCTGCTTGCTTCCTCTACTGCCAGTTTCATGCACAACAGGGATGCTCTGGGATAAAGGGTCGGCAAACCGCAATCTGGGCTTGATGACCCGCCATCCCGGAACAGGAGGTCGTGGGCCACATCAGAGGGCTCCGCGGGCCACTGGTTGGGCAACCCTGGTCTACACAATAACAACATGAAAAGGAAAAGAATAGAGAGAAATACTTTGTATCTATCTCAGCTACTAGACAGATAAAAATGAGGCAATGGACAGTATTGGGCCTCATGCACACTGGGCGTTTTTACAGCTGCTGTTATGGGCGTCAGGTGTTTTTTTTTTTTTTAACTGCCTCTAAACTACCCTTCATGTTATTCTATGCCTTCATGCACACATAGGCTTTTAGGCTTTTAGCAGCGTTTTTTGCGCAAGATAGTTTAGGGACAGAAAAAAAACCCTCTGCCAGCGCATTCTGGAGCATCAACACTTTGGCAGAAAAACATGCTGACAGCTCCTAAACGCTTTTTTTTGGAAGCGGAGACCGCAGACATTCTAATTGTAGTACCCCCATAGTGTAGGTGCTTTTCATTTTGTAGATTTTTGGCAGGAGAGGAAAAATCTAGTCAGGCTTGACTGTAAGTGCAGGCCTGAATGTTTTTATCTGGGCTGGGAATGGCTCAGGGGTGGGGCTGGAGATGGAGGGAAGGTACACTCCTTGGAGATTACTCCCCTTGAGCTGGAAAAGCTCTAGAAGCGGGATGGATGAGGCAGTGTCACTTCCTGATGTATGACAAGGAGCCCTGACCAATCCACAGACTGGGTTGTCAGGGGGCAGGCCTCCTTAAATATAGCGATCTGCCAGCAGGTGTCAGGAGAGTTCTGGTAAATGAGGATGTAGCTGGAGCTGCGGAAAAGGCCTCGCCCGGGAGGGGAGCCCCCAGTCTGGGAGGGGGGTGAACCTGAGGCCTGGGGCTTGGGCGCAGCCAGGAGCAGGCGTCAGCTCCTGGAGTCGCACAGGAGAAGCAGGAGAGCAGTGGAAGTCTACATGGAAGGAGACTCTTTAAAGAATCCACCATATAGTCGGTGAGTGGTGGCCCCTGGGAGTTGGATGAGAAGGCTGAGATAGTCTGAGAGGAGAAAAATCAGTCTGTAGAAGTCAGGAGGAGCCAACCAAGGGGAAGGAGAGCCATTAGAACGCAGGATAGACCGGATGGGTCTGGAAGATGGATGGGCTAAGAGTAGTGGTTCATCCAAGCTCAGCTAGCACCAACCTACTTAGCTACATAACAAAGGGTCCATGCTTTCAAGGAAGGAAACCTGCGATTATTACCCACAAAGGGTGGTTCTGAGGCCTTGCCAGGGACTGTATCAGGCCTCACCATGTGCTAGCTGTTGTGAAGAGGAAGTGTCATGGAGGTCTGATTAATTTCTTTTTGGGACCAGGGAAACAAGTGTAACAATCAGCAAGTAGTATGCTGGAGAGAGGAAAGGAGAAGAGTAATGGTCAACAAGTAGTGTGCTGGAGGAGAAGAAGTGTATATACCAGAGGTGTATATAGTAGGTCCCATGTTCAATTACTGGGAATTCCACAGTCATCCCTAATCCCTATCCAAGTTCAAACCCTTAAATAAAACAACAAAACAAAGTACCGGTCTGTTCAGTAATTCCGGGTGTATGGAATCATGTGATTGAGGGCAGCGGGCAGGTGGACCACAAATATCAGCCGCTCCTGAGGGAGTACATGGCTGCATAATCAACCAGTAAATAGCTGGTTGTTAAAGAGCAGGCCGGGAAGCCAGTGGCCGCATCCTTAACAATGGGTGAGTCGTCAGCTGTCAGTGGCGGAGCTGTCAGACGGGAGAAGCCTTCGTTGGAAGTGGAGGTTGGCTATTTATTTTTTTTATTGGTCAGAGGTGGTGGTAGGCGTCGTGATTGAAAATAGATCTACACCAGGGGACATTTTTTTTTTGTTTGTTTTTTAAATGAAGGAAAAAAACTGCCTACTGTGCCACAGGGCCAGGTATGGTTTGGGGGGAAGGAGGGCACACTGATTTTTCATATTTTTTTTTTACATTCAGCTGTCAGCGGGTAACCACTGGTTGCATATATTGCATGCATTAGTGCAATCAGCACAGTTACCAGCGGCTAATGGAAAGTAGCGATCGGAAGCGATCCGATCATGTGACTGCCCTGACAGCAAATCATGGCGGTCACATGATCATAAGCCCCGCCCCCTGACATCCGAAACCCCTTGAAGGGCCAGGTGAAGCCGGCTCCAAGGGGATAGGACACAGCGGCCGACTTCCCAGCCCGCTCCTTAACAACCAGCTATTCAGTAGCTGGTTGTTAAGGACACCGGTGGCCCTGCTTTTTAATGCTACAGCTAGTAAACTCAGCTTACACACTAGGCTAAACACTACTAATCACCGGCAAAAAAAATGCTAAAACATTAGCTTTTTTGTCCAGCATTTCTAAAGTAGTTTTTAGCTTCCTGCGCATGAATCCTTACTTTCAATAACTGGGAGCTTGATAAAAAGATGCCGTATATGTATGTGTTGTTTCTTTGAAATGATTATACTAATCTCCAGCCCCTAATCAAGGCCCTCGTGTCCAGGGGACATGTTATTAGGCATAAGACTTCAAAATTTCTCCCTCTGGCAGAGCCTAGAAAACCTTTCAGATTCCGTTATGTTCTATGGAATAGCTTCAATGCTGAAAAGGGCCAGTCCCTGCGTATCTTTGTTATAAAGTATAGCAAAACAATGTGGTCATTTTGTTTTAGTATTCAAAACAAAAGGATTCACTGCACTAGGATTTGTGCTTCAACTTTTGTTTTTTAGTTTTTTTGTTAGTTAAAGGGGTTCTAAAGCCTCAAGGTGTTTTACCTTAATGCATTCTATGCATTAAGTTTAAAAAACCTTATCTGCTGCAGGATCCCCCCCCCCCCCCTTATTCTTACCTGAGCCCGATCCGATCCAGCGACGTGCATGAAAGCATCGGCTCTTGCCGCCGTCTCCCTCCTCATTGGGCAGATTTATAACAGCCATTTTACACATTTTTTTGTGAATGGGTAGGGGTTTAATGTACCTTGGCATGTAAGTAAATGGGGTCAGTGATGTCACTTGTTGTTAAGGACTTGTTAAGGATTTGTTCAAGGCTAAGTTCACCTTTGAAACATGTTACATGTTCCAACTGTATTTTGGGTGGAACATGTAACATGTTCTAGATCCGGCATACTGACCCCCCCCCCCCCCCCGATTATCCCCCCCGTGATAGCAGATGGAGGATCCTCTCCCCACACCCGCTGTCACAACGTAAAAACATTGCGGCCATGCAGAGCTCCACCCACAAAGCCACATCATTTATTCACAGAGTTCTCTGAATGAATGAACGACAAGTATCTGCCACTGTGGCCAAATACTTGTAGTTCTCAATGAACTGCTGGTGGGTGTAATCGTAGTTCAGTGATTCTTCCTGCAATTCAGTAACTGCCTGGCCATATCAGAGGTATGGGCAGACAGTGTACTGAGAGTCTTCAAGATGCTGGCATTGCACCCATGATCTGTTAATCACAGGTGCAATGCTTTACAGGCTCCAGTGTAAAAAAAAATAAGAAATGCACATTTTTCTTTACCTACAAAAAGATGTGCATTTATTATTTTTCTATAAAAGGTGAACTTATCCTTTAACCACTTAAGGACCGGAAGGATTTCCAGCTTTAGGACCGGAGCCCTTTTTGCGATTCGGCACTGCGTCGCTTTAACTGAAAATTGCGCGGTCGTGCGACGTTGTACCCAAACTAAATTTGCGTCCTTTTTTTTTCACAAATAGAGCTTTCTTTTGGTGGTATTTTATCACCGCTGCGTCATTTCTGATCGCCGTTATAAACAAAAGAAGAGCGACAATTTTGCAAAAAAATTTGTGATAAAAAAAATCGCAATCGGCGTTTATTGATTAGTTTGCGCAAAAGTGGTCGCGTTTACGGATGATGAGAATTCATTTCTGGGGTTCTTATTTTTTTTTTTTACTAGTAATGGCGGCGATCTGCGATTTTTAGCGGTACTGCGATATTTCAGTGGGCATGTCAGAACATTTTGACACTTTTTTGGGACCATTGGCATTTATACAGCGATCAGTGCTATAAAAATGCACTGGTTACTGTGTAAATGCCATTGGCAGTGAGGGGGTTAACCTGCAGGGGGCGCTGTAAGGGTTAACTGTGTTCCCTGGGTGTGTTCTTACTGTGGGGGGACTGCCCTAGCTGGGGAAGGGAAGTGATCACACCTTCCATGTAGAGGAAGGCTGTGATCACCGCCCTTCCCCCCTCACAGAAAAGAGGTCCGTGTTTACTTACACGGACCTCCGTTCTTTCACTCCGGGGGGGGCATCGCGGGTGGCCGGCGGAGATCGAATCCGCCGCACCCGCTCCCTGGCCCTCCCCGGACACAGGGCTCGCTCACTGGGCTCAATCTCGCAGCCGTCATATGACGGCGATCCGCGCTATCGAGCCACACTGTCGCCGTCAATTGCCGATCAGCCGTCGGCAAGCGGTTAAGCATGTACCATTGACAGAAGAAAGCTGTCATGTATAAGTAATATAATTATTATACATGACATTCGGCTACTGCCAAACTGGTAAACGTCCCGACGTTCACCCCAACGGCCAAACAGCCAAGGCTCCAAACATTTATTTATAGGTGGGTAGTTTAGGTTGTATAGAGGTGGGACAAAAGAAGCATGATGGATCCCCAAATAGTGTGTTGATACATCTTTCTGTATAAAGTGAAAATGACTACACAGTTTATCTACGAGGTCCAGGAGTATAGTGATATTAAGGGCCATTGATTTATTCTGATTCAACCTGAAGCCAGAATAATCGCCAAACCTATGCAATCCGCAAAGAGAGCATATTTATGGGTCCGCAGGCCACACTTGAGCCCTTTAATGGCAGGGTTGTCCTGAATCATCATTGATAGGGTTTTGATCGCTAAAGCAAATATTAATAGCGATAAGGGGCAACCCTGACTGGTAACCTGAGCAGTCAGGATACGGTCAGAAAGAAACTCTTGATTTCTAACTTTAGCACAAGGTTGGGGATATAAGGCCCATAAAATATCTAGAAATTTAGGGCCAAATCCACAGACTTCCAGGACTCTGAACAGGTACAGCCATGATAATAAATTATGGAGGTGAATTAACAAAAGTAGACCTTCCTGTGAGGAGGACTTATCCCAACGAGTTCTTAAAATGGAGAAAATGTCTATTGCTCATCTCATCTGATCAGGGCCCTGTCATCCAGGGATAAACCCTCCTAGTTTTTGTAGATTTATTTGTTAATGAAAGAGGATAATCTGTTAGCTAAGACCTTCATAAGCAATTTAAGGTCATTGTTATTTAGAGAGATGGGTCTGTAATTTGCTGCCCCCTCTTGGTGGGGTTTTGGGATAATTGAAATATATGCTAAAATTAAACCTGGGGCTAGAATATCCCCATTCCTAAGAGAGTTAGCCAAGAACTTTTTATAATATAGACCTGAGAAGCCATTGAAACCTGGGGCAGAACCCTGTCTTATCTGTTTAACCACTTACCAACCGGAAGGTTTTCCAGCTTTAGGACCAGAGCACTTTTTGCGATTTGGCACTGCGTCGCTTTAACTGATAATTGCACGGTCGTGCGACGTTGCACCCAAATAAAATTTGCGTCCTTTTTTCCCCACAAATAGAGCTTTCTTTTGGTGGTATTTGATCCCCTCTGCGTCATTTCTGATCACCGCTATAAACAAAAGACGAGTGACCATTTTGCAAAAAAACCCAAATTTCTTACTTTTTTTAGCTAAAATTCAAATCCAAAAAAAAAAATATAAAAAAACATTTTTTTTCACCAGTTTTAGCCGATTTATATTCTTCCTCATATTAGTGATAAAAAAAATTACAATTGGCGTTTATTGATTGGTTTGCGCAAAAGTGGCCACGTTTACGGGTGATGAGAATTTATTTCTGGGTATTTTTTTTTTTACTAGTAATGGCAGCGATCTGCGATTTTTAGCGGTACTGCGATATTGCAGCGGACATGTTGGACATTTTTGACACTTTTTTGGGACCAATGATATTTATTCAGCGATCAGAAATTTAAATGTCCACTGATTACTGTATAAATGTCATTGGCAGTGAAGGGGTTAACCTGGGGAGGGGAGAGCTAGGGGTTAACTGTGTTCCCTGGGTGTGTTCTTACTGTGGGGGGGTTGGGCTACCATGGGCATGAGAGATCTAACTGATCCCAGTGACAGGGATCAGTAGCTCACCCATGCCTGCACTGTCAGAATGGGGAACCACCGTGTTTACATCGGCGGTTCCCCGTTCTTTGCCCCCTAGCGGCCGTTCGCAGATCACTGTCTTTTTACGGCGATTCGCGCACAGCAACCCAACTGCTGCCGTGAAAACACGGCACGTGGTCGGGAAGTGGTTAATTGCTGCACACATTTCTTCTGCTAATATAGGGGCATCCATTATAGAGTGGTGGACCGCAGATATTTTGAGAAATTTAAAGCCTGCTAAAAAGGAGAAAATGTTCCCGATTCTTGGCCTTTGCGGAAGCATATAGGGTCGAATAAAATTTCTGAAAGACCTCCAAGACCTTTTGAG
This sequence comes from Glandirana rugosa, assembly GCA_018402905.1. Lineage (NCBI taxonomy): Eukaryota > Metazoa > Chordata > Amphibia > Anura > Ranidae > Glandirana > Glandirana rugosa. Next base: position 429,564 of record BLSH010328693.1, read on the forward strand.
AATTATGTTTTGGAACAGCATATAGTCTAGTTTTAGGCATTAGCTTGTTGGCCAGCATAGTACTGATTTTGTCCCTATGTAAATAGAATTTAGTGGCATTCTAGCGAATGCTTTTTTTTGGCTTTTGTAGTAAGAGCTAAGTTGAGATCTAGTCTGGCCATTTCAATTCAGTGTAGAAGCATTGGATCAGGTTTACGCTTATGTGCTTTTGATGAGGTCTTGGAAGGTGCGGTCAAGTCTATTGATATTGACTTGGTGTTCATGTTTATTCTGGGTGGAGATTTGAATAAATTTGCACCATATGGTCACCTCGTGTGCCTCCAAAATTGTAACAGGGGAGATGTCCTCACTCTTGCTGTCCCTGAAATATTCTGGATACTGTGGTCCATCTACAGGGTGCTCAAAATGGGTTCATTAAGGTACCATTGGAAATGTTTATTATTAGCAAGTAGGATCTATAGGGAGATAGCAACCAAACTATGGCCGGATCACACCGTTTTCCGTGTGGTAGCTCTTTGAACAGTAGTTAACAGATTTGATGAGAGAAAAACATGATCTATCCATGCAAATGTAGCGTGTGGATGGGAGAAATGGGTATAGTCCCTCATTGTGGGGTTAGGATCCCTCGAAGCATCTAAGTACGTTTTGGACAGATCTGACTTGACCAAACTTTGATCAAAGCAACGTTTGAGTCTCCTCTGCAAATATTGGAGCCTTCTATGTGGGGCAAAGGGTAGTGAAAAAAATCTGGCTTGACCAGTATTAGGTGCATAATAAGAGATAATGGAACACAATTGTTCTCCTACCAGGCCCTTTACAAAAAGGTACTGACCTGCAGGGTCTCGAATTACGTGATAAAAAGTGATATGTGTGCCGAAACAAATCGCCACACCCTTAATTTTATCAGGGGCATTTGTCAAGAGAAATAGCAGGTAGTGCTCATGTAGAAAGGAAGGTATGTAAGGTGTCGGGAAGTGCATCTCCTGTAACAGGGAGATATCAGCTTTTTGGGATTGATAGTGTTGAAAAGCTTTACGCCTTTTCACTGTGCATTTAAGGCCCTGAGTACTATGAGAAATAATGTGGCATGGCCTGGTTGTAGCACTAGCCATATTGACAGGTCAGAGAGGAGTTATCAATGACAACCGGACCAGTACTCACCATCACCCTACAACGTGTAGACCCTGGGATTCCGCTCAAGGACCTTTGATCAAAAGTAGTGCAATGCATCGTAGGGGCAGCCCAGACCCAGAAAAGGAATACAAAATTGGACCAGAAGAAAGAGAAAGAATTCAAGAACAGAGAGTAGAGACTTAAGGGCCTAAGATGAGGGTCCAGGTCACCCAGTTGGCTGGCTGAACCCTTATTAGCAACCTACACATCGGGAAAACTCCAGGAGTGCAACCTCAGCTGAGGTCGGCAGACACAATAAGCCTTCCCCAGTCAGTATAAATATGAAAAGAACCATTTTATATTGGAGCAAATCTAATAACTAGCATAACTGGAACCAAAAGCCAGGACATGAAAATACATTTTGGTTGGTAAAAGGTAAAATATCAGAGAATATCTGTATTGGATGGCCCAGGATAGAGAGGATTCTCTGGATTTCTGCATAACCATTTCTTTAACCTTATAAAAGGGTTTCACTGTGATATCTCTGGGTGGGCCATCAGGACGTACGGTTTGTAGGGCTTGGCGGGCTCTATCCAGCTGCAACCAATGTTCAGGCAACTTTGGAAAGAGTTCCGCAAGAAGGGAGTGGACCACTTGTTTAACATCTTTAACAGGTTCAGGGAGCCCTCTGATCCTGAAGTTGTATCACCTGGACCTATTTTCTAAGTCATCCAGCTTAGCTAATGCATGATCCAGTTGTTGTTGCAGGTTCTCTATCCTCTGAGTGTTCTGGTTGGTGCAGGAAATTGTGACGTCAAGTTTATGTTCCAGAACCTCCATCCGGCAGCTTAACTCTCTAATGTCCACTTTGATGTCAGTAGTGATTTGTAATCTGGAATAAGCCTTTGTCTAACACATCAGATAACTTATGAAACAGTTCATAACTCGCATCCTCAGTATAAGAGGGGCTATGGATTGGATCATGTAGTAGGGGGCTGCTAGGTGAAGCACTGTCAGATGATATGTCCATCGCTGCTGTGTTCCGCTACAGAGCTGTGCTGTGTGTTGGCTGTTGCAGTGCTTCCACCATCTTGCCCACCACGGAGGCTGGTGGGGGTCTGAAGCATGCCAAGCGCTCACTACCACCTAGGGCTGCCACATCAACCCTTTAATCCAGGACACTTATGAATTACACAGGTTCTGAGGGTAATTTAATGCAGATAAGTCACCAAGTGAGTTTAATTAACACCTTAATTAGGTGATTAAGGTGGTGACATTGATGTAGAAAAGGGGGAAGAGCAATAGAGACATGAGATGTGATAGGCAGAAAAGAAAAAATAGAAGGAGGAATAGAGAAATAGTGTGCTGTTGAGAGAGAAGAGTGAAAATAGAAAAGAGAATAAGGAAAATGGGAGGAAAAAAAGGGAAAAAGAAAACAAAAGGGAGAAAAAAGGATACTGGAAAAAGAAAAGAAAGAGAAAAGAACAAAAAAAGGAAAAAGAGGAATCAGTAGATCAAGCAAAATACAGGAAAATAAAAGCAAAAGAAAGTTAAAGAATGAAAGTTGAAAAATGAAAAATAAAGAGAAAGTCAAAAGAATTGACAAGTGAAAGTGAAGTGACAAGTGGAGATGAATAATGGAAAAAGTGGAAAATAGAAAAATGGAGAAATAAAGAAATGGAAAAAATGAAGCAGTAGTTGGAAGGAAAAATTACATTACAAAACAATAATAGGGTAGGGTGTAAATAAAGGGCTGCTCAGTTAAAGGGTGTCTGGGAACAGGCCTTAGGAAAACTCTCCCTGATAGACATACAGTATCTCACAAAAGTGAGTACACCCCTCACATTTTTGTAAACATTTTTTTGTATCTTTTCATGTGACAACACTGAAGAAATGACACTTTGCTACAATGTAAAGAAGTGAGTGTACAGCTTGTATAACAGTGTAAATTTGCTGTCCCCTGGTGTTATCGCTCTCACTCTCTCATACTGGTTACTGGAAGTTCAACATGGCACCTCATGGCAAAGAAAAGGAGCTAGAAAAAAAAGAATTGTTGCTCTACATAAATATGGCCTAGGCTATAAGAAAGATTGCCAAGACCCTGAAACTGAGCTGCAGCATGGTGGTTGAGACCATACAGCGGTTTAACAGGACCACATATATTTGTACATGTTGATCATATCCCCCTTAATCTCCTCTATTCAAGAGAGAATAAATTCAGTTCCTCTAATCTTTCCTCATAGCTGAGCTCCTCCATGTCTCTTATTAGTTTGGTTGCCCTTTTCTGCACTTTCTCCAGTTCCCCGATATCCTTTTTGAGAACTGGTGCCCAAAACTGAACTGCATATTCCAGATGAGGTATTACTAATGATTTGTACAGGGGCAAAATAATGTCTCTATCTCTGGAGTCCATACCTCTCTTAATACAAGAAAGGATTTTGCTTGCTTTGGAAACCGCAGCTTGGCATTGCATGCCATTATTAAGCTTATGATCTACCAAAACCTCCAGATCCTTCTCCACTATGGATTCCCCCAGTTGTACTCCCCCTTGTATGTATGATGCATGCATATTCTTAGCCCCCAAATGCATAACTTTATATTTATCAATATTAAACCTCATTTGCCACATAGTCGCCCGATTAGACAGTGCATTGAGGTCTGCTTGTAAGTTGGAGACATCCTGTAAGGAAGTTATTCCACTGCATAGCTTGGTGTCATCTGCAAACACTGAAATTGTACTTTTAATCCCAGACCCTATATCATTTAGACCTCTACTGAAGAAGTCCTATCATTTGACGATACGCGTCTAGAGGGAGGAGCCGGCACTCGCACGTCACTTTGCAGCTATTGAGTCCATGCTATCCCCAGCTCACACGGCTTCACAGTGCTCTCTCTTGTAAGTGTTTTTTATTGTTTGAGGCGAGAATAAAAGCAAGTAAACTGAGAGCATTAGATCCTGTCCCTTTCTTTTCCATGCCTTAATGACTTATTTGGAGTATTGGAGATTGACTTAGAGGAATGTGGATGGTTAATCTTTTGGTTGGAAGCAATGGTGATTAAGCCTGAGAGGCACACAAGCACATGGGAAGCCATAATAGATTCCAAAGAGGGATAAAAGCTGTCTTTCTACTTTGCTAAGGTGAGAGGCCAATATAGTTGGTGAAGGATAATAATCTGTCATGTGTGATGTGAATCCTTTAACACAATTGGTGCCATCACTTTCAGCGCTCTCCACCTATGGATCTATTTTTCTTTTACTTATTTGCCTGTTGAAAAAGAAAAGTGACGGACTGTTGATTCAATATATTCCACTTTACTGCTTATACGTTTTTCACAAATATTTTTTCACTAACTGAACTGCCTTTTTGGACTTGTTTATTGCCTACACTATTGTTTGCTCATATATGTGGATATATGTTATGCACTATTATTGCACTTTATTTAGTACTGAATACATGTTGGTAGGGATTGATCACATTGTATGTTATATGATTAGCATTTATGTATTCATTTTGCACTATTCATTAGCACTTTAGTATATGTTTTGAATATAGCACTACACTTATTATTTGGTTAAATATTGAAAAGTAAGGGTCCCAACACTGAACCTTGGGGTACACCACTGATAACCTTAGATCATTCAGAATAAGAATCATTAACCACTAATCTCTGAATTCAGTCTTTTAGCCAGTTTTCTATTCATTTACAAACTGATCTTTCCAAGCCTATAGACTTAACCTTACACATTAGCCATTTGTGGGGAACGGTGTCAAATGCTTTTGCAAAATCCAAGTATACCACGTCCACAGCCACCCGTCTGTCCAAGGTTTTACTTACCTCCTCATAAGTCCGCAAACAGTTTGCTGAAGACAAGCAGACTAAGGACATGGATTACTGGAACCGTGTCCTATGGTCTGATGATACCAAGATAAACTTATTTGCTTCAGATGGTGTCAAGCGTGTGTGGTGGCAACCAGGTGAGGAGTACAAAGACAAGTGTGTCTTGCCTACAGTCAAGCATGGTGGTGGGAGTGTCATGGTCTGGGGCTGCATGAGCGCTACTGGTACTGGGGAGCTACAGTTCATTGAGGTAACCATAAATGCCAACATGTACTGTGACATACTGAAGCAGAGCATGAGCCCTTTCCTTCGGAAACTGGGCCACAGGGCAATATTCCAACATGATGATGACCCCAAACACACCTCCAAGACAACCACTGCTTTGTTAAAGAAGCTAAGGGTAAAGGTGATGGACTGGCCAAGCATGTCTCCAGACCTAAACCCTATTGAGAATCTGTGGGACATCCTCAAACGGAAGGTGGAGAAGTGCAAGGTCTCTAACATCCACCAGCTCCTTGATGTTGTCATGACGGTGTGGAAGAGGAATCCAGTGGCAATCTGTGAAGCTCTGGTGACCTCCATGCCCAAGAGGGTTAAGGCAATGCTGGAAAATAATGGTGGCCACACAGAATATTGACACTTTGGACCAAATTTAGACATTTTCACTTAAGGGTGTACTCTCTTTTGTTGCCAGTGGTTTAGACATTAATGGCTACGTGTTGAGTTATTTTGAGGGGACAGCAAATTGACAGTTATACAAGCTGTACACTCACTACTTTACATTGTAGCAAAGTGTCATTTCTTCAGTGTTGTCACATCAAAAGATATAATAAATTATTTACAAAAATCTGACGGGTGTACTCCCTTTGTGAGATACTGTATATGAATCCAACTGTTGGTTAACCCATGACAACACTCTATTTCTTAATAATGAATATTCACGCTTCCCTGTGATCTATGGCCTTCCCAGGATCCACAAAGGAACATCTCCATTAAAGTTTAGACTGATTGTATTGGGTTCAGGGTCAATTGCCCAACCGTTGGCCCAATTCATTGCGGAAGCCACCAGCATATATCAAGGACACAAATGATTTTTTGGAAAAATTGAGTGCCTTTGAACACTTTGATGAAGAATGGAAACTTGCAACAATGGACATAGCAGCTCTATACACATGTATACCAAACAAAGCTGGACTACAGGAGGTTAGACATTTTTTGGCTGGTTCTGAACGACTTAATATGTCGAGTACATTTTTGATTGAGTGTCTTGACTTTATTTTGATTAACGATCATTTTGCATTTGAGGGGACGTGCAGGCCCGTGACACAGCCATTGGCAGCTCTGTGGCCCCCTTATTTGCCAACCTTTTTGTTGGTTTTCTTCAAGAATGTCACATCTACCCTTCCACAACCTTCTCTAACCATATTAAATGTTGGCTTAGGTACATACTTAGATAACATTTTCCTGATCTGGGTCGGTAATGAGATCAGTTTTTTTTACTTTGTTTATTTCCTGAATAGTATCTTTCCCAGGGTTGTGTTTAATCCAGAAATTTTACCTTACAATATTCCTTTTGTTGATGTAATGGTCATCAGATCTCAAGGCACAGTAACTACATCTTTATACACTAGACCTATGGATAGGAGCACGCTAAACATTACCAAAGTGTGCATCGTAAGCACCTTCTCAATAGCCTGCCCATTTCTCAGTTCATGAGGGTCTCACGGATCTGTTCAGATGAAAATGACAGACAACAGATCGAAAAAACGTACAACAAATTCTTAGAACGAGGGTATCCTCTCAAATTACTTGATCAGGCATTGGTGAAGTCCAGAGCCGGTCATAGTAGAGCCACTAAACAAGTGGATCGACCGATGTTCATACACACATTTAATCGCAAATCTGAACAGTAAGGCTGTGACACATAACCCACATATACTGCAAGCTGACAGCACTCTGACACCTAATCTCAAAAAAAGCCTTTATTCACGCATAAGCGTAGCATGACGCTATGTGATTCACTGGTCCAGGCTGATCCTAAGCACGAGTACTTACAGACTCTACCCAGAATCTCTTTGAAGACAGGTTGCTATAAATGCCACATATGTGGGCAAAACCATTGGCCTGCTCAGAAAGAGATTTCAAAAGCTTTGAAAAACGAACAAATTGATATGAATAAACCAGTTTCTATACTCTTTGTGGACCCTAAACATCAGACACGTGAACTGAGGGTCATGGTGAGCATGTTCAACCACTGATTAGAGGGGGGATCATGACCGCCGCCTCTTGCAACATGAAGCTTTCTGGATTCACACCCTCGGGGCGGTACATCCCAGGGGACTAAACACCAATCTCTCTTTTGCTTATTTCCTCAATGAGAGGTAAACCAACCAGTAACTCTGGGCGCTACATGTGATTGTTAGTTTGATCAGGGCTCTTATTTCCTTCCTTCTTTTTTCTTTTCTTTTTTCTGCTCAGTGGGATGTACGTTTGAATGCTATGTACCTGGCTAGCTTGGGATAATATGTTTCGAACAGTGGCGACTCTAGCTTTCATATTTTGGGAAGCACATGGGGGACAGGGACAAAAGTGGGGGGGGGGGGGCAACCATAAAACGCGATTTATATTAATATATATATATATATATATATAGCCATTACACAGGTATTGTAGCCAGAACACAGGTATTGTAGCCAGAACACATGTATTGTAGCCAGAACACAGGGGACAGGGATTCAGCCATTACACATGTATAGTAGCCAAAACTCAGGTATTGTAGCCATTACACAGGTATGGTAGCTAGAACACAGGGAACAGGGATTCAGCCATTACACGGGTATTGTAGCCATTACACAGGTATTGTAGCCAGAACACAGGTATTGTAGCCAGAACACAGGTGACAAGTATTGCAGCCAGAACACAGATATTGTAGCCAGAACACAGATATTGTAGCCAGAACACAGGTATTGTAGCCAGAACACAGGGGACGGGGATTTAGCCATTACACAGGTATTATAGCCAGAACACAGGTATTGTAGCCAGAACCCATGTATTGTGGCCAGAACACAGGGGACAGGGATTTAGCCATTACACAGGTATTGTAGCCAGAACACAGGTATTGTAGCCAAAATACATGTATTGTGGCCAGAACACAGGGGACAGGGATTCAACCATTACACATGTATTGTAGCCAGAACACAGGTATTGTAGCCAGAACACAGGTATTGTAGCCAGAACACAGGGGACCGGGATTTAGCCATTACACAGGTATTGTAGCCAGAACACAGGTATTGTAGCCAGAACCCATGTATTGTGGCCAGAACACAGGGGACAGGGATTTAGCCATTACACAGGTATTGTAGCCAGAACACAGGTATTGTAGCCAAAACACATGTATTGTGGCCAGAACACAGGGGACAGGGATTCAACCATTACACATGTATTGTAGCCAGAACACATGTATTGTGGCCAGAACACAGGGGACAGGGATTCAGCCATTACACATGTATTGTAGCCAGAACTCAGGTATTGTAGCCATTACACAGGGACAGGGAGCCATTACCCAGATATTTTAGCCAGAACACAGGGGACAGGGATTTAGCCATTACACAGGTATTGTAGCCAGAACACAGGGGACAGGGATACAGGCATTACATATGTATTGTAACCAGAACACAGGTATTGTAGCCAGCATTACATGACACAGTATACAGCTCAGCATCACAGGGCACAGTATACAACTCAGCATCACAGGGCACAGTATACAACTCAGCATCACAGGGCACAGTATGCAACTCAGCATCACAGGACACAGTATGCAGCTCAGCATCACAGGACACAGTACACAGCTCAGCATGGACACAGTACACAGCTCAGTATCACAGGACACAGTATGCAGCTCAGCATCACAGGACACAGTACACAGCTCAGCATCACAGAACACAGTATGCAGCTCAGCATCACAGGACACAGTACACAGCTCAGTATCACAGGACACAGTATACAGCAGCCAATATCACAGATGGGGTATATAGGTGGGGTATATAGCAGCCAATATCACAGGTGGGGGCACTCACTCTCTCACTCTCACCTGTCCAGGGAGCAACCAGGCAGGGGGCAGGGAAGGGAACCGAGTCATTAAAAGGAAGGCCACACCAACTAGCCCAGAGGCCCAGGCCAGGCAGCCACATGTGTCCACTGACTCTCACTCTCTCACCTGCCCAGTGTCCAGGGACCAACCAGGCAGGGGGCAGGGCACAGGCTGGCTCTCTCCTCTCTCTGGCTGCAGTCAGTGTGCGTGTGTGCGCTGCTCTCCTCCTCACGACACAGACTGATGAGTCATCCTGACTCCACCCACTAGAGTCAGACTCAGTCAGTCAGAGTGAGAGGTGCTCGCGCAGCAGGCTGGGAGGGGAGGGCTCAGGGGCAGGCGGTGAGGTGGGACTCGGTCTCGGAGGCGGAGATACTAGCAAGCTCAAGCTGCAGCCGTGCTGAGCATGCTCAGACTGTGTCTGTGAGTCAAAAATTCAATGCAACTAACAGTGGCATGAATTCAGTTGGGGGGGCACATAGGGGGGGCACAGAACAAAATTAGGAGGCCCCACCCTACCGACACCACTGGTTTTGAACCACCCTTTTTCCCCTTCTCCCCTCTTCCTTCCCTCCTATCCCTTCCCCCTTCGTCTTTACCCTCTTTCCTTTCCCCTACCCCACCCCAACCCCCCCATCCTCTCCCCTCATCTCCTTTTTCCCCTTTTCCACCCACCAATCCCCCCTTCAGGTGACTTCATACTGATGGCCTGATATATAATGGTTTATATTTACGTGTTCTTAGGTTTTTTCCATATACTCTTTCACAGTTAAAAAGTTTTCCTAAGGCCCATTCCTGGACACCCTTTAAAGTGGAGTTCCACCCAAAAGTGGAACTTCCGCTGGTCGGATTCCTCCCCCCCTCAGGTGACACATTTGGCACCTTTAGGGGGGGAAGGTGGAAGAGGACACCTGTCTTTTACAGGTTTCCTTTTCCACACACCCTTGAGCCCAGCTGCTGACTTTCAATTTTTAAAGCAACGGCGGGAGCCGGCAGACCTCCGCTTTAACTAAGCAGCCCCTTATTTACACCCTACCTTATTATCATTTTAATATAATTTTTTTCCCTCCAACTCCTACATAATTTTTTCAGTTTTTCTATTTATCCATTTTTCTATTTTCCACTTTTTCCATTATTCATCTTTACTTTCCACCTCACTTTCTCTTTATTTTTCATTTTTCAACCTTCTTTATTTAACTTTCTTTTCCTTTCTTTATTTTCCTTTATTTTGCTTGATCTATTTAGTCTCCTTTTTCCATTTTTCTTTTCTTTTCCCAGTCCCCCCCCCTTTTGTTTTATTTTTCCTTTTTTTTCCTCCTCTTTTTTCCTTATTCTCTTTTCTATTTTCACTCTTCTCTCTCTGCAATCAAAGGCACACTATTTCTCTATTCCTCCTTCTATTTCTTTGTAGCCATGTGCTCCCTGAGAGTGACTGGCAGTAGTGGTTCACCTTATAGCTGCCCTCAATCACACCATATATCACACACCCGGAGACACTGAACAGGCCGGCTCTTGTTTTTGTTGTTTTATTTAGGTGAAATAACTCAGATGGGGATAAGGGATGACTGTGGGATGCCCAAAGAATTATGATACACAATCTCCATATACAGTCCTGTATATGCACACTTGCACTGCAGACTATCCTTCTGCAGACTGTTACTTCTCACAACTCTCCAGCACTCAACTTGCTGACCATTTCTCCTACAGTTCTCTCTCTAGCACAGAACTTGCAGATTATAACTATTTTACTTCTCTCCGACACTTCACTTAGTTTCCAGCCTGAAAGGAAATTTATCAAGCTTCTCTATTTCTTCCTCTTCACTGCGGCTAGCACATGGTAAGACCTAATTTGTGTTAGCAGGACCTCAGAAACACACATTACAGGATGGGGATCATGTGCCCCTGAATGTGTAGCAAAAGTACTTGAGTGTTAGCCAGGCCTTTGATGGACTACAACTCCCAGCCAATTCCTCTTCCAGGTCCCACCGACCTGCTTTTCCTCAGTGACACTCCTTCCCCTGACTGGCTCCCAAGCCTTCCACAGACTGTCCACTATTCCTCTCCCAGCCTGCTCCAGCACTTTACTCACTGCACCGGTGGATTACTTTAAAGTCTCTCACTGTGTAGCACCTCCGCTGTTCTCCTGTTCCCTTGTGCTCCTCCAGGAATCAGCTCCACTCTTGGCTGCACCTGAACCTCCAGGCCTCAAGCTCACCCCCCCACAGATGGGGGCAACCTCCCAGGTAGAGGCCTCCACAGCACCTCTGCTACATCTCCAGACTTCCACCCAACACTCTCTGCCAACTGACCCAGCCCAGAGTATATAAGAAGGCCTGCCCCCCGCCAATCCAGATTGGGGATTGGCCAGGGCTTCTTATGACACTCCAAATTATGACACCTTTTGTCCCACCTTCATTCTGGAAAGTTCCAGTGCCTCCCAGGTAGAAGGTAGGAGGGTTTAGTGACCTCATCTGTTGGGCTGCCCTAGTCCTTCCTGAGCCTCTCCCCAAGCCCAGATCAAAACATTCAGGCCTGCACCTACACTCGGGACTGACTAAATTTTACCTTACCAAGCAAAACCCTGCTAGAAAACACACCTATACTAAGGGGGCACTACATCTTTTTTTCTGCCGATCACATCTCATGTCTCTACTTCTCTTCTCCCTTTTCTATGTCACTGTCACTCTGGTGAAACATAGCGGAGGGACAAGCCGATGCCACTGGCTCCCATGACGGCCACGGCCCCCCGCTATCCAGCATCTTTGTTGTGAGCAGCCGGCCACAATGAGCATGCGGGCCAACCTCAGAGTAGATTGGCTGGCTGGGCAGGGTGCATGAAGACCGTAGCTTAGGACAGTGGGCGTCTGAGCATGCTAGGCAACCAACGACGCAGATACAAGCCTCCCGATCGGAAGCATCGGAGAGATGCTCCATACCATGATTAATTAATTGTGCATTAACACACTATCTGCCCCAGCATTGCCAGCTTTTCCTAGCTGCAGCTTATTAACCTTAATATGCACAGGTCTTCTATTCATATTTATATGTGGCATTTGTTTATGGCAGGATTAGCTAGGGGCTAGCTATTCTCAAATTTTGATTCGTGGATCTTTGCTTAAATATGTATGCACAGCAGTTTTCACTTCTTCACATGCCTGATGAAGGGGTCCTGCGTGGGTCCGAAACATTAAACTACACTGTTTGTGATGTAATCACTCTTTGAATAAAAACCGTTTGGAAGAAACTCAGGATCCTTGATGTGTTGGTGAATATCTACATGGGACCACTGCGTGCAAGCAAGCGGGGACGGGGGTGCTTTAAACATTTTTAATATTTTTATTTATTTTATTACTTTTTAAAATGTTTACACTGTCCCTTTAAAAAACATTTTTTGATCACTTTTATGTAAACACTCCTTGCGATAACAATACAGCATGACAGGTCCTCTTTATGGAGATATCTGGGGTCCGGAAAGCAGAGGGATGGGGAATTACCCCTCCCGTCGCTTCTAAAAGTGACCCAGCGGCAAATCGGGGCACTTTTATGAGAAAGGCTGACGCCTGAGGGAAAAAATAATAATGAGGTTATGGCATCTAGCTGCAGCCATAACCCCAGTATTTAACGTCAAAGTCATAACGTAATTTCCCAGTTAGGCAGTAGCAAGTGACAGTAGTAAAATCTTTTTTTTTTTAAAAATAAAACAGCTGGTCCCCCTACAGTTTTAAGCCATCATGTACTAGTATGCACCACATACTAGCACATTATGACAGACTTACCTGTAAACTGAGCTCTCCAGCGCTGTGCTGTCATGGCTCCGCTTAGCCCTCAACACATCCCTCTTCTCCCAGTCTTCATTCCAGTTTCTTTATCTTCGGCTGCTTGAATGGCCAGGCTGCGGTGACATCAGTGTTGCACATACTCACGGGAGTCACACTGCCTCGGCACACAGAGCAGCCCACAAAAGAAATGTGAGCTGCGCATGTGTGGCTCAAATCACATTATTAAAATGATGACAGTGAACGATGA
>BLSH010328697.1:3039-21793 GCA_018402905.1 Glandirana rugosa
TTTATTAAACACAACTCTATCTAACGTTATTTAATTCTTGTTTTTTGTTTTGGTGTTTGTTTTTTTGTTTTTGTCGGGTCGACGACACTGTCTGTCCGTCTAAGAAGTACAACATTTATCTCAACTCGCTTGGGCCTGACATTTCAAGCCCAGGCATGGCTTGAAAACCCCACAGGCCCTGGGCCTGGGCCTGAAAAGTTTTTTTCAGGCCCAAGCCCAGGCCCCAAGACCATTAAAATTACTTTTTAGAATTTTTACGACATTTTTTCGGGTCCTTCCAGGATCTCCAGACGTTTTCCTTCTTTTTACCCCCATTCCCACCCTGAAGATTTTTCATTAAAATTACCAGAACCCCGGACCCGAACCCGGACTTTTTTTGAAAAGTCCGGGTCCGGGTCCCGGACACCCCAAAAGTTCGGTACGGACCCGAACTTTACAGTCCGGGTTCGCTCAACTCTATTTACAACATGAAGAATCTGCCTGTCTGTCACAGCAGCTGGGCTGTTTTTGTTTTTTTGTTTGTGGTTTTGTTTTTTGTTCTTAATTTATTGCAATCTATCTCAACACAAATTATTTGGTCACTAGTTTGTAGAGCAGGTTTTTCACAGACAGGAGCACAGGGTATTTGATGCAAATACATTTTATACACACGTGCATTGCCTACAGCACCAACAGCCACTGCCAACCTCCTCAAATCTTCAATCCAACTGACAACCCTCTCCCCTGCTCACCTTTATGAACCTAAGGACAGCAACCCACTGACAGCTTCACCTTCAACCACATCCACCTCTGGCTTCCTCTGCTGCCATGATCCACTCAGGGATGGGCACCATGGGTTAATGTAGGGAGCTGCTGCCAGAGGCACACCTAGACCCCCCCCCACAGCCTGCACATTTCTTCACTCACACCAACCTGGACTGTCCAGGAGTGCACCACAGATCAGCAGGTTGTCCCACTCTTACCATTGCATCTGCTTATGGCACTCCCCTCACCACTGAACATCCCCCTGCTCTTAAGATGCTACATATAGCCCTTGCTCACTACTGCACCTCTGTACACACGCACACACACACACACATACACTCACTTTTGCACTGCATGATCCCCTCTCAACACTGCCTATACTCCCAGCCACCTCCTGATCTGCCGCCCCCTAGCTCTCTGTACCATACCTACATGCCCTCCACCCCAGTCGTTTACAAAAAGAATAACACATCAAGTCCCCTATTAAAAACAAACCATGGAACACTAGGCATGCAGGCTGGTATTTCCCTGGCAAGGAAGTGGCAAGTGTGCTGCCTTCTGCTATGTTCATAGTCTATGTTGCTAGCCTGCACACCCTTCAACATTTGGGGGATTTTTTACATATGTTCCCCACAAGACGGGGTTCACTTTCACTGCTGCCAGATACTAATGGGCAATGGACTCTTTGGTATAAGTTCAACTATGAGCAATGATATCACATTATTCAAGGTTCCTCTGGCACTTAAAGACATATCAGTGGTGGGAACTCCTCACTGCTGAAACAAGAGGACCTCAGCTCCTTCTTTAGAGATGGACTAAACCTACTGTAGGGCACCTTTAGACACCAATAGAGCACGCAAGGTAACTATTAATAAAATAATATTTATCGCATTTTTTAGTGTAATCATTTATATTTTACATGTATAGAGTGAACTGGTTGGGGAGAAACTCCTTACACCAGTTCACCATAGAGCAGACAACAACCTACTTATCCCTCACGGTAGGTAGGTAAGTGGTAAAAACATGCCCTTGCCACTACCCCCTCCTGGGCATCAGTATTGCTGAAGAGACCAGTGTCTGTCAGCACTGGGCACTGGTACTTTTGGAAGGGGACCCCCAATGTGTGGTCAGACTTTTAAAGCAGTACCAAATGCTGAAGGGTGTGGGGTTGGTTTGCACAGATCTACACACTTGCTGCTCCTTTGCTATTGGGATACCAGCCAGCATGCCTGGGTGTGCCTGACTTGTTAGTTTTTGTACAGGGACATGCACTTTTCACTTCTTTGTTTAAAAGAGTTGTAAAGGCAGAAGGTTTTTTTTTCCTTAATGCATTCTGTGCATTAAGATAAAAAACCTTCTGCGTGTAGCAGCCTCCCCAACACCCCCTGATTACTTACCCGAGCCTCTACTCTCTGCAGCAATGTCCATGAGTGTCTTAGCTGCCCCAGACACTCCTCTTGATTGGCTGAGATACAGCAGTGGTGCTATTGGCTCCCGCGGCTGTTAATCAAAATCAGTCAGCCAATCAGGGGAGAGAGAGGAGTCAGGGCCGGGTCGGGGCTCTGTGTCTGAATGGATACACGGAGCTCTGACTCAGCTCAGGTGCCCCCTGTAGCAAGCTGCTGGCTGAGGGGGCACTCACCAGAGAGAGGGGCCAGGGGAGCAGAAGAGGGACCCGAGAAAAGGAGGATCCAGGCTGCTCTGTGCAAATCCATCTGCACAGTGGAGGTAAGTATAACAGTTTATTTTTAAAAAAACAAGCCTTTACAATCACTTTAAATGTTTTTTTTTTAATAAAGTGAAACTTAGTCCTTCTAGTGCTGAAACAGTGAAAAATGCAGCTTTAACACTATAGAGAGCTCCTGTCAGTATATTCACCTACAAGTTAAACAGTTGTTTACATTACTGTGTAAGTGACATTTGACAGCTGTTCACTGGCTGCTGCATTTACTTGGTGCATACTATTGTAAATAGGGTGAATGTGACTGTGAAATGCCAGACAAATTTCATTAAATCTCACTTAGGGGAACAGTGAATATCTCAAGAGCAGATCCCTATCTACTTCTACCCTGAGCTTCCTTTTATCATCTGCACAGAAACACTAAAAATGGGAAGCACAATGGCTACATGATTAGCACTTCCACCTGGCAGAACTAGGGTTGTCGGTTTGTATTTATGATTTACTAAAGCTAATACAATGCTCACTTTGCATGTGAAGTTGCACTTTCCAAGGGATTTTTCTCCAGAGCTTAGTGAATGGTATGAAGCTTGCCATTTCCTTTGCAAAGTGAACAGTCTATTTGCCTTTAGTAAATCAATCTCACACAGTGCTATCAGTCTAACTACATGAATATGCTATGGCTCTGCCTATAATGTCATACACAATATAATATAATGCCATAGAACACTATAAGTAATTAATGCTATTTACATACCATTTAAAAAGTCTGGCTTATGCAATGGGCAACCTCCCTTACGACCCTGATTCAGGAACACCTGATAGAGTAGACAGGTTCGGGAGTGCAGGATGGCACAAGGGCTGGATGGATCACTGATGGTGGTGTAAAGGTCCTCTGAAGAGCTTGTGCAGGACTGAAGAATAGTGGTGCAGGACGGGTCAGCAACAGACGGGAAACACGGTACAGGAGGAGCAGGCAAGTAGATGGTTGGGTACAGGCAGGTTTCGTCAACAGGCGGGCAGCAGAGCTATACAGGGGTCAGGCAAAAAGGATAGTCGTAGGCAAGCCGGGGTCAGTGCAGGCAGAGTTCAAGCAAGGTCTGCGTATAGCTGTCACAGATAACAGGAAGCTCAGGAACATATAGCTCAGGGTCACAGGAAACACTGTAGAATGGACAGCACCTGTTATAAGGTATTGTCCATTTAAATAGGCCATTTGGTGCCAGTGACGGCGAGCACCCACGCACGCACCTCCCATGTGCGTACGCTCCCTCTCGCGCCTGTACACAGGAACGGGCATACTGTTGGAAACTTCAGGCTTTGTTCTCTGACATTGCCCCCCACAAGGTGCAGCCTCCAGATGTCCAAATGGGCAATCAATGCTGGGTGCCTCCTCCAGAATGATTTGACAAGTTGCTCAGCGTGAATATTGTCTTCGGGCTTTTCGGGCCGTACCATTTCCACTTGACCAGGAATTGGATAGCGCCACCCCTCTTCCTGCAATCTAGGATGGCTTCTACCTTAAACTCCTCCTCTCCATCCACAAGAACTGGTTCTGGTGGAGCCTTCTTCCGACCTGCAAAAAGGATCATGGGTTATGGGCTTTAGCAGAGTGACTTGAAATACTGGGTGGACACGCAGGGAAGGAGGAAGGGTCCACTTCATATGCCACCCTATTAATTTTTCTATTCACAGGTAAAGGACCAATGAACCTCGGCCCTAGCTTTTTTGAGGGGCAAGATAGTCGCAGGTTCTTGGTTGCCAGCCAAACTCGGTCGCCCGGATGCAGGTCCAATTCCCCTCGCCTTCCTCTGTCGAAAGCCCTTTTGTTGCACTCTTATGTCCAAGATAGAGTCTCCTGCAGGAGTCTGTTATTCCTTTCCAGAAATTCTGTGGTCTCCTGTACAGCAGGCACTGCACTTTTTGGTATCAGATTGGGTATAAACATGGGGTGGTGGCCGAAATTCGCCCAGAATGGGGCTTGCTTAGTGGCTGAGTGCACGGTGTTGTTGTAGGCAAATTCGGCTACCAGCAGCAGTGAGACCCAATCATCTTGGAAAAATGAGGGATAGCAGCGGAGGTACTGCTTAAGGGTCTCGTTAGTACTTTTTAGTCTGGCCGTTCGTCTGTGGATGGTTTGCGGACGAGAACGCCAGTTTGATCCCCAAAGCCGAGCATAAGGCCTTCCAGACTCAGGATGTAAACTGCACCCCACGATTGGATACTATATTAGTGGGGATCCCATGAAGGCGGACTACTTCTTTGATATGGGAATGAAGTGTGCCATTTTGGTGAGGCGGTCCACAATGAAAAAGATGGTATTGAACCCAGAACAAGAAGGTAACTCAACTATAAAGTCCATGGAAATGTGAGATCATGGGCGCTCTGGGATAGGAAGCAGGTTCAATAGGCCCCAGGCTTTGACCCTGTTGGTCCTGCTGACGTATTTTCTGCAGTCCTCGTCAGCTAAAGGCCACCAAAAGGAGCACACCAGCAGTTCTGCAGTCTTGCGGCTGCCAAAGTGTCCAGCCAACTTGTGGTCATGACAAAGTTCCAGCACTGTTAAGCGCTGTCCTTCTGGAATAAAGACCTTGCTATGGTACCACCATAGCCCGTCTTTCATCACCAGTCCGGGATCAGGTGACACGGTGGATCCGGCCAGGGATCGTCTGATCTGCGACAACAGATCCTCCTGGGTCAGCAAGAAGTTTCTGGAAGGGAGAATAGTACCTGATGGAGTAGTTGCTCCTGGTTCATAGGACATCCTGGACAAGGCGTTCTGCTTTACATTCTTTGACCCGGGTCTGTATGTGATGTGCAACTGGAATCTGGAGAAGAAGAGTGCCCAACGTGCTTGACGAGGTTTTAATCTCTTAACTGTTCGCAGGTATTCCAGATTTTTATGGTCGGCGAAGACCAAGATAGGATGTGAGGCTCCCTCCAGCAGATATCGCCATTCCTCCAGGGAGGACTTGATGGCCAGGAGCTCTCAGTCCCCAAAGTCACAATTTTACTTGGGTGATGTGAATTTACGGGAGAAAAAGGTGAGAGGCGAGGTGGAGAGAGGCATTGGGACCTCGTGGAGAGGACAGCTCCCACTGCTGTTTCTGTGGCATCTACTTCCAGGATATATGGCAAGGCTGGATCTGGGTGCTTCAGGACAGGAGCTGAAGTGAATAATTTCTTGAGCTTCAGAAAGGCCATTTGGGCCTCAGAGGACTAGTGAAAGCGAGAGTTCTGCTTAGTGAGCTGGGTGATAGGTGAAATGACAGCGGAAAACCCCTTGATAAACTTTTTATAAAAGTTTGCGAAGCCTACAAAACTTTGGACCCCTTTTCTGTCCACTGGTGTTGGCCAATCCAGGATGGCTGAGACTTTTTGTGAATCCATAAAGACCCCCGTGACGGAAATGATGAGGACCAGAAAAGGGATGCTGGAGCGGTCAAATGCACACTTGTCGACTTTTGCATAAAGTCCATGTTGCCGAAGGCATTGTAGAAGGCACTTAACGTGCCTGTGGTGCTCCTCCAGGGTTGGAGAGAAGATGAAGATGCCGTTTAAGTATATTATGACAAATTGGTCAAGATAGTCCCAGAAGATATCATTCACCAAGTGTTGGAAGGTGGCCGCGGCATTGAAGAGCCCAAAGGGCATAACCAAGTATTCATATTGGCCGAACCACATTCGGAAGGCTGTCTTCGATTCATCCCCCTCTCGGATGCGAAGGAGGTTATATGCACTGCGGAGATCCAATTTGGTGAAGATAGTAGCTGAGCCTAGTCTTTGAAATAGCTCAGGAACCAAGGGCAAGGGGTAACAGTTTTTGACTGTAATTTTTTTGAGATCTCTGTAGTCTATGCAGGGTCTAAGAATGTGGTCCTTTTTTTCTACAAAGAATATTCCGGCCCCTGCGGGGAATGTGGAAGGCCGGATGAATCCTTTTCTTAAATTGTAGTCCAGATAAGCTTTAAGGGCCTTGAGTTCCACCTCAAAGAGCAGGTATATTCTGATGAATGGTACCATAGCACCTGGCAACAGTTCAAGAGTCAACAGTTGTAGGGCCTGTGGGGTGGTAGTTAATCTGCCCCCTTCTTGCTGAACACGTCCAAAAAGTCATGGCATACTGAGGGAACGGCTATGCTGGTCTCCTGGTCAGGATCAGATTTTATGCATAGCATGGAGAGAAGTGGTTCTGGGGCTTGCGGTAGGCAATGGTGCTGGCAATACGAAGATGTAAACTGAACTTGTCCGGTGGTCCAGTTTATGGTAGGGCAATGATGCAATGCGTCCAGTAATAGGTGTTGCGAATGGCCGCCAGTCATCCTGGCAAGAAGAAGGATTGTTTCATGGGTAACTGTACCCGATTTAATGGTGGATCCATTAGCCAAGCGGATGACCATCCGGTGGGCCTTAGGTCGGAGGTAAATCTGATGTTGAGCTGCAAAGGTCAGGTCCACAAAGCAGCTACATGCTCCTGAATCAAGGATGGCTGGAACATGGATACTCCCGCCGGGAAGCTGCAGAGAAATAGAGAGTATAAAGTGAATTGCATTATTAGGCAAAGACAGCACTTCTGCCTCGGTAGTAGTGGAGCACTTACCGAACTTGACAGGACAAGACCTGATGAGATGTCTTAGCCCACAGATGTACAGGCACAGATTGTGGGACAGATGTCTGTGTCTCTCTTCTGGGGTGAGTGAGGGGCGTAAGAGCCCAGTCTGCATGGACTCGGAGTGAGCTTGTGGAGAGGAGGAGCAGGTTACCGTGGGAGCCGGGCCTGGGTAGCTGAAAACTTTGGGCAACATCCAGGTAGGACGCATAGTTCCTGCGGATCTTTCGGCTCTCCGTTCCCACAAGCGACGGTCAATCTGGATTGCCAGGCTGACCAGGGCATCCAAGGAGTGGTGGTACTCCCACACGGGCTAGCTCATCTTTGAGTGGCTCGGAGAGACCCAGCCAAAATTGGTAGCAGAGGGCCACATTGTTCCAGGTCGTGTCAGCACTCCAGCGCCTGGAACTCTGAAACATAGTCCACCGCCGTATGGTGGCCCTGCTGGAGTGCGTGGAGTGTGGCTTCTGCAGTGGCGGCCTGGTGTGGGTCCTCATAAAGCCGTGCCATGGCTAGAAAGAAAAGGTTTAAGTCTGTGGTTTCAAGAGCCTTTTGTTCAAGTAATCGTGGGCCCAAGCCTGGGGTTCATACAGTAAGAGGGATATGACCAGTCCCACCTTGGTGGCTTCCATGGAGAAGGTGCAAGGTTGAAGGGCAAAATATAGTTCATAGGCATTGCAAAAGGCCTGAAATGTCTTGCAGTCCCTTGCAAACCTTTCAGATAAGGGCACCTTAGGCTCTGTAGGTAAGGTGACGATAGTGCGAAGAGCGGCCTGGCTTGGGCCGGGAGCCGTTGGTGAAGAGAGCTCCTGGACTCTGCTTTCCAATCAGGTGTAGCCCTCCTGTCCAGCCAAATGTACACAGAGTTCTTCCATAGGAGAGGACTACTGCGCAGACTCAGACATGGCTGTCCGTTACTGTCACGTATCTGGTGGTGGAGTCTGGCTTATGCAGCAGGCAACCTCTCTTACAACCCTGATTTGGGAACCCCTGATAGAGTAGACAGGTGGTTCGGGAGTGCAGGATGGCATGAGGGCTGGATGGATCACTGATGGTGGTGTGAAGGTCCTCTGAAGTGCTTGTGCATGACTGAAGATTAGTGGTGCAGGCTGCGTGAGCAACAGATGGGCAACATGGTACAGGAGGAGCAGGCAAGCGGATGGTTCTTCAACAGGTGGCAGCAGAGCTATACAGGGGTCAGGCAAAAAGGATAGTCATAGGCTGGGGTCAGCTCAGGAACAGATAGCTCATGGTCACAGGAAATGCTGTAGAACAGACAGCACCTGTAACAAGGCATTGTCCATTTAAATAGGCCCTTTGGCAGGCGTGGCCTGGAGAGCGATGTGGTGAGATGCACGCCGTGAGAGCTTAGAACCCAGATCATCCTGTACAGCGAATCCTGCCTAAAATCTGGACCAGTTCAACCACAAACCAGGGGTTACAGGTTCCTGGAGTCACAGAGGAGATGTCTCCCCCAAAAAAGATGATGGATGCAGCCGCAAAACTCGCAAAATATCGCCTGCAAGAGAAAGACGCGCAGGCCGCAGAAGGCACCAGGGACTCTCCTGACTCGGAACTGGCGGCGTCCAAGGCCAAAGTGCTGGAGGCTATTGCACACTGCCAAAGCACACTGATGACCAAAATTGAAGAGGTCAAAATTGATGTATCTCTGATCCGACAGAACCTGTCGGCGATGAGGGACCGAGTTACGGAAACCGAGGCCAGGATCAGCAGCGCGGAGGACATACTCCATCCTCTCCAACACACTACGGAGCAGGTCCAGATCCAGCAGACAGGAGGACATGGAGGCTAATCAATCCTCCAAGGAGGACAAGGAGAAGAATCGTCTCCGGAGGTGCAACCTGCGGCTCATAGGTCTACCCGAGAAAGCGGAGGGCACGGACCCCACCAGCTTCCTAGAGAACCTACTCATTAGCAAATATGGACAGGACTCATTCTCGGCGATGTTCACGATTGCGAGGGCCCACCGCATACCAGCTCAGCCCCCCCTCATGGGGCCCCCTCCCACGCGTTCATCGCAAAATGTCTCAATTTCAAAGACCGCGATAAAATTCTACGCATGACCCGGGACAAAGGCAATATCCCCTTTTCCAATGCACACGTGGCGGTGTTTCCGGACTTCTCTAATGAGGTCCAAAAACAACAAGCTAAGTTTCAAGAGGTAAAGAGGTGCCTTTGCGCCCTCCACTTAAGTACGCAATGCTATATCCCGCCCGCCTTCGGGTGGAGGAGGACAGTCGTGCCCATTTCTTTGAGGACCCCGCTGCGGCCGTTGACTGGCTGGATCGCCACGTGGACTAGGCCTGGGCCGTGCTGTACACAGAGGCTTCGGAAGCTGGAACTCCTACACCTCAGGTACTGCTCTAATTGCTATCCCTCCACCTGGCTTTACTTAGGTCCCAGTGTGCTGGGTCACTGTCCCACAAGTCTGCTGTACAATTGAACCTGTATTTCTCCCCTTGGGTGGTGACCCCCCACCTATTGGAACTACTGGATATGCGTTCACCGGTGACCTTGCCGGCCTTTCCCATGGTGAATAAGGACCGGGACTAACCCTTGTTAATGTGGATCCGGCATACAGTTTTACAGAGCCACTACGGACTGTACTACCACAGTAGTCTATATGACTCACTTGTTTTCCAGAAGATATGTCGCCCCCCACAGAACTGCACAGTCTTCTTTTTCTTTCTTATTCCCCTTTGAAGTTTTATCTAGACCCTGCTCTGTTAATGCTCTATATGCTCCTGGGACATAGCATTTAAAGCTCACACATGATCCACGCTAAATTATTTACCTGGAATGTCCGTGGGGTAAGGGACAAAATCAAGAGAACTGCAGTTCTTGCCTTTCTCAAGGCACAGTAGGCCAACATAATAGCCCTGACAGAGACACACATTATGGGCTCAATGCAAATGGTACTAAAGCGCCCCTGGGTGGGTTGGCAATACCACTCCACTCACACACAATACTCCCGTGGGGTCTCCATCCTAATCAGGAAAAATATCCCCTTTGAGCTTGTGCTGGTGCAGACGGTTTGGCAGGGCAGGTTTGTGTTTTCGAATGCAACTCTCAGGGGTAACCCGGTGTTGATACTGGCATGCTATATCCCGCCGCCCTACAGTTTCAATGTGGTGCCAGAGGGTCTGGCCTTCGTGTCTCAATATCCCACAATACCAGCAATATGGATGGGCGACTTTAACATGGTGATGGACCCGGGGTTAGATAGGCTTAACTCAACAGAGGGACAGTCACGGCCTCCCCCTCCCACTAGGTTTAGCAGACTGATGACAGACTTTACCCTCACTTACAACCGGAGATATAAATTCTGATCATCCTGAGCCTACTCCTGCTTCTCGGCTACCCACAGCACCATGTCCCGGATTGACCTAATCCTAATATCAAACTGTTTACTCCCTAACTTAAGTAATGCGGGATTCGCTAATAGGGTTCTGTCAGATCACTCCCCATACTGGGTCACCATTGACCTATATGTAAATGCATCTAAGGGTCAGTGGCGGCTGAATCCATACTGGCTCCGGGCAATGGAAGATCAGTCAGATATACCCTCTTGGAGTTTTTCTTCACCACTAACCAGGACACAAGGTTGGGAATATCTGGGAAACCTTTAAGCTTCATGCACGTACCCTGTTGTCCATCCGTATTAACAGACATAAGCGGACCACCAAGCAAATACTGCAACAAGCCACTGAACACTTGCAAACACTGCAAGACCAATTTGTGCGGGACCCCTCCCCACAAAACCGTGACAACCTCCAACCTCACACCCGTACGGTTACACAGCTTCACATAGACAAGGCCAAGCAACATGTGTTTTTTACTAAAATGCGTGTATTTGAGCATGGGGAGAGGGCAAGTAAGCTTTTGGCCTATCTGTCACACTTAGACAACACACCCTCAATAGTAGTCTCCCTAAGGGTAGAGGATGGAGAACTTATTACTGCTCAACACCTAGTCACGGACGAATTTCGCAGGTACCCCACAACAAATGGAATGTTTTTTACAGGATATACAGTTCCCCCAACTGGGCCGGGAGGAAATAAATATGCTGGAGACCTCAATCACAGTCGACGATATCACAACAGCGATGTCTCAGTTAGCAACCACCAAAGCCCCCGGCTCTGACGGACTCCCGTTGGTAAGGATCCCCACCCCCCGGAATCCTATAGGCCCATATCGCTCCTGCAAATAGATATCAAAATATTGGTGAAAGTCTTAGCCACACATCTGAACCAGGTGATTTTATCCCTGATTTATGTTGACCAAACTGGCTTCATGCCTGGCAAGGACACGGCTATGAATCTAAGAGGAATCTTTATGAATATTCAAGCCACACATGATAATGTCAGTACTCGAGTGATTGTGGCGTTGGACGCTGCTAAAGCGTTTGATTCCGTGGAGTGGGGGTTTCTTTGGGAGTGTCTCCGCAGGTGCAGTTTCGGTCCTAAATTTATAAAATGGGTCCAACTACTCTACCAAGCATCAAGGCCAGGATATTGGTTAATGGGTGGTTATCAGAAGAATTTCCACTGGGGAGAGGCACATAAATCTCATAAAAAGGATATTACTGCCTAAAATATTGTATATGGTCTGGCACATTCCACTCCCCATCCCAAAGAAATTTTTCAAGTCCTTTGATGCCATCCTAAACTCATTTGTTTGGGGGCATAATAGGCACAAACTATCATGGCTTACGCTAAAAAATCCAACAGACATGGGGGGTGTGGCGATGCCGGACTTTTTTGACTACTACTTTTTGACTACTACTTGGCCTCCCAGGCCTCACATTTTTATCACTACATGAACTCGGACCGCATGAGATATCGGGCTCTGCTCGACGGATCGTCACCTCACTCTGCATGTTCTCCCATGCAGGCCATAATGGGCAATGTGACGGCCCCGACTGCCCAAGGGTCCTCTGGGAGTATGGGGGTGCACCACCATACCATTTGGAAACATATCATGTCTAGGACTACCCGTGCACACTCATAATCCCCTCTGGTACACCAGACGGCCCTAAAGCTTTCCAGACACTCAAAGAAGAATACACTCTCCCTAACAATCTACTGTTCAGGTACCTACAGCTCAGACATGCGTTGCAAGCCCAATTTCCCACTGGTTACCCTCAACTAACTACTCCCCCCATCTTGCCTATAATTATGGGAGACGATCTCTCCCAGCTAATTTCCAACCTATATTATGCACTACGCCTCCGTGACAATACCACCCGAGCATACAGGCTTAAGGCAAAGTGGGAGACGGATCTGGGCAACATGGAGGACGAGCACTGGGGGGAGATTATGGAGGGCGTGAGATTGGTGTCTCCTAAGATATCAGACCGGCTTACACAACTGTATATCATGCACAGAGTCTACCGCACACCTTATGGCATTTCCCGATTTCAAAGGTCCAGAAACCCCTTATGCCCTTGGTGTGGAATGCCCCCAGGGACTTTTTTTCCACCTGATGTGGTCTTGTGCAGTTATACAATCCTACTGAGTGACAAATATATAAATATTATTGTTTACAAAGTCTGCTGCTTCAGTATTTTTAGATCTTTTTGTCAGATGCTACTATAGTATACTGAAGTATAATTACAAGTATTTCATGAGTGTCAAAGGCTTTTATTGACAATTACATTAAGTTTATGCAAAGAGTCAATATTTGCAATGTTGACCCTTCTTTTTCAAGACCTCTGCAATTTGCCCTGGCATGCTGTCAATCAACTTCTGCACATCCTGACTAATGGCAGCCCATTCTTGCATAATCAATGCTTGGAGTTTGTCAGAATTTGTGTTTTTTTTTTTTTGTTCACCCGCCTCTTGAGGTTTGACCACAAGTTCCCAATGTGATTAAGGTCTGGGAGTTTTCTGGCCATGGACCCAAAATTTTGATGTTTTGTTCCCCAAGCCACTTAGTTATCACTTTTGCCTTATGCCATGGTGCTCCATCATGCTGGAAAAGGCATTGTTTGTCACCAAACTGTTCTTGGATGGTTGGGAGAAGTTGCTCTCGGAGGATGTTTTTGTACCATTCTTTATTCATGGCTATGTTCTTAAGCAAACTTGTGAGTTACCCCACTCCCTTGGCTGAGAAGCAACCCCACACATAAATGGACTCAGGATGCTTTATTGTAAACATGACAGAGGACTGATGGTAGCGCTCACCTTTTCTTCTCCGGACAAGATTTTTTCTGGATGGCCCAAACAATCGGAAAGGAGATTCATCAGAGAAAATGATTTTACCCCAGTCCACATCAGTCCAATCCCTGTACCTTTTGCAGAATATCAGTCTGTCCCTGATTGTTTTCCTGGAAAGAAGTGGGTTCTTTGCTTCATTTCTTGACACCAGGCTATCCTACAAAAGTATTTGCCTCACTGCGCATGTAAATGCACTCACATCTGCCTGCCCTCACTCCTGAGCAAGCTCTGCACTGGTGGTGCCCCGATCCCGCAGCTGAATCAACTGTAGGGGACGGTCCTGGTTCTTACTGGACTTTCTTGTGAACCCTGAAGCCTTCTTCACAAATGCAGTGGAAATGTTTTTTTTTATGTGATTAATTTAATTTTCATGGCAAAGAGGGACTTTGCAATTAATTGCAATTCATCTGATTACACTTGATAACATTCTGGAGTATATGCAAATTGCCATCATAAAAACTGAGGAAGCAGACTTTTTGAAAATTAATATTTGTGTAATTCTCAAAACTTTTATCTAAGGCTGTACTAATATCAATATTATACTATAGTAAAAAATAAACGTGTTTACTATTACTACTACTACTAATTATTGAAGGATGTAAAGTGTAAAACCGAAAAGAGCAGAAGCCACATCCTTATTCCATACATTTAACCAGGATTCATAATGTTGAACCACAGCCGTTTTGATGAGTATTACTATTGCTACTTACTTTGCTATCGCTGTCTGCATGTAGGAGGACATACTGTTGAATTAAGGTCTATGCAATTTTCTACCATTTTCTAGTTCCAGACTTTTCCAAGTGCTCTCGTTCCCATCTATCTCTCAAAAGATTAATGCCACACATTACAGGCACTCAAGGGAAGCATAAATTTAGAGTTTACTGCAACTCCTCTCCCAATGAAACTTTCCAAATAACCTTATACTCCCAGACTGATCCATTATTCATCGTACTAAAACATGTAAATATAGTTTACAGAAGGTTAATGTGAAACACCTTTTCCCTGTAGAGTGAAAGCTTATTTTTAATATTCGGCTATACCATTAGGGGTGCATAAATATTAACCTCTAATTGTCCACAGAGCACCAAGGCTGGAGGAAACAGATATGGTGTTCAGATGAGACTGTCAGTGGTGGATGATTAACTCTCATGCTAATGGAATGCCTTGAAGTGTGCTCTATGCGAAATAAAAGATTCAAATCATCGATGTTTGCACTTGTGTCTGGAATTCCTGATGAGGCAGTAATCCAGATGACCTGAATATTATTAAGACTATTAGTAACTTCAAAACTTGGATTAAAAATTTTCAGGCTTCACTTGGTGCTAAAGAGGAAAAACAGATTAAAAATACATAGATATGTAACTTTTGGGTCAAGATAAGTCCTCAAGCAGACTGCTGTTAGCATTCAGACATATTATGTAGTCAAGGGTGTAACTATATGTGACATGGCCTTTCTCACAGTCATTACAGGATACACTCTTCAAAATAATTGAAGAAATAACTCCAAAACCATAACAAAGCAAATTATCACTAAAGTAAAACAGAGGCAGCAAGCACTATATTGCGTTCCCACAATGCTTAAATAAACAAAAAAAAATGCTATTACGTGCTACGCTACCTGTGTATGACAGTGATCCAATCACACATACATAAATAAGCATAAAACGCTGCAATAGGTCAATCAATGATGAGGGGAACAGCTGCCATACTATTGATAAATGATAGTGGCCATATTCTATAAGATGTTTTATAGAAATATATGCAGAATAAAAAAGAGGTAAAGGTGGCTATAGTATTGGAGAACTAAATTTAACAATGCTGCCTTAGTCTACAGAGAGGTGTAAGAACAATACTGGCCATATTCCAATAGTCTTTTGGTACTCCTAAACTAGTAAATTTTTTTAAATCATATATACTAATACACAGAGTGCTGGAGTACATGGTGGCCATTATAAGATACATAATAAGAATGCTATCAAGGTGTTAGATAATGAGAACCACCGAACAAGATGGCTTGCCAACCAATCCGGGACTAATCAGTAGTGCCATACTACAGTATATAATGTGAAGTTGCAGAAAGACAAATCACACTGCGCTCTCAACAGAGGCTATACAGGGACCATGGGAACCATATACAAAATAGGGTAGACTAAAATGACAGTCCAATATTGTCCATAAATAATCCAGGTAAGTGGAGTAAAATAAACTGCCCTTAGTGGCTGCAGGCTGGCATAGAGCAAGGACGAACTCTATAGTAAGAAGGCAAACAAAAAGAGCAGTGCCTACTAAGTGCAGTATGAAAGCACATTTAATGGATAAAAACATTAAGAAATACACTCACAAAGGGAGCTAATGTGAAGGCATAGTAATTATCAGCTGGGTGCTCATCCACTGTGGTACGGATGCGGTGGTGAACTGCGAAGTGCATTTACTGCACTATGAATATGTAAATAATAACAATAAATTACCAAGAGGAGAAACAGAACACACTCGTGATACCGTATTACTCTGCAACAATGTCAGTGCTCAAATGAATGACAAATCCCATTTTTAATAAAACCAAAAAAAAAAATAGAGAGAAAAAATATACCATTTCTATCACTAAGATATTTTATGAAATACTGTATAAAAAAAGGCAAAATGAAAAAACATATATATGTTTAAATTAAATAAAACCATCATAAAACCTCTGACTATAAAGAGCACCTGTATTAAACCAAAGTAAAAGGAAATAGGGTACAAGTACTAAAATTCACTGACAAAACAGTTGAGATTGTTTATTAATACATATGTATTATTTATTATTTATCAGTTTATTAGTGTTTTCATGATTTATATTTATTTGTATTGAAGGACCTATTGCACCAATTTATGTTTATCTATATACAGATATGTGTGATTGGATCACTGTCATACACAAGTAGCACAGCACATAATAATAGAGGGCAGGGGCAAGGAATGGGGAGAGGGGAAAATTTGGCATGGGATTATAGCAGTGCTTAGAAACACAAGAGATTAGCAGCTAAATAGAATACCATGTTTGTATTTTGTACATATTAAAAGGTGCAATCATGCATCAGAATACAAATCTCAAGAAGATAAAAAGATCCATTAACAGATATAAACGCGGGTATTAGTGGAATACAGTTTAGCTGTAACAGAACTGTCCAAGACATTGGCGCCCAACATGTTTCGCCATCAGAAATGAACATTCACCTCATTGAGCTCAACTGTGTGCCCCAGCCCCAAATCGGATGGTAACCAACCACTGCTGCACATCACACCAGGGAGGGTGGGGCGCTGCGTGTCCACAGACAGCCCCAAGAAGTACCGGCTAATATATTAAAAGATATAACATATATGTGCATGAGTATCGGGTAATTTTGATATATAGGAAGGCGCCATAGAATATAGGCTTAGATAAAGAAATTCATCTCCATTATAACTTACGTTTAACAAGCTGATTTCAAGAATCAGACTTGGAGGGTATGAGGAAAAGAAAGTCTTACCCACCGGATAGCAATATGAGCTGTAATAACAAGAAGTAAAAGACTAAATTAATCTGCAAGCTAACTGGATCGGAGCAAATGTGAGTGTCATCTTGAAGACAGCTAGGAATGCCTATGTTAATAAATTAATGTAATACAGGTAATGGCGATATCAAAGACTAGGATTACATGTAGCAGGATAGGATAGGGCTTATAGAAAAGTAATGTCTTATAGTATCATTAGAATATAAAAAATGTACAGCAGCGCAAGGTGCTGCCAGCATGGGGAGACCCCTTCCTCTGTTACAAATGCGGGTAGTACTGACCAAGCTATGAGAATCGTTTATTATCATGGGCATTTCTAGCTGTCTTCAAGATGACACTCACATTTGCTCCGATCGAGTTAGCTTGCAGATTCATTTTGTCTTTTACGTCTTGTTATTACAGCTCATATTGCTATCCGATAGGGAAGACTTTCTTTTCCTCATACCCTCCAAGTCTGATTCTTGAAATCAGCTTGTTAAACGTAAGTTATAATGGAGATAAATGTCTTTATCTAAGCCTATATTATATGGTGCCTTCTTATATATCAAAATGACCCAATACTCATAGACATATATGTTATATTTTTTAATATAATAGCCGGTACTTCTTCGGGCTGTTTGTGGACATGCAGCACCCCTCCTCCCCGGTGTGACGTGCAGCAGTGGTTGGTTACCCTCCCGTTTGGGGCTGGGGCACACAGTTGAGCTCAATGAGGTGAATGTTCATTTCTGATATAGACCTTAAGTTGGTTGTATGTAATCATATGTTATGTGTTCTGTCATAAATATTTTTTTTTCTTTTCTGTATAAACATTAGATATTTAACAAATGGCCTGCTAAGTACCTGAGGAAGCCTGGCTTAGGCGAAACATGTTGGACGCCAATGTCTTGGACAGTGCCGTTACAGCTAAACTGTATTCCACTAATACCTGCGTTTGTATCTGTTAATGGATTTTTTTTATCTTCTTGAGATCTGTATTCTGATGCATGATTGCACCATTTAATGTGTATAAAATAAAAAATTTGATTTTATTTAGCTGCTAATTTCTTGTGTTTCTAAGCACCGATATAATCCCATATCAAATTTCCCCCTCTCCCCATTCCTTGCCCCTACCCTCTACTAATATACTATCAACGGGATGAGGTGCTAATTAGAGTTGAGCAAACCCGTGGATGTTCGGGTTCGGTGGGTTCGGCCGAACTTCGGAAAAAAGTTCAGGTTCCGTACCGAACATGACCCGAACTTTACCCCGAACCCCATTGAATTCAATGGGGACCCAAACTTTTCGGCACAAAAATGACTGTAAAAGAGTCCTGGAAAGTGCTAGAGGGCTGCAAAATGATTTTAGAACAATAATCTGTCCCTTACAGCAACAGCAAGAACCTGACCCTATAGAATTAGGAGATGATTTTAGAACAATAATCTGTCCCTCTAAGCAGTAGACTCTACCTAGTCCAGTCAGATCTTTCTGTAATGCAGGATGGGATCTGCAATCTGTCCCTAAAAGCAGTAGTAGTAGTAATTAGTGTTGAGCGAACCCGGACTGTAACGTTCGGGTCCGTACCGAACTTTTGGGTGTCCGTGGCACGGACCCGGACCCGGACATTTCAAAAATCGTTCGGGTTCGGTCCGGGGTTCTGCTATTTTACTCCACGTGTTGAGAAGCTGCAGGGCATCCAATCAACAAGTGTTTCACTGGTTTGCCCTTAGAAGCCATCACAGCCATGCCTACTAATGGCATGGCTGTGATTGGCCGGTGCATCATGTGACCCAGCCTCTTTATAAGCTGGAGTCACAGTGCTGCAGTCACATGCTCCTTGGGTTAGTGTAGGGAAAGGAAGCTGAAAGCTTGAGGGACAGATTTGAGACATTTTAAGACCTGATCCTGCATCCTGAGATAGATTACTTTACTACTGCTGTCTGTGCTGTTGCTCTGAGGACAGATAGAAGA
>BLSH010328697.1:29055-44620 GCA_018402905.1 Glandirana rugosa
GTGCGTACAAGTTATCGACGTCCCGTCGGTTAGTTGTTCGTAAAGTGACCAAAAGGGATCTTCGGTAGTGTCGGTACGGATGATTATCGTACCGACACTAACCGGTCACGTAGTACACTGGGTCGGAAGTATACTCCGACCTCAGTGTCACGACGTACAGTGTACGAGAGATTTTTTTAAAAATATTTACAGTTATTTCCCTGTCCCCATTTTTTTGTAGGGCACTTGCCCTACCCTTACCCCCATTTTACTTCCTTTTGCAGCCCTCTAGGGCTTTCCAGTTCGGGTCCCCATTGATTTCAATGGGGTTCGTTGTCCGTGCGATCGTTCGGGTTCCGTCCGGACCCGGACCCGGACTTTGTCCCGAAGTTCGGACGGACCAGCAGAACCCGAACTTCCAGAGGTTCGCTCAACTCTAGTAGTAATCTCTACCTATCAATCTATCTGCAATCTGTCCCTCACAGCACCGGCAGCATCCTCTCCCTGCACTACCCAGAGAGCATGTGACATGCAGCACTGTGACTCCAGCCTCATATGAAGGCTGGGTCACATGATGCACTGGCCAATCACAGCCATGCTATTAGTAGGCATGGCTGTGATGGCTTCTAGGGAAAACCAGTGAAATGCTTGTTGATTGGCTGCCCTGCAGCTATTGAACATGCGTGATCAAATACCCGAACCCAGAACTCGAACCCAAACTTTTTTCAAATGTCCGGGTTCGGGTCCGGGTCACGGACACCCCAAAGTTCGGTACAAACTCAAACTTTACAATTCGGGTTCACTTAACTCTAGTGCTAATAATTCTAATGTCACCATACCACTCAATAACACTCTCCGTGCGTAATAGTAGTTTTTTGTTTATTTGAAATCATACTAAGCAAACAATCACCTTGTAAAAAAGCCCATTCAGTTAAAATAGAAGTGAAAGGCAAAACATTGTGTATAGATATAAAAAAAATTATAAATACCTTTTCCCCCCTTTTTTACAGTAGCACACTGATCTTCCCAGTAAATGGCTGTGCAAGGGGGGCATGTCAGGATAATTGTAAGTACTGGAGGAGAGCAGACTGAGTTCCCAGCAGAGAACTGACCACAGTGTGTTCTCCTGCCTTGTGTGGTCAGTTTTAATAGGAAAGCAGAGGTACTGGCAGGAACACCAGAGATTTCATGCAAAGGAGGCAATACAAAGAGAAAAGGATATTTGTTTATACAGTACAGCAAGCACATATCAGGAATATGAAATGTTGGGGTAACACATGCTTTAAGCATTGTGGGAATACAATATGGTGCTTGCTGCTTCCGTTTCACTTTAGTAGTAGTTTGGTTTGTTATTTCTGCATTTATTTTGAGCAGCACAATAAAGAAGTGTTTATTTCTCAGATTGGTGAGCATATTGGAGAATTAGAAAGTGCAGTAAGGAAACTTGGACATAGCTCCATACACTCCCTGCATACCCTTATACACCCACTTTTTTGTTTTTTACCCAACCCAATTTTACCTTTACATCTCCAGAATCTGCTAAAGGTTGTGAATACAGTCAGGACCATAAATATTGGGACAGCGACACAATTCTAATCTTTTTTGCTCTATACACCACCACAATGGATTTGAAATGAAACTAACAAGATGTGCTTTAACTGCAGACTTTCAGCTTTAATTTGAGGGTATTTACATTCAAATCAGATGAACGGTGTAGGAATTACAACAGTTTGTATATGTGCCTCCCACTTTTTAAGGGACCAAAAGTAATGGGACAATTGGCTGCTCAGCTGTTCCATGGCCAGGTGTGTGTTATTCCCTCATTATCCCATTTACAAGGAGCAGATAAAAGGTCCAGAGTTCATTTCAAGTGTGCTATTTGCATTTGGACTCTGTTGCTGTCAACTCTCAATATGAGATCCAAAGAGCTATCAGTGAAGCAAGCCATCATTCGGCTGAAAAAACAAAACAAACCCATCAGAGAGATAGCAAAAACATTAGGTGTGGCTGAAATCAACTGTTTGGAACTTCCTTAAAAAGAAAGAATGCAACGGTGAGCTCAGCAACACCAAAAAACCCGGAAGACCATGGAAAACAACTGTGGTGGATGACCAAAGAATTCTTTCCCTGGTGAAGAAAACACTCTTCACAACAGTTGGCCAGATCAAGAACACTCTCCAGGAGGTAGGTGTATGTGTGTCAAAGTCAACAATCAAGAGAAGACTTCACCAGAGTGAATACAGAGGGTTCACCATAAGATGTAAACCATTGGTGAGCCTCAAAAACAGGAAGGCCAGATTAGAGTTTGCCAATCAACATCTAAAAAAGCCTTCACAGTTCTGGAACAACATCCTATGGACAGATGAGACCAAGATCAACTTGTACCAGAGTGATGGGAAGAGAAGAGTATGGAGAAGGAAAGGAACTGCTCATGATCCAAAGCGTACCACCTTATCAGTGAAGCATGGTGGTGGTAGTGTCATGGTGTGGGCATGTATGGCTGCCAATGGAACTGGTTCTCTTGTATTTATTGATGATGTGACTGCTGACCAAAGCAGCAGTATGAATTCTGAAGTGTTTCGGGCAATATTATCTGCTCATATTCAGCCAAATGCTTCAGAACTCATTGGACGGCGCTTCACAGTGCAGATGGATAATGACCCTAAGCATACTGCAAAAGCAACCAAAGAGTTTTTTAAGGGAAAGAAGTGGAATGTTATGCAATGGCCAAGTCGACCTGAATCCGATTGAGCATGCATTTCACTTGCTGAAGACAAAACTGAAGGGAAAATGCCCCAAGAACAAGCAGGAACTGAAGAGAGTAGCAGTAGAGGCCTGGCAGAGCATCACCAGGGATGAAACCCAGCGTTTGGTGATGTCTATGCATTCCAGACTTCAGGCTGTAATTGACTGCAAAGGATTTGCAACCAAGCATTAAAAAGGGAAAGTTTGATTTATGATTGTTAATCTGTCCCATTACTTTTGGTCCCTTAAAAAGTGGGAGGCACATATACAAACTGTTGTAATTCCTACACCGTTCACCTGATTTGGATGTAAATACCCTCAAATTAAAGCTGAAAGTCTGCAGTTAAAGCACATCTTTTTTGTGTCATTTCAAATCCATTGTGGTGGTGTATAGAGCCAAAAAGATTAGAATTGTGTCGATGTCCCAATATTTATGGACCTGACTGTAACTAAAATGTACATTTGGGGAAACAAGCAGCCTTGTATTTGTAAGCACAGCATGTATACCTTAAAATCCCAAACTGGAATGGGAATTCTTGACATAGCTAAATACTATAAAGCAAGAATTATGAATCAGGGAAAACAATGGTGTGATCTAGCCTCTACTAAATGGTGGTAGGAGATCAAACTGTGTGTTTAATATGAACCTCAGAGTGTTGCTGGGTGTCATAATATTTGGCCAGAAAACCTCAACATTTTTTATGGACCCTAGTACTGCCACAGCGAGGATATGTCATTTATTTGGACCAACCTTGAAGCTGCGTAGCTAGAAATAGAAATGGACAATAACATGGAAATAGAAATGCACAATAACTTAGAAATAGAAATGTACAAATACGTACAAACAAGTTTATTTTACATCATAGCAAAATTTTTTTTCTGAGTGCTGTATAGATAGATCACATGCCCAGTATAGGGGAACACACTTACCCAGCAACTCAAATGGGTTTGAGTTGCTGTGTAAGTGTGTTTCCCTATACTGTAAAATAAAACTTGTAAAATAAACTAGCCTGTGCATATTTGTACATTTCTATTTCTATGTTATATTATTTGTTCTATTAATGAATAAGTCTATTCATATTAATAGACAATTCATATTTGTTCTATTTACTTTCTGCAGATTACTACTCTTTCAAATACTCCTGAGGAATCGGTAACCCTGTAAAACATGTTGAGAAATACTGGATAAATCCATCATAGATCTCGTGTCATATTTGGAGTGCTATTTAATATTGTCTAGTAGACATCCAGTCTTGAAAAAGTTTTTTCCATGACATTTTAGGTTTAGTGTCAAACATGATTATCTTTTTTTAAATTTTGTAATAAAATGTTGCATTTTTAACCATATTTGGTTGTTATGTCTGTGGTGGCACTATATAAATCTATAGTGCTTCAAAACTCCATATTTTCTTATACATAGTCATTTGGGATGTAGGTACCATGTTTTAAACATTGTAGCACATTTTACTAACCACCAAAAGAAAGCTCTATTCTAATCATTTGGGTACAGCATTGCATAACTGAGTAATTGGCTTTCAAAATGTGACAGTGATGAGAGCTGAAAATTGGCCTAGGCAGGTAGGGAGTGAAATTGTCCAGTATTTAATCGGTTAATCGATGTATGACAGTGCCTCCAGTCTTTTGCTGTGCTAATCAGTATTAAAATAAATAAAATAGATTTAACCACACTGACTTAGATTAATTTCCTGAATCCGTTAAACTCTGTGTAGAGATTTTTAGCACAATAAAGTTATGGATGAAGGTATGGACTTTGTAACAATGAAATAAATAACAATGTATTCACTGTAAGATCACTAACAATCACATATACACTATATTGGCCTTTACACACACATGCACTTTAATGGCATCCCCATCTTAGTCCGTAGGGTTCAGTATTGTGTTGGCCCACACTTTGCAGCTTCAACTCGTCTGGGAAAGCTGTCCACAAGGTATAGGAGAGTGTCTATGGGAATGTTTGACCATTCTTCCAGAAGCACAATTGTGAGGTCAGGTACTGATGTTGGACGAGAAGGCCTGGCTCGCAGTCTCCACTCAAATTCCTCCTAATGATGTTCTATCGAGTGGAGGTCAGGACTCTGTGCAGTTCAGTCAATTTCCTCCACCCCAAACTCGCTCATCCATGTCTTTATGGACCTCGCTTTGTGCACCGGTACGCAGTCATGTTAGAACAGGAAGGGGCCATCCCCAAACTGTTCCCACAAAGTTGGAAGCATGAAATTGTCCAAAATGTCTTGGTATGCTGACGCCTTAAGAGTTCCCTTCACTGAAACTAAGGAGCCAAGGCCAACCCCGATAAATAAACCCAACACTGTAATCACCCCTCCACCAAATGATTTGGACCAGTGCACATAGCAAGGTCCATAAGGCCATGCATGAGTGAGTTTGGGATGGAGGAACTTGACTGGCACAGAGTCCTGACCTCAATCCAATAGAACACCAATAGAACACATGTGGGATGAATTTGAGCGGAGACTGCAAGCCAGGTCTTCTCGTCCAACATCACTGCCTGACCTCACAAATGCACTTCTGGAAGAATGGTCAGCCATTCCCATAGACACACACTCCTAAACCTTGTGGACAGCCTTCCCAGAAGAGTTGAAGCTATTAAAGCTGCAAACCTTTCCCTCCCCTCAAACCTTTCTGCAGAAGAATATGGGGCTTGAATTTATGCTAACAGTTATGCTGATAACAGCTTGACTTAGTTACCTGGTTCCTTAGGTGGCGACTATACCTTTTAACAGGATCCAGTGCTAAAATCTAACACAGGAGACTATGAAATACACATACAGTTACATTCAGAAGGGAGAGGAACATTTTGCAAAGTATTTCTTAAAGTACACTTTAACAATAAAGATATATGTGGAACCATACCCAGAGATTTGCAGGGGAGGAGTGATGATGGTGATGATAGATCGATCATTGACAGTGCTCGAGATGGTGAGTGATTGACAGAGTGTAGCTGCTGACTTTTAAAGTGGTTGTTAAGCCACCCCACACCTCCACAAACAAAAAAAACCTGCAAAGCAAAAGCATAATGAGCTAGTATGCAGCGCATACTAGCTCATTATGAAAAACTCAGAACGAAGCTGTTGCAGCAGTCTCGGCACACTGCTGTGACCGGCGACATCACTCTTCCGGGTCTGTGGCTCCATCCAATCACAGCGCAGGCTCCAGCGCTGTGATTGACGGAGCCGCGCTGACGTCACTCCCACACATGCGCATGGGAACCTTCATTTACGGCATGAATAAAGAAGAAATGGCACCCTGGGCTATCCCGGGTGCCGATTCTTCAGTGCGCATGTGCCGATGAAGTTGACACATGCAGATACAGGGGATATCTCCTAAACCTTACAGGTTTAGGAGATATTTCCTGGACCTACAGGTAAGCCTTATTGTAGGCTTACCTGTAGTTTAAAGTGGTTGTCATGACTTGACAACCACTTTAATAAACACACACTCAGCTGTCCCACGATCCAGGGATGTGGCCACCTGAACCCTCAGTTATCTCCCTCTCTTCTCTACGGCGCCAGCATTACAACTGTGGGCACCCGGCTGTGACAGCTTGTGGGTTCACAGCCAGGTGCGCACTGCCCATGCGTGAGCTGTACTGAGCTTCCCTAATGGTCAGGTAATCTTCTAGGACATGTGACATGTCCCAGAGCATTGCAGGGAGGGAGGAGGAGAGGACTTCCAGTTGGGTCACTTAGGTGGTCTGACCAGAAGTGGGAGCGGTGCCTGTCAAAATTAGGTACCCGCTCCCTCCCAAAAAAAATGACATGCCAAATGTGGCATAGGAGGGGGAGATGTTTAAAGCAGAACTTCCCCATTTGGGTGGAGCTCCACTTTAAGTTAAATATGACACTGACTACCGGCGCTGCTCTATGGTTTTCCTGCATAATTACACAAGGGACTGTGCTTTATTGCAGCTGTTGGTATTTCTTTTTTTTTTTTTTTTACATAAAGTTTTATTTGAAAATCGTCATTACAAATGTTTACAACCAGTAATGTAAATGGTATTACAGATATCATTGTACAGATAAAGAGCTTATAATTAGTCAGAAAAATTTTTTTGGGGTGGATAAATGTTAAGGCATAAAGTAACCGACCTCATTGGGAAAGAGGTGCTGAGCAAGATAATGACATTTACTACATATAGTTACTATAAGATACAGAGAGGCCAAATAGGGAAGAAATCATGGTCTTGCGGCACATGTAATTTTTGCCTGGAATGCCTACAGGTGAACAACTGGCACTATTTGTAGTTCATGTAGGGAGGTCCGGTAATTCCTGGTTGTTTGAATAATAAAATCTAGAAAAAAGAGGAGGTGGAAAGCCTGGAAGAAAAGAGAGGGGAAAGATGAAAAAGAGGAGAAAGTAAGAGAGGAGAAGTAGAAGAGGGAGTGTGTGGTGTCTCAGTCCAGCGGGTCCCCCACCTTCCCGAAGGTGGTGGGGAAGGATATTCCCTGGAAACTGGTAGTATCTAATAGCTGGGTTATGCTAACAGGGGTGATTTGGAGGGTCCCTTCCTGACATATGGGCCATGGAACCCTTTATAGGGGCTGGAGATCACAAGTTAGGGGGGGGGAGGAGTATTTTTTTTTTACTTTATGTAGCTAGGTAGCCTAGTGTAATTTTAAATTGCAACCAGTCAAACCAAGTTTTTGAAAAATGTTGAATTCTTTCAGTTGCTATGCTAATTAATTCTTTGACTTTTTCAGTTTTATTGACTCTGTGATACCACTCCTCTATTGATGGGGTCGTCGTCGAGCACCAATGGCAAGGAATTGGTATTTCATGTCTAGCTGTTGTCTGTCCTTTAAAGCCAATTTCAGTTTATTTACCCTTCTTCCACTCCCTAATACCCCATACATGAGCTCTAATGAGCCAACAGAAGCTTTCCTTCGTGTTCTTCTAGCTTTAATCACAATAAGCACTTGTTCCTTGAATTACTAATGCAGGGATATGCAATCAGTGGACCTCCAGATGTTGCAGAACTACAAGTCCCATGGGGCATAGCACGAATCTGACAGCCACAAGCATGACACCCAGAGGCAGAGGCATGATGGGACTTGTAGTTTTGCAACAGCTGGAAGTCTGCTAATTGCACAGCCCTGCACTATTGCATGTCTTTCCTGTGCTTGCGTGGGTTTCCCCCTAGTACTCCACTTTCCCACCTCACTCCAAGGACAAGCTGGTAGATTAATTGGTTAAACTGCCTAAATTGACCCTCACATGCATATATATGCATGTGAGAAAGGAAACTTAGATTGTAAGCTCATTGAGGGCAGAGACTGATGTGAATGTGCAATAATTAAAGTGCTGTGTAAATGTTCAGCACTACATAAATGCCTGTTATAAATAAATACAAACTAAATGAATAATGCAGTGAGAATTGCCAGTGATGTTTAAAGAAATACGTGCTGCAAAAATACCAGGTGTTTCTCTTTCTTCATTATTTTCTGTCACTAGCCTTGGGTCAAATAATCAGGACATATGTTCTGACATCAGACTGCTTTTGATAGCTCTACACTTGTTCTAGGTCAAGGATGAGTAAGGAGTTACAGAAGACAAAGGGCCTGATTTACAAAAAAAAAATTCAAAAGAGGAAGAAGATATGGCAATAACTGAGACGCTTCTTTTACAGGTTTGCATGAGCATGTGGACCTTCATGCACCTAACAAACACAATCCCTCAACTTATCTGCAAAGTGTATACTCCTGTCTATGTATGTAGATCAGGGGAATTAAGTAGCGTGTGTTAAGAGTCTTCACAAATGCTCTTTAAAGTGTTACTAAACCCACAACAGTAAAATCAGTGTGTGTATGTAGTAAAGCATGCTTGTTATACTCACTGTGGAACCTAAGGGGTTAATCCTCCACAAGGTGTAAAAAGACTGTTTGATCCTGTCTTTTCTGATCCTCCCCTTCTTCCACAGTCTCCAGTCCATCTTCTGATAGCACAGAGCCCTAGGAGTCACTCTGCACATGCTCAGTTGGGCGTTTTTTTGGGAGGGTGCATGGGATGGGCACAGGGCCAATCAGCACTGTCCAGACAGAGGGTCAGGGGTGATGCAGCTTCATAGGACAGTCAGAGGAGAATGAAAACTCCTCCTACAAGCTTTAACCAGTGCTCGGCCAGACACCGATATAAGTCACAAGACTGCTATATACTGCTAATGATAAAGGTATTTAGCAGTTTATATTTATTAAAATAATTGCATTTCCATGTTCGGTATACTGTGGGAGACCAGATATGGTAAATACAGGGTCCTGGGTTTAGTAAGTTTAAGGTAGACTAAGCTCATGCACCAAACAAAGGAACAACTCCAAAAAAAGGGGGCAATGTTCTCTTGGAGCAAAGAAGGCAGCATAAATATGGATATTCATCATTACAACATACATTTGCAAACTGCAGTGCATGAAATTGTGTACACGTTCTTTCCATTGTCACAGCATAAATTATGGTTATGTGTGCTGAGATAACCCTGCAAAATATACATGACTGCTGATAAGCATATGCACGTTTTGATCAACTATTGAATTTGTAACAAACCTTGCCCCCAAAAAGACGCAAAGGCTGATTAAGTTGGAAATAGGGCAAGGCCACAGCTTTATTGAATTTTTCAAATATAACAACATTTCAAGTACCACATAAAAATGCCAGTCACAGTTATACCGTGAGCATCCATAACAAAACACAAATAGTCTTAGAGGCCTTTCTCCACCATCAGTGCGAGACAGGCAATAAACTGACCCCAGAATTAAACTTGAGGGCACAGCCCATAAGGCAATAATAATCACTGGTACGGTAAAAAAAAAGGCCAATAAAGCTGTGACGAAAACAGGCGGGAGGGTGGGCAACTTGTATGACCTCTCAATCTCCTCAGAGTAGTGGGACGTGCCCCTGCATAGCCTTTTTCCAAAGTTCAGGCTCCAAACATTCACATCATGTCTTAGTGCCCAATCCTAATGGAGCCACTTAACCTCCCTGTTTTAGGTTGACACCCACATAATTGCCAAGCTTCCAGCAGTCAAGGCTCCCTTTCCCTAGAGCTGGTTCAAGGGGTCTTTACTATTGCCATTTTTATTTTGAGTTTTTCTTTAGAGTCAACTTCAATGACATCTCAGTGCTCACTTTATTCAGTATTGTTTCTTCATGAAACTGGAATGCAAAAGGCCTAACTAATGTGACACTGTCCCCCTAATGTGAAACTGCATCTCTAGGAAAAAATTTTTTTTTTTAGTTTTGAATACGGTAGGGAAGATTTAGATCCTCTTTCAAGTTTTTATCTTAGTCTGTTTCCCTGTTAGGCAGATTCTCCCTCTCCATTGGTCCTGTAGACTATTGCCACTTAAAATGAAAGTGAGGAGAAATCCAAAATGTTAAAGCTGTCCCCAGAAAAAAAAGGGGAATAGTAATATCTCTCGCTTCTGGGATAGGAATTAAAGAAAAATCTCTACAATGGGACACATGCAGCAAAAAAATAAACTAATAATGTTTTTAATATCCATATGTCTAAGGCTGGCTAAAGACAAGTTGAAAACTGAACATTCTGTTGACTGAAAAACAAAAATAACGCACACGATTATGCCCTCATTTGTTTCAGTTTTCGAAACAAAATCCAGCATGTTGGATCAGGCAATTTTTGCGGCACGAAAATTGCATGTCAGATTTTTGACTCATTACTGGCCAGTGGGCAGACATAGAACAAGAGGTGTGTCAGTGTGGACAGGGGACAACTTGAAAAACAAATTCAGAGGAGGGAATGTACTGAAAAAAGTTAAAGTGTTTGTTAACCCAAAAAAAAAATGCTGCTCCTGTCTCTTTAATGTGCAATTAGCAGCATGGTGCTTTGGCTTTTAAAATGATCCCTTTGTATCCCCTAAAATACCTGTTTGATAATGCCAGGTCATGACTTCCCCCCTGTGTACTGACTCCCCCTGTATAGAGCTTATCTTGAGAGCCCCGTGGTCTATGCAGGCTATGTCACTCCCAGCTCTCCTATCTCCTGTGAGCCTGTCTTCAACTCCCCGCTCCTCCCCCTCCCTCTTCCTCTCGTAGCTTCTTCTCTCTGCTCTCATAATATTCTATCAGAAATATCCTTATCTATATAGATAACACAGCACAGCTCTGTCTCCCCAGCTGATGTCAGCAGCAGTGCTCAGCCCCACCCTGAGGAACTCTGAGCTGAGAGAGAAAAGCAGAACAACTACAACTGATCCTAGTAAGAATATGTGTTATCTATACAGAGAAATATATATATATATATATATATATATATATATATATATGTTATAACACAGACACAGGGCAACTTTTTGTTATAATGCAGAGCGGATGGGAACTTTTTATACAAGTGGCTTAACAAACACTTTAATATGTGTATGTAATGTCATATGTATCTGTTTTATGAAAAATAATTGCATCTGGAATTTTTTATGTAAAATAAAATAAAAAAAGTAACCATAGCTATAAATGTTCTAATCTTAAATGTGATACATTTGCACAGCAAAGTGTTAACCAGTGAAACAGCTGAGCTGTGATTTTATTTTCAGCAGGTAACAGTTTTCCACTGCAGTAGCTCATCAGGCTTCATCAGACAGACACTAATGTGATCAGACAACATGGAGTGAAACAGGTGTTGCAATACATATTCCAGCACTTGGGATCTCTGCCTCTTGAGATACGGAGATCACAGTGCAACAATCAAAGTGTTAGTGCAATCTGGCTGTCAATTTACCCCCAGTCTTTTCAGCTCGTAGTGTGGATCACCACTGTTACAGACACATTTTATCAGCGTATCTTTGACTGCTTCTTATTGCTAGGCTAGATGCTTTGCTGAATTTGTTTTAACAAACTGCTAATGTGAATGAATGCTCAATAATGTAACAATGGATCATTTCAAGCATCACTAATTGTTGATTTTTTTAAAGCAACGTATAATTGTGTTGTACCTTTAAAATATTTCTGTTGCCTCTTTGCCAATTACAACCTTCCTTTCTTCTGTGATTTTATGAAAATCCATGACAAGTAGAAACTGAATAAAAATCCTATATTGATATTGTTTACAAATTATAATAATTCTCCGGTATGCTATGAATGCAACTGTATCAGCAGTAGCTTACGGCATTTATGTGATGAACAGCCAATCGAACATAGGCTAATGGCTATTGCAGCTTACTAAATGACACTTTGTCAGCACATACAAAGAGAAATCTAATGCAAATCCAGGGAAAACAAAATTGTGCAATCATTACAATAGCAGTTAAAAAGAGCCATTTATTAACTGGAAAGCATGCATGTGTCTTGCCTATGTATCACCTTAAAGGGGTTGTAAACTCTCAAGGTTTTTTACCTTAATGCATTCTATGCATTAAGGTGAAAAACCTTCTGTAGTGCAGCAGCCCCCCAGAGCCTCCCTTTTACTTACCTAAACCTGATCATTCCAGTGACAAGGACGAGCACACAGCAGCTCCAGCTGTTGGCTTGGGTCCCTATTGGATAGATTGATATCAGCAGGAGCCATTAGCTCCCACTGCTGTCAATCAAATCCAGTGACGTGGGAGCTGGGAGGTGGAGCCAAGTCCTGCTGTCTGTGTCAATGGATGCAGCAGCAGGACTCGGGAGTGTACCTGCACAAGTGCTCCCAGGGAAAGCGCTTCTCTAAGGCACTCAAAAAGAACCTTTAAAAAAGTAGTCACACCACTGTAAAAAGCCAGTAATGTTTTTTGTCCATTGGTACTTCTGATTGAGCAATAAGTAACATGCTCATTTGATAATAGATGGGCCAGTGCCTCTTACAATATGATTAACGCTTGCAAACCATGACATCTAGCTTCACTTGACAAAATCCACCAGCTCTAATGTATTACCAGTTTCACAAAAAGTGCTGTTTTGAAGACTATGCTCCCCAATGGCACACTGGTGAAAGTAGAAAGGTTTAAATCTCTGTCAGTATTATTACTGGCCCTTATTTCTTGTAAGGCAGTCATA
This sequence comes from Glandirana rugosa, assembly GCA_018402905.1. Classification (NCBI taxonomy): domain Eukaryota; kingdom Metazoa; phylum Chordata; class Amphibia; order Anura; family Ranidae; genus Glandirana; species Glandirana rugosa. The sequence goes on from BLSH010328697.1 coordinate 41,797, forward strand.
GACTGCCACAAGGACAGATGGCGAGCTCCCCAACAGGGTCATGAATAGCAATAAACATATTTAAACTGTAACATGTCACATGTTCCAGCTTGCGTCCCGCTCTCCCCTCTCACCCCTTTCCCTGTAACAGTGGGTGGATGATCCTCTCCCACGCACCCATTGTCACATTTTAAAGCCGAATCCCAGGAATTCAGCCACTTTGTAAAAAGTGCATGCATACTATAAATTAAGTCCAACAAGGTACATGTTACCTCCTGGACTTATCTATATTAATTACATCTAACAGGTTAATGCACTCCCTGAGAGAACACTGGGGCTCTGAGAGTAGAGAAGCACACTATGCCTGTCCCTCCTCTCTGCTGCTCATTAACAAAAGCCTTTGTATTTTGCGAATGAGTTTACATAATGTAATACAAAAGCTTCTGTGATTGGGCAGGAGGGGAAGATGGGCAGGCATAGCAGCTGCAGCAACTCTCCGCTTGAAGGAACTGAGACCAGAGTGTCCAATGTTGGAGCTCCAGAAGTTATCTTCCTGGAGCACAATAAAACTGTCAGATGTAAATTAAAGAGATAAGTCCAGAAGGAGGCATGGGCGTTGTTGGACTTAACTCATGGTATACCTGCAGTGTTTACAAAGTAGTTGAATTCCTGGAGTTCAGCTTTAAAATTGGGGTGGCTGTGTGGGGCTCCGCTCACACAGCCACATCATTTATTCACAGAAATCTGTGAATGAAGAAACGACAAGTCCGTCTTCCAGCACAACAGATAGCTTTTAGTTCTCAATGAACTATGAGGGGGCTGATGAGTGTCCTCCTAGTTCATTGACATGACTTCCAGCTTTCTAACAGAAAGCCCATGCAGAGGTACGGGCAAGAAAGCTGGAGTAAGTGTCCAGTCCATTGATCATGGGTATAATGCTCGGGCAGGGCAGGGCAGGGCAGGGCCGGGTGGGGCGGGGGGGAGGGGGGGATAATAAGTGCACATTTCTTTTCCTGCAAAAACATGTGCATTTCCATTTTTTCTGAACTTCTCCTTTAACTCTTCCCAACTGTCTCCAGAACGAAAAAAAAAAGTTTTGGCTTAACTACATTTACACATGAATTTTACATACAGGAAACTGTCATAATAAACGAATAATAAGAATAAGGTTAAGCCATACAGTTACTAAAGTAGAGCTATCTTTTTTCAATACATATTGATACTTAATTGTTAAAAAAAAGTTGATTTGTGGTGTTGATAGTTGCTGCATGAACTCAATAAGAATATGCACACATACACAATTTTTCTTCAGTTTTCCATCTATATTTAATTCTTTTTTTTCCTTCCCGACACTGCAGGATGCTGCAGCCTGAGGCATATCTTTTATTTGACCTGAGTTTCCACATGAACATTAGTAATATAATTATTTTTGTTACTTTTTTTTTTTCTTTATAAAAAAATTGGTATGTGTGCACTTGTAATTCAATACCTAGATTTAGTTCACTGCTGCTGTATTTTTCAAAGTAGGTCCACGGGCCCTTAAAATGTAAACAAATAAATGTAATTGATTATTTTGATGCTTACCATTTAAAGGTGGACTTATAGAGCCACAACTATTTTTTTGTGTTGTGCATTCCACAAGACAGTTATTTTTGGATAATCAGGTTTAAAGCATAAAATCTATATGACAAACTTCTTAAAGGTCCCATGTTTGGAGCTGTGATGTACTTCTGTAGTGTTATATTACTGTATGATATGGAATATAACCCACCATTGACTTTTACGTTGCGAAAATTATACAAAAGTCCAAAACACCATTGATCATGATGCTTTACTATAACTATGAACTGCACTTACAAGAAATTTTGTTTTTTTCATTTCTTAGCAGTCACAGAGTCTTAAAAGTTTCTTTAATTATGTAAACCTCCATACATGAATGAATAAGGGGTACAAGTAAAACTAAAACATAAATGAATACACATGCACAACATACAAACACAAACACATTGAAAAAAAAACCACTAGTGATAAAGTCTAATCAAAGTCCAGTCATGTCCGTATTTGGTCAGTGATATCACACCGAATACATGAGTAACCAGGAATACTGTGTACCACTTAAGTTTTCACAGGGTCAGGGATAACTATGGAATCCTTTATTTTTAATGGGAATCCTATAATTTCGATAAGTCCCCCTCCTGCAGACGCTCACAACCACCAGGCCAGGGTTTTCGGTGAAGAGGTTCATGTCCTCATCAACATGGGGGAGAAAGTGCTTTGCCAAGGAAGTCCCAACTCTGGTTGCTAAGGTACCCAACTTAAATGTAAGCCATGTGGCCTAGTAGGGTTTTGGGAAGGTGCATGTTCACCACCTCTTCCCCCCTTTCCTAGCCAGCCAGGCTGAATAAGAGGCTGGTATAGCTTTTTGGGGGGACCACATGCTTTTTTTCTGGTTGTTAAAATCATGCCAGACCTGCTAGGAGACAGGTGGCTCATTGTGTTCCAACTGTCAAAGACACTTGCGTTCACACAGCAGTAACTTGTTATTTAGTGGGAGTATTAATACTCCCACTAAATGAATGATTTTCTTCTGCAGCTGGAGGCTCCCTTTGGCAGGCAGGTGAATGCCCTTTTAAGTTCACCTTAAATTCATTAAGGGGGTAAGAGTAGGACAAGTGCCCTGCAAACAAATGTGGATAGGGAAATAACTTAAAATCACATAAAAAAATAAAAAATGAAGGAGGAGGTGGATGTGGAGTATGAGGTTGAGGAGGCGGTGACCGTGGCAGTGTAGGTGGAAGTGGCGGTGGAGGAGGAGGAGGTAGCCAACACTGTTTTTTGTTTGTTC
>BLSH010328697.1:63671-79322 GCA_018402905.1 Glandirana rugosa
AGGTGCTGGCCTGCCCTGCAGCCAGTGTATTGTCGGAACGTGTGTTTAGCACGGCAGGGGGCGTTATCACAGACAAGCGGAGCCATTTGTCCACATCGAATGTGGACAAGCCTTGTCTGTACCTTGTGCAGAATAAACATTTAGACCGGACTCACACAGCCATTCATATACTTCTTTTTTTGAATAGGCCTCAATACAAAAAAAAAACCATGTTGGCTACCTCCTCCTACTCCTCTACCACCGCCACTTCCACCTACACTGCCACGGTCACGGCCTAGTCAACCTCTAGGCTCCTACTTCACATCCACCCCCCTTCCCATTTTTTTATTTGATTTTAATTTATTTTCCCTATCCCCATTTATTTGTAGGGCACTTGCCCTAGTTTGAAGATGATTTTAGAACAGTTATATGGCTTCTACCGTTAATTAATACTTTTCAGACACAGTTTGAAGATGATCCACATTCACCTCCATTTTTTAAAAATATTTAAAGTTATTTCCCTGTCCCCATTTTTTTGTAAGGCACTTGCCCTACCCTTACCCCCATTTTACTTCCGTTTGCAGCCCTCTAGGGCTTTCCAGGACTTTGTTACAGCCATTTTTGTGCCTAAAAGTTCGGGTCCCCATTGATTTCAATGGGGTTCATTGTCCGTGCGATCGTTCGGGTTCCGTCCGGACCCGGCCCCGGACTTTGTCCCAAAGTTCGGCCGGACCAGCAGAACCCGAACTTCCAGAGGTTCGCTCAACTCTACTCAGGAGACATTAAGTCTGAAAGGCCTACATGCTGTCGCAGCAGACATCAAAAATACCCTCACCGCAGCCATTGCAGAACTCAGGCATGACTTCCAAAAAATAGTGCAGAGGGTAGAGGAAATAGAAGACACCACAACCCATCACAACTTCGAAATCCGAACCACTAACCATACCATTTACTCAAACACAATGCACCTCAGAGACATGCATCGCCATCTTTAGGATTTAGAGAACAGAGGGCGCAGGCACAATATAAGAATAAGAAACCTTCCAAAAACCTTTGAACCAAACCAACTGCACACAACCCTTCTAGCAATTTTCAACGACCTCCTGGGAAGACCGCTGGATACGCCAATAGAAATGGAGAGATTTCACAGAGCCTTGAAACCTAGGGGTAGAGATAATGAACCCCCAAGAGATGTTATCTGCAACATTGTGAATTTCCAACTTAAGGAAGACATACTACGTAGTGCCAGAACCAGAGGGCACATTCTCTTCCAAGGCCACAAAATAAAACTCTTTCAAGACCTCTCCCAAATGACCTTACAACAACGTAAAGATCTACGCCCTCTGTTAGATCTCCTCAGAGAAAGAAACATACCATATGGCTGGAAGTTCCCGTTCTGTCTGTCTGCAGGCCCCCCAAACCGCCCAACACTCCTGAAAGTTTCAGAAGATCTGCCCACTTTCTGTGAAAGACTGAACATCTCCTTGGTGGACCTACCAAATTGGTATAGTGATTTGCGTCCACAGCTCCAACTCCTTGAAGAACCCATGGAAATGCAACAACATGGTGACCCACCCTCGCAAAGATGCGACGTCTATCAGCCAGGTATTCTCCACCTCCAGCAAACAGATACCCACCGGGAGAGGGAAGTGTCCCTTCCTCCCCAGCCCACCGCAGGCTCAGAAAAGAATAACACCCTATGCAACATTGGATTCATCTGGATTGTCTCAGACCTGATTCTTTATTTACCCCTGCCACACTTACTTAAGGACAGTGAGTATACACTACATGCTGAGAGACCCTTCTTCTAGTACAAGTTCTTCAGTCTAAGGATAATTTCAAGCAACTGCAGTTTGAAGCAGTAGGACTACAGCCTTGATCATGTGTGGAGTGAGCTTTTCTTCACACGCTATAGGATGCACAGGGCTAAAAGATGTACGGACTAATGTAAGTACATAACAAATAGGGCTAAGTTCTCCACGTGGCACCCAAGTTCTACCCGGGCATAATGAGAGAGACGTCACTTGTGGAACATATCCATCAACTAAGATGGTCTTCACTAGTTTATTGATACTTCGGTCATCCGCCATAGTAACATAACAATATACTGTTAATAAGCCGCTGCACTCAAGTGCACAATATATCACTTGCTTTGGGCTTCTCCTGACCTTGTTATCTTCTCAGTGTTAAGATACACCCTTCATGTGGAGAAGGATATTTGCATAACGAGACCCTGTAACAGCAACAGTCGAGACTTCACATCTCCTTGGACATAGTCTAAGACAGCGACAGCCCTAACATTATCCTTGTGATCCTTGTTCCAAATCCTTCCCTCCAGTGGAAAGAGAAACATGGTCAAGACAACCCAACTAGCTTCAATAGTAGGTTAAAAGCAATTTACGATCCGAACCTACAGAAAACGTAATATTACGTAATTCTGAAGTGCCTTAATAGATAAATATACATTCTCTGTTTAGCTAACCCAATATATCTAGGAATAAAACTACCATACTCCACTTGGCACATGATATCTTACAGTTGTTAATTTACTCATGGAGTGGAATATGATCAATGAGTTCTCAGCTAAGACTTTTCTGCATTCATAAGTCTTAAAGATTGTCTCTGATACACACAAATCAGTTTATTTAAATGTTGCTTAACCTGACTTTACATGTAACAATTTTTGCTCCGTCCAGGAATCGGCAGAACTGGGGGACCGATTCTGACTATATTATACATACCAAAGTAAGTCCATGCCCACTAATCTTCAGACTTAGGATACAGGTCCCTCCAAACATTGCCGATGCCGGAAGGGAAGTTTTATGGTTGTTAAACGTTTGTTTACCTGTTGCACATTTACGGTTATGTCACCATAGTCTCACTAGACAGCCACCATAGGTATTGTCTCTTTACAAAGGCCCGATATACTTTTGCTGTAAGGATTATACCGAATAATAACATTTTAAAGATGTAATCCACACACACCACCTCATCAACCCGCCAACTTCCCTACAACAACTGTTCACACGAACTCCAATCATACCTCCCCACCACATATTACTACATAGGACATCCTATTCACCCTCATGTAGCATCTATAGGGCAGTTCTATTTACCCAGCCTGCAATTAGCAGCTCACCCATCACCGAATCACAACCTCCACTATACAACGCATTAACCATCCCATTCATACGTCCATATCTACCCCCAATAAAAAAGCTTCTACCAATTACAGCAATACTACTGATACTTTTACTAAGAGATGGACCGCAGTCATGCAGAATCTCACCCACACTGCCAGTACCTTTAGGAACAGCCCGATCACTCATACACCTTATTAGTGTCCTCCGTCCTTTCACCCCCCATCACAGCTGAGGTTACTTACCACAGCTGACAATACCCGACAGATACTGTGTTTGGTACTGAAGAGCTGGTCTCAATTCAGTAGTCTGTAACTCTACAACACCGCCAGGTGTTCCTGACCCTTAAGTGGGGTCTTCCCCCACTTTTTTTTCTCTTCTTTCTCTATTCCTACTTCTTCTCCCTTAATCCCCTCCCCCATCCTTTTGGAATGACTCACCTGAAACTAATATCACTTAACATTAAAAGATTAAACATCCCAGAAAAAAGAAGGAAAACACTTATGCACATGAAAAAACTTACGGCGGATATCATACTCTTCCAAGAAACTCATTTTCATTCAAACAATATCCCCAAGCTGTCTAACTTGGATTTCCCCACGATGTTCCATGCTACAAATAACTTAGCCAAAACGAAAGGAGTCGCTATTCTGATTTCCAAAAACATACCTTTAGAAATAACTGACTCTCTAAGCGATACGGAAGGGCGCTTCCTTTTCATCAATGGAACACTCTGGGGAAAACCAATCACTATAGCTAACATATACAGTCCAAACAAATCCCAAGTCTCGTTTTTCAGAGACACGATAAAGGAATTAGTTTCATTTCAAAACGGTATTGTGATTTTGGGAGGGGATTTTAACATTGTCTTCAACCCTCTAGAAGACACCTCCTCTGGAAACTCCTCCCTACCATTCCGCACCCTTAGACAAATCAAAAAACAACTACACGACACCCTACTACACGATACATGGCGTACCCTTCACCCAACTGGTAGAGACTACACTTTCTATTCCACGCCGCACAATAGATACTCTAGACTGGATTACTTTTGGACCTCCCAAAAGGACCTTCCTATGCTCTCCAGGGCCACCATAGAAGCCATGTTCCTCTCAGACCACCATCCAATCTCCATTTCCCTCTCCTTTCCGCAAACGCCCCATGTCCCCAAAACATGGCGCCTTGACCCCTCTCTGCTCTGCAACCAAGAAAATCTAACAGTGGTAACAAAAAACATTCAGGACTTCTTCCTAACAAACCACACCCCAGACACTAACCCCATCACCCAATGGGAAGCGCACAAATGTGTGGTTAGGGGCCTTCTGATAGCCACTGCCCGCAAAAAAGACAAACAAGCAAAAATAAATGCCCTTCTGAAGAAAATCCAAACACTAGAGCAAACCCACAAAAGAACAAGAGCCAACAACACCTTAATAGAACTTCTCAAACTCGCTCCAGCCTCACTGAGGAACAGGGCCATAAAGTAAAAAAAAAATATGTTCTATCTCAAAAACTTTTCTACGAACACTGTAACAAAAGTGGGAAATACCTAGCCAGAGCGATGCAAGAAAGAAAGGCCAATAACACAATCCGCTCAATTCAAACCTCCAAAGGACGAAAGGTTAACTCAAGCGAAGACATAGCCAATCAATTTGCAAAATATTATGCAGGATTTTATAATTTGCCTCCAGAACAAAAAAAACCTGACCTCCAAAATTCCAGAAAATTTATAATTGAAGACTTTCTAAAAAAACATGCCCCAAAACCACTAGAGAAACAACTAGCCAAAGATATAGATGGCCCACTACTGGAAGATGAATTCATTATGGCACTCAAGCAAACAAAAACTGGGAAAAGCTCGGGACCAGATGGCTCCTCTGCCTCTTACTACAAGTCCTTCCCGCAACTCTTATCCAAACCTTTCCTCAGAGCATTCAACCACCTGGCAGATAAAAACTCCACCCCTCACAGCTTACTTGAAGCCCATATTACAGTTATCCCGAAGCCAGATAAGGACCCTATTCAAACAGCCAGCTACCGACCCATCTCACTTCTTAATTGCAACTTGAAAATATATGCAAAAATCCTATCAAACAGAATCCTCCCCCTTATCACAAGACTAATACATAAAGATCAAGTCGGTTTTGTGCCGGGACGTGAAGCTAGGGATAACACCATAAAGGCGATCATCATCCAATATTGGCTAAATAGAAACAAAGTACCTGGATTTCTCCTCTCTCTGGATGCTGAGAAGGCGTTCAATAGGCTGTCTTGGAATTACTTGAAAGCCACACTTATCGCAATAGGATTGGGCCCTAGGATCGTATCCCTAATTATGGCCCTCTATGCCAACCCCTCTGCAATGGTGAGAGTCAACGGCCTCTTATCCAACGCCTTCTCAATTCATAATGGAACACGACAGGGATTTCCCCTCTCCCCGATCCTTTTCATCCTAACACTTGAACCCTTCCTCAGAAAGATCAGAAGCAATAATGCCATAAAAGGAATTTCTGTAGCGGGGAAAATTGAGTACTGTCCGTGTGTGCACTAATACGGCTACAATCACCTGTAGCAGGGAAACACTATAAAATAGATGATCTACTTCTGTTCCTATCAGATCCCCTAATCTCCATCCCAAATATTCTGAAATACCTCAATGCTTTCCAATACATCTCACACTTCAAAATCAACTACTTGAAATCTGAACCCCTGAACATTTCTCTTCCTGCTGACCAACTTAAAGCATGTAAAGATAACTTTGCTTTCACCTGGAAATCCGACTCCATCAAATACCTAGGTATAAACCTAACAGCACAATCATCTAACCTCTACATCAAAAATTACATTCCCATCTTACAAAACATTAAAGAAGCCTTTAAGAGATGGAGCAAACCACACTTTTCTTGGTTTGGCAGAGCAGCCATTATCAAAATGAATATTCTCCCACGCATCCTTTATATCCTGCAGACAATACCCATTACGGTCCCACCAACCTTTTTTCAAAGTGTCAGAAAGCTGTGTTCGGCTTTCCTATGGCACAATAAAAAAACAAGAATCACCCACACCCAACTAACTCTCCCTAAACTCAAAGGAGGCTTAGGCATCCCAGATTTCAAACTATACTACTGGGCATGCCACTTGCAACGCATAGTCGATTGGAATATACACGACACAACTAAAGACTGGGTGACGCTAGAAAAAGCCACTTCTGACATTCCATTGCACCTTGCACCATGGATACGCACTCACTATACACTTAAAGAACTGAAACAACATCCTATAATCAGAATCTCCCTAAATAGCTCCAAAAAAGCCACAAAAGAGGTATATCAGCGACTCTATGCCCCATGACCCCAATCCTCAATAATCCAGAATTCCCCTTAGGTCTCCATGACCAATTTATCACAGGCCTAGAAACGGACATGACACTACAGGCCCATCATTTAACCCCAAATGGAGATACGCTGCCACTAGATAGCATAAAACAAAAATGGCCCTCCATGACAATCAATTTCTGGAAATACTTCCAGATAAGGCATTTTATTCAATCCATCCAAAAAACTGGCTATCTTCCACAATCCAGGTCACAGTTCGACAACCTGTGTGCCAGCAAAAACCCCACACAACACACAATTTCCACCATCTACTCATTACTTTGGTCTAATACCCCTGGCAACACTGGAAGATTCTGTGCGGCGTGGAACAGAGACCTAAAATTGAACATATCAGAAGAACAATGGACTCAGATTTATGAACAAACACATAAAGCTTCTTACCCGTTGGTATCGAACACCTACTACACTTCATCACTTTAACCCCAACACATCCATCCTCTGTTGGAGATGCAAATAAAGCACAGGCAGCCTTTTTCATATTTGGTGGGAATGCACAGGAATTGTTCCCTTTTGGGAAAAAATACACTCGCAAATCAATCTTATAACCTCACAAAATTTACAACTAAAACCCGAACAATTCCTGCTTCACCTACGACAAACACGTTCTACTTCATACCGCAAATCGCTCACCTTAAATATGATCAATGCAGCCAAACTTTGTATACCGAGATTCTGGGGAACCTCCATTGTACCCTCCCTACAGGACTGGTACAAACAAATTGAAAAAATTGCTGTAATGGAAGAGCTAATTGCCATATCCAACGACACTCTGGCAAAACATGCTAAAACCTGGGCAGAGTGGTACAAATTTAAATTCTCAAATGATTATCTGGTAACACTAAATAATACAACATAATCCTATTTATAAACAAATGCTACTCCCACCCTCAGAGTTTTTCCGACAACAACAATTGCTGTCATGCAACTTAGTCAAGCCCCATCAGAAAATAATTGGCCTACCCAATCCTCAGCCTTTCCCTTTTTTTTTCTCTTCTTTCCCTCCTCCATACCCTCCCCCTTCCCCTCTCTCTTTATATATTCATGACAGAGATTACTTGTATGGGCCACATGTAATTTTCAGACTCAAACAAAAGATGAGATATGCCAAAAGATAAGAACCCATCAACTGGCGTCCTGTGTTTTTGCCTTTCTTCTCATGCTACGGTTTCTCTGATAACCCAAGTTTGTATAATATATATTGCATATCCAGTTGTTATTGTACTTGTTATATTATATTGCTGTATTAGGTCTAATCGACGACTAATCTACGCTAACATACCATTCAATATGGTGCCTTTAACCTGTTAATCTTTGCTTAACCACTTCAGCCCCGGAAGGATTTCCAGCTTTAGGACCGGAGCACTTTTTGCGATTCGGCGCTGCGTCGCTTTAACTGACAATTACGCGGTCGTGCGACATTGTACATAAACAAAATTTGCGTCCTTTTTTTCCCACAAATAGAGCTTTCTTTTGGTGGTATTTGATCCCCTCTGCGTCATTTCTGATCGCCGCTATAAACAAAAGAAGAGCGACAATTTTGCAAAAAAAAACAAATTTCTTACTTTTTGCTAAAATACAGATCCAAAAAAAAATATAAAAAAACATTTTTTTTCACCGTTTTTGGCTGATTTATATTCTTCCTCATATTTGCGATAAAAAAATTGCAATTGGCGTTTATTGATTGGTTTGCGCAAAAGTGGTCGCGTTTACAGATGATGAGAATTTATTTTTGGGGTTTTTATTTTTTTTTATTTTATACTAGTAATGGCGGCGATCTGCGATTTTTAGCGGTAATGCGATATTGGGGCGGACATGTCGGAACGTTTTGACACTTTTTTGGGACCATTGGCATTTATACAGCGATCAGTGCTATAAAAATGCACTGATTACTGTGTAAATGCCATTGGCAGTGAAGGGGTTAACCTGCAGGGGGTGCGCTAAGGGTTAACTATGTTCCCTGGGCGTGTTCTAACTGTGAGGGGGCTTGCCTATCTGGGGAAGGGAAGTGGTCACAGCCTTCACGTACAGGAAGGCTGTGATCACAGCCCTTCCCCCTCACACAGAGCGGAGGTCCGTGTTTACTTACACGGACCTCCGCTCCTTCACTCCGGGGGGGGCATCGCGGGTGGCCGGCGGCAATCGAAGCCGCCGCACCCGCTCCCTGGCCCCCCCGAACACAGTGAGCGCGCGCCTCCGGCAGCGCGTGCGCGCTCACAGTGGCTCTGTATCGCAGCCGCCGTCGTATGACGGCGATTCGCGTTACAGAACCACATTGTCGCCGTCAATTGCCGATCAGCCGTCGGCAAGCGGTTAAAATTGCAATGTATAGACTCTTTGGCTATACCTTCATTGTATTTCAACTTTATACTCAATAAAATTTTGGAGCAAAAAAAAATAATAATACATCATCATATAATGTATCAATGAATAAAATGAATAAAAAATGAATGGATAAAAATATGTACAAGCTTAATATCAATATATTTTTTTAAATTGCGAAGGAAGCACAGGGATATTTTTGGTTGTATTAATTATTATGTGTTGCAATTAATTTAATTAATTTAAATCACTTTGAGAGATCTGTTTTCCTTTTTACATGAAAAATTATCTTTCTCTTGAACAGTACAAAAAATATATCCAATGTGACTACTGTTCTGTAACAATAAAACACAAAAACTTCTGAGTACACCCCAACAGAATTGTCAGAAAACCTTTACTTTCCTTTGAGAATCGACATTTTGCATGGCACACTATACTACAATAGTCCTCCCACAAATGCCATTGATTGCAACCAAGATTTGTTAATTTGCACACACAAAAAAGTATTTTTCCTAACAAATTCATTCAAGACCATGTTGCAAAAATCAATACACCCCACTAAATAGACAATGAAATCCTAATTAACCACTTCAGCCCGGAAGGATTTCCCCCTTTAGGACCAGAGCCCTTTTTGTGATTCGGCACTGCGTCGCTTTAACTGACAATTGCGTAGTCATGCAATGTTGTACCCAAACGAAATTTGCGTCCTTTTTTTCCCACAAATATAGCTTTCTTTTGGTGGTATTTGATCACCGCTGCGTCATTTCTGATCGCTGCTATAAACAAAAGAAGAGCAACAATTTTGCAAAAAAACCCAAATTTCTTACTTTTTGCTAAAATACAAATCCAAAAAAAAAATATATAAAAAAACATTTTTTTCATCGGTTTTGGCCGATTTATATTCTTCCTCATATTTGTGATAAAAAAAAATCGCAATCGGCGTTCATTGATTGGTTTGCGCAAAAGTGGTTGCGTTTACGGATGATGAGAATTCATTTCTGGGGTTTTTATTTTTTTTTTATTCTTTATTAGTAATGGCGGCGATCTGCGATTTTTAGCGGTACTGCGACATTTCAGCGGACATGTCGGAACATTTTGACACTTTTTTGGGACCATTGGTATTTATACAGCGATCAGTGCTATAAAAATGCACTTATTACTGTGTAAATGCCATTGGCAGTGAAGGGGTTAACCTGCAGGGGACACTCTAAGGGTTAACAGTGTTCCCTGGGCGTGTTCTAACTGTGGGGGGACTGCCCTAGCTGGGGAAGGGAAGTGATCACACCTTCCATGTAGAGGAAGGCTGTGATCACAGCCCTTCCCCCTCTCACAGAACGGAGGTCCGTGTTTACTTACACGGACCTCCGTTCTTTCACTCTGGGTGGGGCATCGCGGGTGGCCGGCGGAGATCGACTCCGCAGCACCCACTCCCTGGCCCTCCCCGGACACAGTGAGCGCGCGGGCGCGTCCCCGGCGGCGCGCACGCGCGCTCACTGGGCTCGATCTCGCAGCCGCCGTCATATGACGGCGATTCGCGCAGGAGAGCCAGCTTGTCGCCGTCAGATGCCGATCGGCGGTCGGCAAGCAGTTAACAAGAATTCAATGACAGGTCACTCTAATTATCCTTTAAACAGGTGTCCAGCAGACAGTTGATTATAAAAATCCCCTTCCCATATCTTGCTGTCATCAATAGTGCCACATGGAAAAGAAATGTGGCAAGGCCTGAGAAAAAAAAATGTATTTGCACAAGAAAGGTGAAGGCTACAAAAAGATCAGCAAAGCTTTACTTATCAGTCAGAATACTGTAGCAAAAGTGATACATAAATTTAACAATGATGGAACTGCAATCGTCTCACAGAGCCATGCAGGCCATTCACGGAAATTAACACCTCAACAAGAGGGTATTCTGATGAGAAGGATTGAAGGAAATTGTCATGCAAGTTCACTGCAGTTAGCTAAAGAAGTAAAAAGCCACACTGGAGTGATTGTTTCCCGAGACACAATATATAGCGTACACTGCAGGTGAATGGCATGCATGGGTGTCGTCAATGATGGAAGCCTCTTCTAAAGCCCATGCATAAAAAAGCTCACCTAGAATTTGCCAAGGCCCATGCTGAAAAAGAAGACCACTGGGACTCTGTACTCTGGATTGATGAGACCAAGATAAATGTTTTTGGAACTGATGGCTTCAAAACTTAATGATGTCACAAAGGTGAGGAGTACAAAGAAAAATGCATGGTACCTACAGTGAAACATGGTGATGGCAGTGTCCTTTTGTGGGGTTGCAGGTGTCAGGGTGCTGCATTTCATTGATGGTATCATGAATTCACAGAGGTACTGCTCTATATTGAATGAGAAGATGTTACCATCACTCTGTGCCCTTGGTCGTCGTGCACTTTTCCAACATGACCATGATCCAAAACACACATCAAGGCCACTGTAGCATTTCTGAAGAAGAACAGGGTAACAGGGTAAAAGTGATCCAGTGGCCAAGTATGTCTCCTGATCTGAACCCAATTGAACACCTATGGGGATTTCTGAAGAGACAAGTTGAGCATCACTCTCCATCCAACATCCAGGCTCTAAAAGAGGCTATTCTTGAAGAATGGAAAAAGATAGACATTGCAATATGTCACCAACTTGTTTATTCCAAGCTTAGAAAACTTGGTGCTGTCCTTACAAATCATGAAGGTCATACAAAATACTTGATGCAGTAGTTTTTGTTGTGGGTGTATTCATTTTTGCATCAACTAATTTAAAACTGAAGATTTTGTAATCTAAGTTATATTATTAACCTTACTATCATGTAATGAGCTAAAATAATGTTCTATAAAACTCAGTTTTTTAGAAATTTTGGAATGTATTCTTGTGTTCACTGAGATATTGATTAAAATCTTACTTTTCAAAAGGGGTATACTCATTTATACTGAGCATTGCAATTGTTTTGCTTCACATTGAAAGGTTTCACCCTTCAAACAATGTCTAGATATTCTTTGATATTAACTAATGGGATTACCTTAAATTGAACTCGGGATGAAAACTTCTAGCATTTAAAATCATATTTCATGCTGTTTGCTTGTGATATATGGTAACAGAAATAGAACCATCATGTTTTTCACAATAACTGTGTCTAGGAAAGTTAGTCTCCCTGTGTGCTGCACCCTTGTAAAATGTAAATTATCCTTGTTTGTATTAAGGGTCTGTACAAAGGTATACAATAGAGGCTCTGAACCAAAAGAGAAAATATCATCCATATACCTGTGTCACCACAAGAATACAAAAAATCATTGTTACTGAAAATCTTCCACCCCCACCTCCCAGGTACCGGTTTGCACGTAACACAAGCCATGCCCATTGCTGTCCCCAGCACCTGAAGGTAGTGACTATTAGAATCAGAAAATACCATGTTTATTATGGATGCTCAAACCTAATAATTAAAGATGTTCAAAACTTTGGTTCATGCAGGATTTGTCAAAGTATGAAATGTATTATTGCTTTTTTTTTTTTAAATAGCATATAATGGGTTGAAAATCCTACTTTTATTGCAGCTTCAATGGCAACCTGGTAAAAAATTACATGGTTGGGAGATGCATTTAAGCTGTATGTATAATGCTCATTAACATGACCAGAGTCACAATATTCTGGCATCACATGTTTTAAATGCTTATTTTATTTAATTTTGTTTTTTACTTATTATTTGGTTTAAACATTTCAGCAGCAGCCCCATGCATTACAACTTAAATAAAAAAATTAAATCTAAATATTGCTGTTTGTTTTTCTATCTAGTGGTAGTAGGCCTGAATGGAACAGTGGAAGTAGTAGCCACAGCAAATCAAAAAGTGTATAGTACTTGTAAAAAAATAAATAAAAAGACCAAAAAAAAAAAGTGAATTTTAAAAAGGCCAAAAGCAGCTGTTTAGGCTTACTTTATTATAAATTATTACATAAATTAAAAGCACATTGGGTAGTGCCTATCAAAAAAACTTTGGAATAGACATCTGATCATATTCTAGTTAACTGGGGGGGGCATCTGGATGACTACCTTCAGGTGTTCATGGTGTTTTTGATGTTACATATTCAGTTTATAGCTCAATGTTTGTCTTCTCTGCTTACAAGTGTTTGTGCCCATGTGTTCACCAGTGGCCTTATAGAAGACCTAACCCGATTGCCAAGATTTTCCTTTGTTCTTGCCCCCCCCCCGCCCATGTATGTGCCAGTTTTGTGCAGGAGTGAGGAAGGTTTAGTGTAAATAAACCGGGATTTATCAGGGAGAATTTTTTTAAGATCTTTGTCCTTTAGTAATAGAGGCTTCACAATTTTTTCAAATTGTCTATATTCCCTTGTCAAATTGGTCATAAATGCTACCCCATAATCCCCCTCCTTTCGTGTTTTCAGTTGAAAAAGGAGATTCCTATCACAATTCCTAATCTGATTTTTGTTGTTTCAAGGCCCTACTTGTTATACCCCTTTTCCGTAAATCTCTCAATAATGATGTTGGCCTGTTGGTCAAAATCCTCTATAGAGTCACAATTTCATCTAATACTTAACATTTGACCCCTGGGGACATTGCTCAAGCACCTTGGGAGGTGGCAACTCCCCAGGAGTATATAGCCATTGCGGTCAACATCTTTGAAGTGAGTGCGGGTATTCAGACAATCACCATTTTTATATATAGTTAGGTCCAGAAAACTAATGGACTCCCTGCTGATGACTTCAGAGAAAGAGATGCCAAGGGGATTGTTACCCATCTTACCAAGAAACTCCATTAACGATTTTCAGGAACCTGCCCAAATAATTAGGATAACGTCAATGAATCTCCTGTACAGTTTGAGCTGGGGTACATATCTCCCAAATATGACCTCTTTTTCCCACCAGCTCATAAAAATGTTGGCCACTGAGGTTGCATATTTAGCCCCCATTGCTACCCCCTTCTTTTGTCTGAAGAATTTTTTATTGTGCCAAAAGTAATTATGACTCATAGCCAGCTGAAGCGATTGTATTAAGAACTCTTTCTGTTCAGCCCGAAGGTAGGTAAGATCCAATGCCCATTGAACTGCACTAATGGCATGATCCTGTTGAATATTGGCATATAAAGAGTTTACACCTACATTCACCAGCAGGCAATCACCCTCCAATTTCATGGTTTTAAGAAGACTGATTAAATCCTTGCTATCTTTCAGATAAGAAGGATATTGTGTGGTCAATGGCTGGAGGAAGAAGTCTACATATTCTCCCGACCTTGAAAACAGCGAGTCCACCCCGCTTACTATCGGCCTTCCTGGTGGTTTATTGGGATCCTTTTGCATTTTAGGAAGCTGGTAAATAACAGGGACCCTGGGTGCATCAGGGACCAGATATTGTGCCTCCTTTTTATTGAGAATACCTTTCTTGTGTGCAATTTTTACTAGTTTTTTGAGCTGAGCTTTATATTTCCGAGTGGGGTCACTTTTAAACTCCTCATTAGAGTTGAGCGAACCTCTGGAAGTTTGGGTTCTGCTGGTCCGGCCGAACTTCGGGACAAAGTCCGGGTTTGGGTCCGGACAGAACCCGAACGTTTGCACGGACCCCGAACCCCATTAAAATCAATGGGGACCTGAACTTTTAGGCACAAAAATGGCTGTAACAAAGTCCTGGAAAGCCCTAGAGGGCTGCAAAAGGAAGTAAAATGGGGTAAGAGTAGGGCACGTGTCCTACAAAAAAATGGGGATAGGGAAAATAAATTAAAATCAAATAAAAAAATGGGAAGGGGGTGGATGTGGAGTAGGAGCGTAGAGGTTGACTAGGCCGTCACCGTGGCAGTGTAGGTGGAAGTGGCGGTGGTAGAGGAGTAGGAGGAGGTAGCCAACATGGTATTTTTTTTTTGTATTGAGGCCTATTCAAAAAAACAAGTATGTGAATGGCTGTGTGAGTACGGTCTAAATGTTTATTCTGCACAAGGTACAGACAAGTCTTGTGGGATCCATGCCTGATTCATTTTAATAAAGGTTAGCTTGTCCACGTTGGATGTGGACAAACGGCTGCGCTTGTCTGTGATAACGCCCCCTGCCGTGCTAAACACACGTTCCGACAATACATTGGCTGCAAGGCAGGCCAGCACCTCCAAAGCATAAAGGGCAAGCTCAGGCCATGTGGCCAATTTGGAGACCCAGAAGTTGAATGGGGCAGACCCATCAGTCAGTACGTGTAGGCGTGTGCACACATACTCTTGCACCATGTTGCTGAAATGCTGCCTCCTGCTAAGATGTTGTCTATCGGCTGGTGGTGCTGTTTGTTGTGGCGGGCTGCTGACAAAGCTTTGCCAGATTTCGGCCATGCTAACCCTGCCTTCTGAGGTGCTGGCGGTGGCACAGCTGCGTTGGTGGCCTCTTCCTCCTCCTCCTCCTCTGCCTTCGCCTTGCGCTTCCGCTGAGCCCCCGGTGTCATTTGGGAATGCCCTCAGCAGCGCCTCTACCAGTGTGCGCTTGTAGTCGCGCATCTTCCTCTCACGCTCCAGTGAGGGAATTAAGGAAGGCACGTTGCCCTTGTAACGGGGATCCAGCAGGGTGGCCACCCAGTAATCAGAGGAAGTTACAATGTGGGCAATTCGGCTGTCGTTGCGGAGGCACTGCAGCATGTAGTCGGCCATGTGTGCCAGGCTGCCCACAGACAAAGACAAGCTGTCCTCTGTGGGAGGTATATCATCTGTGTCCTCTGTATCCCCCCAGCCACGCTCCAGTGATGCCCACGAGCTGCGTGGGTGCCACCCTGCTGCAATTCCTCCTCCTCTTCCTCCTCCTCATCTTCCTCGTCCTCCTCGTCCTCCAGAACTGTGCCCTGGC
>BLSH010328697.1:82001-96008 GCA_018402905.1 Glandirana rugosa
GCGACGAAACTCAACGTCTAGTTTGAGACGTATTTTGTTGCTAGCGATGCTAGCACGTGTTGCTAGTCTAACAACCTGATTAAACTCTAAAGTTTATGGCGACGAAACTCAACGTCTAACGTCTAGTTTGAGACGTATTATGTTACTAGTAATGCTAGCATGGCTCAAAGCAGCAGTATGTGAAATCTCAAATTACTCCCACAATCTGATCGTTGTGTACGATCCCACAATCTGATCGTTGTGTACGAACGTAACGATCGTTGTGTTAGGTAGAGTTTGATCTGCAATGTGTCACTCAAAGCAGCAGTATGTGATATCTCAAATTACTCCAACAATCTGATCGTTGTGTACGATCGTAATGATCATTGTATTATGCAGAGTTTGATCTGCAATCTGCAACTCAAAGCAGCGGTATTTGAAATCTCAAATTAGTCCAACAATCTGATCGTTGTGCACGATCGTAGCGATCGTTGTTTTATGCAGAGTTTGATCTGCAACTCAAAGCAGCGTTATGTGAAATCTCAAATTTCTGCTATCTGTCCTCAGAGCAACAGCACAGCAGTAGTAATCTATCTCAGGATGCAGAATCAGATGTTGTTAAAATGTCTCTAATCTCTCCCTGACTCCGTCAGCTCCCTCTCCCTACAGCTAACCCAAGAGCATGTGACTGCAGCATCAAGTTACTCCAGCTTATATAGAGGCTGGGTCACATGATGCACTGGCCAATCACAGCCATGCCATTAGTAGGCATGGCTGTGATGGCTTCTAAGGGCAAACCAGTGAAACGCTTGTTGATTGGCTGCCCTGCAGCTTCTCAACACGTGGAGTAAAATAGCAGAACCCCGGACCCGAACCCGAACGTTTTTTGAAATGTCCGTGTTCGAGTCCAGGTTCCGGACACCCGAAAGTTCGGTACGGACCCGAACGTTACAGTCTGGGTTCGCTCAACCCTACTCCTCATACGTGTCTCTATCATTCACAAGCCTGTGAATTTCTTTGAGATAATCTGCTTTATTTAATATCACTAGACCACCTCCCTTATCGGTGGCCCTGATGGCTATCCCTTTCTTATTCTCTAATTCCATCATGCCCTTTTCGATGTCCTTTTTCTGTCTACCGAACCACCAATTTGGCAATATCATGTTCAACTAGCTGCTTAAAACTCTCTAATAAATGATTCTGGGCTACCTTAGGATTAAAAATGGAGTTATTCCTTAACATAGTATGTTGATACATAGTTGTTTTCTCCTCTATGGGTATCTGTATTTTTGAAAAATGCTTTTTGATATTCATTTTTTTTACAAATTTCTGTAGGTCTATAAATAATTTGAATTTATCCAAATGCGTATCAGGGGCATATTTTAGACCCAAAGCCAATGCTCTGCATTTCTCTTCTGAAAAGATAGCATTACTAAGATTGAAAATGCCATCCATTAAGTTTGCTGCTTTCTCTTTCCCTTTGTTGCCCCTACATCCTGGGGTTCTTCTCCCTCTCTTGGGTTGGGTTGTTCCTGGGGGGTCCCACGTGGTACCAAGGTTTCCAATCCCCCCTCCCATCGGATGTGGATGGTTGTTCCCTCATCCTCTCTGGTGGGGAAACCCTCTTCCCCTTCTGGGGGGCCCTTCAAAACCCCTTCTCTGAAAATCCCCTTGATGGTTAGGAAGACCCGAGTGACAACCCCTTCCCCTAAAAGGACGTTGAGGTGCATAGTGAGTCCTGGAGGGGCTATCATAATAGCCATATCCATCCCGATGGCCCTGATAGGAGTACCGGTCACTCTGGGGATAATTATAAAGGTCATAATCTAGGGGTTCGAATCTATTATGCACAGGTACTGAATACTGTGGTGTCCAGGGCCTCCTCCCCTCCTTCCCTGGTTTGGTCACCCTTTCCCGGGGGTTCTCCTCATTGGGGTAGTTACAATAGCCCCGGGGGTTGCCACACTAGGTTCCACAGGTTCATCCTCCACCATCCCAGGTTCCTCCATGGGAGAGGCCTCCTGGTTATCTACACCCGTTTGCCATTTATATACCTTATTATCTTTATAATCATTTGTATCCCTCAAATATTTCTTCATTTTTTTCCTTTGTGTATCTTTATCAAGTTTTCCTGCAAATTCCTGTAGTTGTTTCATCCTGTCTTTATATTCCCCTGTACTAGCCAGGGGTCCGATTTTGGCTTTAATATTATTGATGATAATATCAAGATTTTTTCATTTCTGTTCTTTTCCGGAAATTAATAATTCCATAAGCTTTTTCTCAGCGCAGTTAAAGAACGAAAACCATTCAAGCTCTAAATTATGCCCCTCAAGACTATCATTGGGGGCCATATCCCATCTAAGTCTCCTTGGGGTTATTCCATCCTTCACATATTTAGAAAGAGTAAACACATCCCACCATCCCCGGATTTGTTTATCTAGGGCGCTCTTAAGTTGTTTAAAATCCTGGTTGAGATCAGATTTACCAGTGGGTTGTGAAAAAAATTCATCAGCATCAATTTGTCTATTACTAATAAAATTAAAAATTTCCTTAGTGCAGATCCAACTTTGAATAAAGTAAGAAACCATGTACAAACAATCCACGCTAAAGATAGATAGTGAAAATTATATATACATGAAAAACCTAAAAATTCCCCACCAGTAGGGACTACTTTTTGTTGGGAGACTGCTGCTACTCAAAGTTCCCTAAGAACTCTGTATAAAGATGAAGTATAAGAAAAGCTGCGCCACCCCTCTAATCATAAATCACAATAATCCATAAACTGTATTGATAGTGCAAAACAAATGAAATTTTAGCAAAAACAATCCATAGCATAGTGACAGTCCAACCGTGAGAAAATATAATAGTTATCTTCAACAATAGTCCATCACGGTGTACAGTATATCATGTGCACATTGGTGATCAAATAAAGTGACTGTAGTGCTTTTAAAGTGATGACAGTGCTCCAAAGTGCTCCAGACCGATCCGCAGTGCTCAGTGACAGCCCCACATGTAGCCCCACTCACCAGAAATAATGGACCCCTAGCTTTTCAGTCTAGGGGTCAGACAGACTGGGTACTGGTGGTGGCAGGATTGCAGCTCACAGCAGAGATGGCCGTCCCAAAAAGCGAAGTGATCTGATATTCCCCCTCCACAATTTCTCAGAAAGACAAAAAGAGCCTCATGGTGAAGTACTGTTAAAACTGTTTTGTCGCACATAGATAAAAATCCTACTTACAGGAGATACAGGACAACAAGCATTGATCACAGGGTGTACAGATGGCGCCTGTACTGGCATGCGTTCCACCGTGGGTGGAAGTGACGTCGTTGAGTACGAAGGACCAGAAATTACGTCAACGCGCTTCGCTCTCAACATAGGGCGTCATCACGGATATTCTTTCCGGCTCAACGCCAGGTATTTGACATCGGAAAGGGCTCTGCCCCCCGTCGGCATAGCCAATCATAACTTCCTCTCAAAGACATGGATAAATGCCGGTCCAACGCATTCATAGCAACGTCAACTCACCTCCCACTGTTGGTGAAAATGCATATCACACTTAGTTGGCAATATTCACAGAGCCTACAAATTCCCAGTGCTAAAACATATTAACTACTCCAACCATATATATCATAAATAAAATGAAAAATTAGAATATAAAAAATGAATAGAAATAAAAATAAAATAAAAAACGATTTAAATATATAAATTCCGAGGCGCTTGCGCGGACTCCTCCAAGATGGATGCGTAGTCCCGGAGCACACAACACCATCGGAGCGCAATGAGCCCTCGTTCCACCGCCCAACCACCACCAAGCTGTAGGGGAACATCGGGGCTACCCCCTGATGGCTTCAGGCACTGCGAGGAGGGCCTTAACTAGCCAGCTGGAGGCCGTGACGGATCAGCCCGGCACCTCCAAGATGGCATCCGCCATGCTGTGCAGCACAGAGACAGCATGCGGAGGCCCGGAGGAGGACATGGAAGTCACGCACTCGCACCAGGAACCCCCACCGCAATCATGGGGAGCAGCTGCAGTGAGTACCCCGGAGCAATTCCTAGTATCCCCGGCAGACACCCTTTCACTTCTGGGCCGCACAATGACGGATGCCACGCCATTGTCCATAGGAGACCTATCACAAGGGCCTAATGACATTAGATTGGGAGACATCCCTGACCCAACGGAACCCACTGATTTTCCTTCCATGATGCAGGCCTTTTCCAGGCTGTTATCCAGAGGCCTCTCTCAGACTGCGGCCCAAATTACTAATTCCATCCATGCAGACCTACAACAATTTGGCCTCAGGATTGACATGATCGAAAAGAAGACAGATCAAGTGATTGGCAGAATTAATCAAAACACGTCCAGAATACAGGATCTTCAAGATCAGCTAGAGAATGCACTGGCCAAAATCGATGATCTTGAAACCAGAAATAGGAAATATAATTTCAGGATCCGAAGCTTACCGGAGTCCATCAAAGATATCCAACCTGTTATACGTTCATTCATTAAAGGTTTGGTTTCGGAGATCCCTGACAGCATTTTGGAATTGGACAGGGCCCACAGGGCCCTTCAACCCCTGCGAGCTAAGGTCCTACCACGTGATATAATCATAAAACCACATCACTACTCTACAAAAGAAGAAATCATGAGAAGGGCACGTACGGTGGATAATCTCTCCATACAGGGTCATAAAATACAAATCTACGCCGACATCTCCCCCTTTACGGTACAGAAGAGACGCTCTCTAAAACCCTTACTGCAAGTTCTCTCACAGAGAGAAATTTCCTATCGTTGGTCTTTTCCCTTCCGCTTGAATTTTTAATATAAAAACATTGCCTGTGGATTTTCATCTTTCAGCGATGGAGAGCGAATTCTCCTGCAGCTTGGCCTCATCAACCAAGAAGTTCCACCCCCTGCCAGTACTAGAGGTGCAACCCCGTCCTCAAAGAGACCACCGCCTCAGAGCCCCCTGACCACAGTTTGGAAAAAGCAACAGATGAAGAGATCCAAGGACGCACACCCTCCATGACGGACCTCCTTTGAAGAGGCCACTTGGTCTGATTGCTTCTTCTCCTTAATCTGAGGCTTAACTCTTGGAATTCGAATTCACCCGGCAAGCCCTTGGGTGGACTGAAAGTTTTTACCCTGGTTTGTTTTTTGGGTGTTTCTTCCCCCCCTTGTTAGTTTTCGCTTATTTTTTGGACAATTCCTTTCGGTCCCCTTGGACTAAACGCATTACCTAAGTCTGCTTGGTGATAGCTTTAAAATTATTTAATGTTTTAAAATTGTTCATATTTGTTTGGGTCTAGTTAACAACCTAATCGCTTTCATTCCCTATAGGATAGTTAATGGGTCGGGGCCCAGTGGGTTGTTGGGACTTTACTTTTTCATATCCCTCCCCTGTCCCATCACGGCCAGGAAAATATGTAATATGAACTGTTCCCCTCCTTTGTTTGAATGTTTGCACTGTGGAGGGTGGTGGCTGCGGTTTAAAAGCAGGGCCCTGGGGGGGTGTGGCCGGCCCCGCGATGAAAGAGCGGGGGTGGCCGCCCCCTCCCTCCGGGGTCCTCGGGCAGCAGGACGTGGGACTCATTTACTCTGTCTTGTCATGGTATGTGACTGATTACTCGGTATTAATGTTGGTATCCCCGGGGCGGCTGCAATGCTCCTCCATCCGACCTCGGGAGAACCATTGATTTCTCTCGGTGCCGGGTTGCTGTTTCCCCAAAGAGGGAACTATGCGCTCGAGCGCCCCTGGAGCGGAGGGGTCTGAAGCACCCCCCACTTCATCTAAACAGTTTTTCTTTAGCTAATGTTGGAGTTGTTTTTACTCTATTCCATGCTACATTCTCATGTTTCTCTTTCTTTCTTGTCTATACTTTCCTTCTATATACCCAGAGTCATCCGTTCTCACAACAGGAAGTCTCCTTCCTGGTAAAGGTACCTCACACGCCCGGGCGAACCAGCTGCCTTGAGAGGAAATCCCAAGGACCGCTTCAGACTTCTGACTTAAAGATGAGATCTATTCGTCAAGCACTTATCTACCCTCTGGTCCATGTGCAGTTCTAATAACACCACCCAAACATACAAATTCTTTCCCACAATGTCCAAGGTTTAACTGACCGATCAAGCGCAGGAAGCTCTTTAATTTCTATCACTCCTTAAAAGCTGAGGTTTTATTATTGCAAGAGACCCACCTCCCAACTTCTTATAACTCCTCCTTCATTCATAAGAATTATTCCCAATTCTTTCTGGCTAATGCCCCTAATAAATCAAAAGGAGTAGCCATCTACCTCACCAGGCACCTGTTCTTTTCACATAAAAAGATAATTAGAGACCCGGGAGGTCGCTTCATTCTGGTTTCGGGCACAATTGGAGAACAAGATCTCACGTTTGTTTCTTATTAGGCACCTAATAAGGCACAGAACAAATTCATGGTTCATTTATTGAACACTCTCTCCCCTCATTTCCAGGGTGCAGTGATCATGGGGGGCGACACAAACGTTCCCCTTGATCTCTCACTTGACAAAAGTAAACGGATTGCCCCCACAATAAAAGACCCCCGAGACAGAGCCTGAAGATAACACAAGCACTGTATGAGCAAGGCCTAATAGATATCTGGAGAGAATTGAATCCCCACTCTAAAGATTTCACACATTTTTCGGCCCCGCATAACACCTATTCCAGGATAGATCACATTTTCACAGCCATTAAAACAGTCCCTTTAGCAAGAGCTGCAAGAATTCGGGACACCCCCCTCTCAGACCATTCGGCGGTAACCCTCACGTTAAGTCTCTCTAGAAGTATAAGTAGGCCCCCTTAAGTGGCGCATTAATGAATCCCTACTATCGAACCCCACCCACTGCACTTTGATTGAAAAATCTATAAAAGAGTACTTCGGGGAAAATGACGATGGGATGGTATCTCCTTCCATCCTATGGGCGGCTCATAAAACCGTATTACGAGGGAAACTAATACAGATTTCATCCCAATTGAATCGCCAACGACGAGAGGAAATTCGCAAATTAAATGAGAACTTCACCTCCCTGAGTAAAGCACACAAAAAACACCCAAACTCAGATTCTTTGACTAGGCTAGAAAATGCACGAACCCAGCTCTCACTACAATCGCGGATAAACAACTAAGATAATCTGGGGCTAAGTTCTACTATCAGAGGGACCATATAGGTTCGAGGCTGGCTACCAAGTTGAGCCCCAAATCCCGGCACGTAACATTCCCTGAGATTAACATGAAGGGAGGAGAACTCTTTCAAAACCCTGTTAAAATACTAGGAGCCTTTCAGGAATTTTACGCACACCTTTACAAGGATCCTCACTTAACTTCTCCACACAAAATGGAGGATTTCCTAAGGGACATCACGCTCCCCAAATTATCTCGTGAGCATATGACAGATATGGAACAGCCCATCTCCTCAGAAGAAGTCCAGGAGATCATTAAAGGTCTTAAAGTTAACACCGCCCCGGGCCCTGATGGCTTCTCGGTCATGTATTATAAAAAATTTGCCCCAACCCTCGCTCCTTACCTGGCCCGTATGTTCAACTCTTTCCGGAAAGGGGGAGAAATCAATAAAGACTTAAATGCAGCCTTCATATCGGTCATTCCAAAGCCAGGGAAAAATCCAACAGAGGTCAGCAACTATAGGCCCATTTCACTTATCAACAACTAGATTTATTCCCAAATATATACATAAAGACCAGGTAGGGTTCATTCCGGGGAGACAGGGCCCTGATCAAACTAGGAGGGCGATAGATATTATCTCCATTTTACATTCACAGTGGGACCGTGGCCCTCCGCAAGAGGGGTATCTACTGTTGATAGACTTGCAGAAAGCTTTCGACTCGGTGAGCTGGAATTATATGTTCGAGATTCTCGCTCGGTGGGGTTTTGGCACTAACTTTTTGGGCACGCTTCACGCTTTATATTCCAACCCCTCAGCTCAAATTCTCCTGCTGGGACATTACTCGGAAAGCCTGGAGATCAGGAGGGGGACTAGACAGGGTTGCCCCTTGTCTCCCCTGATATTCGCGATTGCCATTGAAACTTTGGCAATAGCCATCAGGTCACATCCCGACATTAGGGGGGTGACGTGTGGCTCCCAGGAACATAAGTGCGCACTGTTTGCGGACGACTTGCTATTGTTCCTCACGTCCCCTTTAATATCTACCCCCAATCTTCTTAAAGTACTTAAGGAGTTCGGCTCAATATCAGGTCTTGAGGTAAACCTTAGCAAGTCATCTGCTCTTAATATCGCTATGCCCTCGGGTAGATTAGTACAACTCCAAAATAATTTTCCCTTTGCATGGAACCAACACAATATCCCTTATCTGGGCATCAAATTATCGTGTAAGGTTGACAGGCTTTTCTCAGATAATTACCCTCCAATGTTCACAAAATTAGCGGAGGAGCTTAGGGGCTGGGAAAGATGTGGTCTGTCCTGGTTAGGAAGAATTAACACAATCAAGATGACCCTTATTCCGAGATTACTATATTTATTTCGTTCCATCCCGATCCCCCTCACTGACACCTCGCTTGCGGGGATGCAAACTAAAATAAATGCCTTCATCTGGGGTAAAAAGGGCTATCGATGCGCGAAAGAAATCCTTTATAGGCGGAGAGACCAGGGGGTACTGGGCGTCCCAAGACTACTGTGGTATTATCAGGCTGCCCAATTAACTCAGATCTCTGCGGTATACTCAAGAGGTCCTAAGCCACATTGGCTCACAATAGAAAGACAAGCGGTCCCCTCCTGCCTCCTTCACATTAGACTTTTTACTCTGGTGTTCCCCTAAATCTAGGCCTGCGATCCTTTCTCCTTCCCTTTCCCATTCCCTATCATTAACGGATAAACTTTATAAATGATCCTCGCTGATCTCTAAGATAAAACCTCTCAGTCATCTCTTCAATAACCCAGCATTCCCTCCCGGCCAGAACATTTTAGCTTTCAAGTGGTGGCTCAATAAAGGCTTGTTCAGAATAGGGCATTTCTTCCTTAGTACAGGCCCCATAACTCTTTGGTACTGTAATAGCAAATTGGAAATGCCCAATGAGGAAAAATTTAGATTCGCCTAAATTGCACATTTTCTGCAGTCTCTCCAACATCATCACCATGTCCAGATCAGACCTACTCCTTATGAAATTTGGTGTGCGGAAAGCATGGACCAGAGGGGGGGTTTATTGGTTACCTACGCGGCCTTGGCGGATAGATCAGACAAGCCGTCGTACGTGGGGGCATGGGAGACAGACTTAAACATGCAACTTTCCCCGGACATTTGGTTTGCGGCTATACAGTCTGCTTATAAAGGAATACTAAATATCTTGCTTATTGAAGCGAATGTTAAAATCCTTACTAGGTGGTATTATGTTTCGAATAAATTAGCCAAAATGTTCCCGGGGACCTCGCCGCTAGGCTTCCGAGGCTGTCAATTAGTCTGAACTATGTTCCATACATGGTGGTCTTGCCCACGGGTCCGCGGATTCTGGCACAAATTCCTAATAATGATTGGCAGGGTGTTGGGGACCCCAATCCCCCAAGATCCAGCGATTATCTTACTTAATCAGAGAGTGGCAGGAATACCTAAACGTACCCAAACTTTGCTGTCTTTCCTTTGTCTCGGGGCTAAAATGACTATCGCCAAGTCATGGAAGTGGCCCTCGGTACACCTGAAAGCTGTAAAGCAGAAGGTCTCATGGATTATGTCCCAAGAATTGATTGTGGCAAAACTGCTAGATAAGGAGCAGCACTTTGAAGCAATTTGGAACCCATGGGCAAAATTCATGGGAATTTCTCTCTTCTCCTGGTCGTGTGGGGGACTGAACTAGAGGTTCCGGGCTTATGTGATTATTTTCCTTATACCTTTTCTGTTGCTTTTTCTTTTCTCCTTTTCGTGGGCTGGTCCCGTCCTTTTCTTCTCCTATCCCCTTTGGCCTGAGATACCCTGCTCTGTAGAGGTATCAGGGCAGTATGAGAAGAACAGCCAAGAGGACATTACTGTTTAGGATTTTTTTGTTTTCATAAGGTTTTATGACTACCCCGGGCCGAGGGGGGGTGGGATCACACCTGGACAAAGCTTGAACCCATTGGGGTGTCTGGAGGTGGTGCTTCTCCCCTTCTGCCCTGCAGTGGCGGGCCTAAATACGTTCGTAATCCAATGCTTGGTTTGACTCTTAGATTTTGTTCTCTATAGTCATACATGATCTTTAATGTATTCATCTTAATGGTGAGGGTTTACCTCACACAAATCTTTGGAATTTGTTTTTGGCTATACTCTGTTTGTACTGCTTGTTTTGCCTTCAAAAGGATAATAAAAACATTGTAAGTTAAATATATAAATTCCATCAATCATATTATAATTAAAAATATATATATCCACGATTTACTACCCGCTGGCGGGTGGAATAGCAAACAAGAAAAATAATAATTTCTGAAAAAAAAATATATATGATGGGATATGCATATATATATATATATATATATATATATATATATATATATATATATATATATATATATATATTTGGATGTAAACACATACATATATAAAAAATTACATAAATTCATATGAAAGATCTAAAATAAAAATAACCCAGAGGTATATGAAAATGCAGAGTAAAGATATACAATTCCTATCACCTCTTGCATCATATTGGCAATCAGTAATTCTACCAATTTGACAAAAAACAATTAATGTCCAAGTCAGAGAACATGTTAATAATATTAGAAAGGGTTTCAAACATCATAGTCTGTCGAACCATTTTAGGCTCATCCATAACAGGGACCCGAGCCAACTGTCTTTCTGTGGTATAGATAGAGTGGAGGGACGCTGGAGGGGGACGAATCTTACTAGGGCTATCTCCCAGAATGAGACCCAGTGGATCCATTGATTGGGCACTATAGATCCACTGGGACTCAATATCGACTTGGACATTAATTGTTTTTTGTCAAATTGGTAGAATTACTGATTGCCAATGTGAGGCAAGAGGTGATAGGAATTGTATATCTTTACTCTGCATTTTCATATACTTCTGCGTTATTTTTATTTTAGATTGACCTTTTTTGACCTAATTTTTTATTTTATTTTTATTTTTATTTCTATTCATTTTTTATATTCTAACTTTTCATTTTATTTATGATATATATGGTTGGAGTAGTAAATATGTTTTAACACTGGGAATTTGTAGGCTCTGTGAATAAGTGTGATATGCATTTTCACCACCAGAGGGAGGTGAGTTGACGTTGGTATTAATGCGTTGGACCAGCATTTATCCATGTCTTTTCAGTTCGCTTCTCTCCATGGTAACATGAGAGGAAGTTATGATTGGCTATGCAGACGGGGGGCGGAGCCCTTTCCGATGTCAAATACCTAGCGTTGAGCCGGAAAGAATGTCCGTGATGATGCTCCATGTTGAGAACGAAACGCATTGAAGTCATTTCTGGTCCTTCGTACTCAACGACGTCACTTCTGCATGCGGTGGAACGCACGCCAGTACAGACGCCATCAGATCCCTGTGATCAATGCTTGTTGTCCTGTATCTCCTGTAAGTAGGATTTTATCTATGTGCGACAAAACAGTTTTAACAGTACTTCACCATGAGGCTCTTTTTGTCTTTCTGAGAAATTGTGGAGGGGAAATATCAGATCACTTCGCTTTTTTGGGACGGCCATCTCTGCTGTGAGCTGCGATCCTGCCACCACCATAACCCAGTCTGTCTGACCCCTAGACTGAAAAGCTAGGGGTCCATTATTTCTGGTGAGTGGGGCTACATGTGGGGCTGTCACTGAGCACTGCGGATCGGTCTGGAGCACTTTGGAGCATTGTCATTACTAAAAGCACTACAGTCACTTTACTTTATTTGATCACTAATGTGCACATGATATACACCGTAATGGACTATTGTTGAAGATAACTATTATATTTTCTCACAGTTGGACTGTCACTATGATATGGATTGTTTTTTGCTAAAATTTTATTTGTTTTGCACTATCAATACATTTTATGGATTATTGTGATTTATGATTAAAGGGGTGGCGCACCTATCAGTGGTCCCTATTGGTGGGGAATTTTTAGGTTTTTCATGTATATATAATTTTCACTATCTATCTTTAGCGTGGATTGATTGTACACTCTTATATAAAAGCTTGTGTATAAAAACCTGCAATAAGAGAGATATACAGTAGCGCTTGGAGAGTAATAGGTGGAATATGGGGCAATGAATGAGCCCAATTGGATCAAAGAAGATTAAACATTATCGTGAGGAGTTCATAGTGGGGGATGGTGGGATCCCCATGTGGGGCTGTAAAGTTTGTAGCTGGGACCCTTGGGGAAATTTTGCAGGAGGGGGGTTGTCAGGTAGATAAGCACTCAGATTCTGCAGCCAGCCGGGAGAGAGGAAGTTACTCCGTGGATCTGGAATAGAGAGACACAGTAGCGCTCATCTGAGTGCAGTAGTGGGTTAAAAACACAGGATTAATTTAAAAATATAAATTGGCAACTCACAAAAGGAGGTTGTATATAGGTATATCACAATAGGTAGCTTTGCTGTATAGTCCCAGTCCAGGTCCAAGTCACTAGCAGTGTCACAAACTGCTGACGGCTCGGTCACTCCAGTTTTTCCAGGGCTCAGAGTCCAGCAGTAGTCTTGCTGTCAGCTGTGATGTTTCTGGGCTTGGGAGGCAGGGCTGTGAAGCACGCATTTGGAGCATTTGTGCTCCTCCCTCAGGCTGACACTGACACTGCTAGTGACTTGCACCTGGACTGGGACTATACAGCAAAACCACCTATTGTAATATGCCTATATACCATCTCCTTTTGTGAGTTGCCAATTTATATTTTCAAATAAATCCTGTATTTTTAACCCACTACTACACTCAGATGAGCGCTACTGTGTCTCTCTCTATTCCTAAATATAAAAAGATGTTTCGGCTCATAAAAACACCCATCCTTCTGGGATTGTAACGGTGCAGTGATGTCAGCACGTGGGAGTTTGGGAGGAGGGATGTGCTGACATCACCGCACTGTTACAATCCCGGAAGGATGGGTGTTTTTACAAGCCGGCCAGCTTTTTTATTCACAAGCTTTGATATACGCTTTTAATGTAAGTGCAATACTAGTTTTAAAATAAAAGGTATATTTGGTTTTACACTATGGCGAGCTTTCTCTTTTTGGAATATCCTTTTGAGTACATCAATTGAAAATGAATGTGACTCCTTTGAATCTCGGGAAAGATTATCTGCTCTGCTCCACTGTATGTTGGATTGTTCCATATGGTACGAGCTGTCATCTGATTCCCTTGGAGGATAAAAGCCCTGGCTGGGATTTAGCCGCAGGCGTTAAAACACTTGCTATCCGGTAGGTGTGAAGGTACACTTCTTGTCATGTTGTGTGTCACCAGCATCATGAGGAGGATAATTAAAGTGATATACATCTCTTCACTTCTCTCTACATGAGCGGTGCTGACCTCTACTACGGACTTTATTAAGCTTTCATTGCTGGTTCACTCATTGTGTTTGATTTAGTCTGATGTCTAGAGCAGCTCTCTTTTCCTTAGTTTTAATTTTGTGATTGTTAATTAGAAATTCTGTACTCAACATTGTTAGCGGGGCGTGGCTCGGCAGGCGCGAGAGATGGCCGCATAGGAGAAGAGCTCCGGGACCCGGCCAGACAATCCTGCGGCATCGCGGCTTACAGATCGCACAACAATGGGCAAAATTACCAAGGCAAGCTCACAGCAGCGCCAGCAACGATCATCCACGTTCTCGGCGAACAAAAATATCTCGGACCTGTTCAAATTCCAAGAAAAAGGAAAGAGACACTCGGCCGCAGCCAAGATGGCGCCGGAGCTGGAACACGAGGAGGACGAGGAGTGTGACACAGCCTCACTGGCCACCTCAGAGGACATGGTAAGAGATATCTCTCCTTCTGACCATCCCCTCACTTACTCCGATATGTCGGAAATAGCTGCGGACATTAAACGGTCATTCTCAGCAGCGTTTTCAGACATGAAAGCAGAG
>BLSH010328697.1:136545-147486 GCA_018402905.1 Glandirana rugosa
TATCGTCTTTAATGTCTAAAGTGTATGGCGACGAAACTCAACGTCTAGTTTGAGACGAATTTTGTTGCTAACGGTGCTAGCACGAGTTGCTAGTCTAACAACCCCCTTAAACTCTAAAGTTTATGACGACGAATCTCAACCTCTAACGTCTAATTTGAGACAGATTGCTTTGCTAGTATGCAAGCATGTGTTGCTAGTCTAACACCCTAGCATGTGTGTTGCTAGTCTAACACCCTCATTAAAGTCTAAAGTGTATGACGACGAAACTCACTAGACTGACGTGATCCATCTCTGAAGACGAATCTCCCTGTCTAAGAACAAGTTTTTGGTAACGGATGAGGATATCCCGGTCGACAACGACATTCACTGTGTAATAACAAGTTTTTAGTAGAGGATCAAGTGTATTTGAAATCTCAAATTCCCCCAACAATCTGATCGTTGAGCACGATCGTGGCAATCGTTGTTTTAAGCAGAGTTTGATCTGCAACTCAAAGCAGCGGTATGTGAAATCTGTAATTTCTGCTATCTGTCCTCAGAGCAACAGCACAGACAGCAGTAGTAAAGTAATCTATCTCAGGATGCAGGATCAGGTCTTAAAATGTCTCAAATGTCACCCTCACGCAGTCAGCTACCTTTCCCTACACTAACCCAAGGAGCATGTGACTGCAGCACTGTGACTCCAGCTTATAAAGAGGCTGGGTCACATGATGCACTGGCCAATCACAGCCATGCCATTAGTAGGCATGGCTGTGATGGCTTCTAAGGGCAAACCAGTGAAACACTTGTTGATTGGCTGCCCTGCAGCTTCTCAACACGTGGAGTAAAATAGCAGAACCCCGGACCGAACCCGAACGATTTTTGAAATGTCCGGGTCCGGGTCCGGGTCCGTGCCACGGACACCCGAAAGTTCGGTATGGACCCGAACGTTACAGTCCGGGTTCGCTCAACACTATTATAGAGTCTACAAGCTATGGTGCCAATCACTGAATATTGATCACACCTGATGTACTGATGGCCTACCTCATTTCTTGAGACCCTAACAAGCCAGGAAAGTACAAATACCCCCCAAATTACCCCTTTTTGGAAAGTAGACATGCCAAGGTATCTAGTAAGAGGCATGATGAATGTTTTGAAGTTGTAATTTTTTCCCAAAATTCTTTGCAATATGAAGATTTTTTTTTCTTTTTTTTTCACAAAATTGTCATATGTTAACAGGTTATTTCTCACACCCAGCATATGCATACCACAAATTACACCCCAAAACACATTCTACTACTCCTCCTGTGTATGGTGATACCACCTGTGTGAGACTTTTACACAGCCTGGCCACATACAGAATCCCAACATGCAGAGAGCACCATCAGGCGATCTAGGAGCATAAATTATACATATCATTTCTTGACTACCTCTTGCACTTTTGAAGGTCCTGGAGCACCAGGACAATGGAAACGCCCAAAAAATTACCCCATTTTGGAAAGTAAACACCCCAACGTATATTCTAGGAGGCATAACGAGTCTTTTAAACATGTCATTTTTTGCACAAGTTTTTGGAAAATGTGAAAGGAAAATGAAAACGCTTTTTTTTTACACAAAGTTGTCAATTTATACAATATTTCTTTTTTTTTTTTTTAATAATAGTTTTTATTGGTTTTCAACAAATCCACAAAGAGATATACATCCAATCCATATCTTACAGGTTATCACGTCAATGACACAATGAGAACAGCTTTTAGTATACATCAAGACAATGTCCGGTTTGGTGGGTGTGTCCCAATACCTAAACCATTATCCCAGCCAAGCGCGGAGATCAATCCTACCTACTCTCACTAGGAGGTGCCTGCCACCCCTATGGGCACTCCCTGTGGACAGGCTTCTGGACCAATGCGAATGGTATCAATTTATACAATATTTCTAACACACTGCATGTACATAGCAAAAATGACACCCCGCAAAATATTCTGCTACCACTCCCGGGTATGGTGATAACACATGTGTGACACTTTTACACAGCCTGACCACATACAGAGGCCCAACATGCAGGGAGCACCGTCAGGTGTTCTAGGGGCATACATTTCAAATCTAATTTGACTATCTTTTACACTATTGTGAGGCACTGTGGTGGCATGGATAGGCACTGTAGTGGCACGGATAGGCAGTGTAATGGCACGGATGGGCAGTGTAGTGGCATGGATGGGCAGGGTAGTGGCACGGATGGGCAGTGTAGTGGCATGGATGGGCAGTGTAGTGGCATGGATGGGCACTGTATTGGCACGGATGTGCAGTGTAGTAGCACAGATGGGCAGTGTAGTAGCACAGATGGGAACTGTAGTGGTATGGATGGGCACTGTAGTGGCACGGATGTGTCACGGATGAGAACTGATATTGTATGAATGAGCATGAATGAGGCACAAATGAGTCATGGATGGGGATGGATGAGCGGTGAATGGGGATAGATGAGCACGGAAGGGGATGACTGAGCATGGATGGGGATGGATGAGCACCGATGGGGATGACTGAGCATGGATGGGGATGGATGAGCACGGATGGGGATGGATGAGTACAGATGGGGATGGATGAGCACGGATGGGATGACTGAGCACAAATGAGGATGGACGAGCACGGATGGGGAAGACTGAGCACGGATGGGGATGGATGAGCACGGATGGGGATGGATGAGCACGGATGGGGATGAATGAGCATGGATGGGGATGGATGAGCACGGATGGGGATGGATGAGCATGGATGGGGATGGATGAGCAAGGATGGGGATGACTGAGCACGGATGGGGATGGATGAGCATGGATGGGGATGACTGAGCACGGCTGGGTGGGTGAGCATGGCTGGGTGAGGATGGCTGGATGTGTGAGCATGGATGGGTGGCTGAGCATGGATGGATGAGCATGGATGGGGTGAGGATGGCTGGGTGGGTGAGCATGGCCACGTGAGGGTGGTTGGATGGGGGAGCATGAGTGGATGGGTGGGTGGCTGAGCATGGATGGGGTGAGGATGGCTGGGTGGGTGAGGATGGCTGGGTGAGCATGGATGGGGTGAGGATGGCTGGATGAGGTGAGGATGACTGGGTGGGTGTGGATGGATGGTGGGGGGTGCAGCCTGTCCCCCACTGTCACTTAGCAGCACTGTGGGCAATACACATTGCCCACAGCACTGCACATGTCCTCTCTCCCCCCTCTCTCCTCTCACACTGCACCGATCGGTGCGGAGAGGAGAGAGAAAAGCCGGAGGAAGCGCCGGCTTGTTTACATGTGATCGCTCCGTAATTTGACGGAGCGATCACGTGGTGAAAGGCCTCTCACAGCGGCCATTCACCGCGATCCATGATGCCAGGGGACCCGGCGGTCATGAATGTTCCCGTGTGCGCACCCTAAGGGGCGATTGGGAAGCTCTATTCTGGGAGGACGTCAATAGACGTCCTCCCAGAGTTAAGCAACCGCCCTGTAGACGTCTTTTGTCTATGGGCCGGTTGTTAAGTGGTTATAAAAAAAAAAAAATCCTGCAAAATGCAAAATCCTAATACAGTTCTGAACCTGACATGTATGAAAAACTGTCTATGGGTAGAACCTTACATTTCTCTGAATGCCTTGGATAGAATTTGAGTCCTCATTAATAGACTTTCCCTATCTTATATGCTTGTAAGTTTTTCTCAGATTTTGAAACTTTCCTCTCAAAAAGTTATCTGTTTGTTACCTCAAAATGCTCCAATTGCAAAAATGTTTTTGCATTTTTTCCTCTACTCAATTTATTAATTCATTTTCGCCCAAATAATTTTCGTACGATTTTTGTATAGTGTATCCACAACTGTCAACAGCCGATTCCAATTCTTCGTATGAAAATTCTCGGATGGACAAACTCCAAAATTTTTCTCGGATGCCAACAGAACACCCGATTTTTGCCTAATGTGTACCATTATCGTACGTTTTTTGTACAAGAAAAATCAGAAAAGAAAGACTGCGCATGATCAGAAACAATAAACAACAAAAAAAAAGTCTTTGTCATATGAGAATTTTCATACAAATTTTCTTTTATCGGTTCTGATTTGCTGTGAAACAAGAAGAAAAATCTGATGAACGGTCGGCCGATTTAACATGGATAAACCAGACTTAATATGTATAAAAAGGAGGGAAAGTTTTTACTCAATAAATACCAAATGCTTTATGAAAAACAACATCAGAAAAGGAAAAAAAATAATTGGAGTATACCCTGTCTTCAATTATAATATTAATAGGGGGTTTAATGAAGAAGCTTTGAGTATGAGTATCACAACATTTGTCAACCAGTAGCCAAAAAAGAACACCTTAAATTAAAACACTTAAAATTAAAATGGCCACACTTAAAAAGAGGCCTTTATGTAGCCCATAATATTAGTACACAATTCGCTTGCATATAGAATGGTGTATCAAACTTGTATCTTCATATATTCATCATAAAGATGTCCTGAGATCATCACAAATAGGTAAATATAATGTGAAAATCTTCCTTTCTAGATTCCCTGGGGAATTTTTGATCATTCTCATTTCTGATATCAAGAAAAAAAAATTAAAACATTCACTGACAACCACTCAGCCAAGTGATTGGTAGATCCAGAGATACATGTAACTTAAGACTGGCGTTCAGACAGATATAAAATACACATGTTAACACAGCTCTGAGTTTGTTAATGCATTATTAACCACTTCAGCCCCCGGAAGGATTTACCCCACTTCCTGACCACTTTTTGCGTTTCGGCACTGCGTTGCTTTAACTGAAAATTGCGCAGTCATGCGACGTTGTACCCAAACAAAATTGACATCCTTTTTTTCCCACAAATAGAGCTTTCTTTTGGTGGTATTTGATCACCTCTGTGGTTTTTATTTTTTGCGCTATAAGCAAAATAAAAGCGACAATTTTGAAAAAAAAATTTTTTAAATTTTTGCTATAATACATAGGCAAAAAAATATATAAAAATCTAATTTATTAATCAGTTTAGGCCGATATATATTCTTCTACATGTTTTTGATAAATAAAATTGCAAAAAGCGTTTATTGATTGGTTTGTGCAAAAGTTATCTCATCTAGAAACCATGAGAATTCATTTATGGCGTTTTTATTTTTTATTTTTTTTTTCTGATAATGTTGGCGATCTGCGATTTTAATTGGGACTCCAATATTACAGCGGACAGATCAGACATTTTTGACACTTTAAAGTGGTTGTCAACTCGTGACAACCATTTTAACCTACAGGTAAGCCTATAATAAGGCTTACCTGTAGGTGTCCTGCATATCTCCCAAACCTGCGCGGTTCAGGAGATGTGCAGTATAAGAGATGTGCCGACGTCATTTCGTTTCCTCACTATGATAATGCCATGACTGGCGGCTCCTGTGCGCATGCGCCACCCGGCCATCCGCAAGTCACAGAGCCAGAGATCGTGGCCCCGGAAGGTAGAGGGGCAGAAGATGGATGCTGCCAGCACAGGGGACAGCGCTGGACATCGCAGGCTTCGTTTGCAGGTAAGTGGCACATAATGAGCTACTATGTGATGCATAGTAGCCCATTATGCATCTACTTTGCAGGGGACTATAAAGGAAGTAAACCCAATCTGGCTTTACTTCCTCTTTAACGTCACTGATTACTGTACAAATGTCACTGGCAGTGAAGGGGTCAACACTAAGGGGTCAATCAAGGGGTTAAGTGTGTTCTAGCTGTGTGGGGGCTGGGCTGGCAGGGACATGACAGATCTAACTGATCCCGATCACAGGGATCAGTTGATCACTGCCATGTCCCCTGTCAGGATGGGGAACCGCTGTGTTTACATCGGCGGTTCCCCATTCTTCCTCTGTAGAAGGCGATCGGGGGTCATTGGCGGAAATCGAGTCCATCCAACCAGCGGCTACACTCATGCAGCGTGCAGTGGGCATGAGATCGCGCCAGCGGTGGCGAGCGCCCGCAACTGCAGCTGCAGCTGCACAAATCACCGTTTATAGCTGCCGATTTGCACAGCCCAGCCACACTGGTGCCATCTTTCTACACGAGGAGGTTAAATGTGTTTTTTAATACAAGACGTGTGCCTAAATGTAACCTATTATCAGCCTCTTGCAGTCCGTACAGGAGAACTGAAACTAAGAGAGGCAGAAGCAACACAAGAAGCCAGTCAGTTGTGCTGCAGTGCAAAAGGCATGCTGATAGTAAGGGGGAGAGCAGGCTATCAGAGGGATAAGATCATCAGTGTGCTATTTTGTCTTTCACTGTCCAGTTACAAGATGGGAGAGGGACAAGAGCTGTAAGCAGTGGAGGGGGGCCTGGGGGAGGGCCACCTCAGGTACAGCCATGTTGTTTACCCCCTGTCAGAAGCAAATTGCCACATAATTACAGTGCTCAGAAATATATATGTACAGTACTAGGCGGTGTCTCATTTGATCCATCAAGTCACAATAATGGAGCAACTCTGTAAATGGTATCCTGCACAATGGGGTGCATTTAAAACTAGATGAACGAATTAGCAATATCATTTCATATACAGGTATGCTTTAATGTTTTTAGGTTTTGTTTAGCCTCTGTGTTAGAAAAATCATAATACATTGATCTTACATTTTCCTAGGTTTAAACAAGTATTAAAACATATTTGTGTAAAAAAAAAGATATATAAAATCTGTTTCTGGGGGGGCGTGGCTTGGCACGCAGCGCGGATGGCAGCATAGAG
Source organism: Glandirana rugosa (assembly GCA_018402905.1). Taxonomy (NCBI): domain Eukaryota; kingdom Metazoa; phylum Chordata; class Amphibia; order Anura; family Ranidae; genus Glandirana; species Glandirana rugosa. Next base: position 143,240 of record BLSH010328697.1, read on the forward strand.
AAAGAGCTCTCCCAGCCCTGCGGCTAAATCTTGCTAAAACTGACCTTTGAAACTCGATATGGGCAAGCCACATCAGCTCCAGGATGCCTACACACCGAGAAGATCGTCCTCGGTCCCCAGAACGAGGAAAATCCCAGACTTATTTAAGTCCCAGCAGTCGGTCAAGCACATAGGGGACGAAGCCAATATGGCGCCGGAGGACCACGAGGATGCACTCAGCGAGGACTCGCAGCAGGCCTCCGAGGACGGGGTAAGACACAGACCGGCAGCAGACCACCCTCTCTCATACGGGGACATGTCAGCCTTCGTGGCTGACATTAAAAGCACGTTCTCTTCGGCTATTACTGAGTTGAAGGCGGACATCCTCGCGCTCAATGAACGAGCGATACAAACTGACAGAACAAACCGAAAAAGGGATCAGAACATCTCCCACCTCATGACGGTTACCTCAGCCCACTCCACACAACTCATAGCGGTTAACAGACACCTGGAAGACCTGGATAACCGGGGCAGAAGACATAACATCAGAGTTAGAGGTCTGCCCGAAGCGATTGCCCCGGCACAGATCCAGGTGACCCTGGCCGAGATGTTTAATTCGCTTTTGGGAAGACCGATCGATACTACGATCGCATTTGAGAGAGCCCATAGGGCCCTGAGACCAAGACCTGATGACGCAGCACCCCCAAGGGACATCATTTGTTGTATGCCCGACTATAGACTGAAGGAAGAAGTCCTGATGCAAGCCCGACGGGCAGGTAACATCACTTACCAAGACCACACGGTCTCCCTTTTTCAGGACCTGTCCCCTATTACACTGGGAAACCGCAGAGCGCTTCGCCCTCTCTTGGAGGTACTTAAAGCTCATGATCTCACGTATAGATGGAAGTTTCCATTTGCCCTGTCTGTCACTGTAGAAGGGAACCAACATCTCCTGCGCACACCAGAGGAGCTGCCAGGGTTCTGCGAGGCCTTACAAATAGAACTTATAGAGCTTCCAGAGTGGTACCGCGAGTTCCGACACCCCGTAATCCCGACGAGTCCCATGACATCCCCACATGCTTCACCTACCAAACCGGCGCCCAAGAAAGGGAAATTCAACCGTCAGGAGGGTGCAGGAGGCGGGCATCCCAACAACACGAAGAGAAACACAAGGGCCAGAGAATACAACTAAGGCCTCAGGCCTTGGGCAGGGTCAGATGTAACCGGGTTGCATAGTCTCCTGACTGGCGCACGGGACACTGATGGCGCCCTTCTTCACCGCCCTGCAGGAGGACTGCACACGAACGTTGCTCTCTGTTATCTCCTACAAGTGGCAATAATTTCTCATCATAGCTGTGTAAGAGAAGCCTAGTTCTTTTTGTTTTCTGACGAGCACAGCTATAAACAGATCGTACATCCCCCATATGCCTCGGGCTGTTTTGGTTGCACATGAACGTTGCTCACTGTTCCCAACATGCAAGACCGCACACGGGGGTCAGAGGGGTAACTTAAGAGCGCTAAATGCCAGGAGATGATATGGATCAGTTTCTGCTTAAGTTTACACACGCTTAACCAAGGGGGTGGGAATGGGTGTTATGGTTATAACAGATGGAGACTGTGTATGCCTGATACTGTGACCCCTGTGTTATACTTCAAGTTGAAATAGATATTATAGTAATGTGTTGGCACGTTTGAGGCCTGCCCCGGTATCGGGGACATTTGTTCGAGAGTACGGTGTGACCAGACGGGGGTTTGGTCGGTGCGGCGGCTTGCCCGACGCGCGGACCGCCTGACGCCCTAGGGTCGTACCGCTGATAGGAGGTCAGCATCACTAGTTTGAATGTATTTATGCTTTAGTTACTTAGCCGTGGGGTTGGGCACCTGTGATAGTTGCTTGGTAGCAGGTTCTTTGCTTGGCCTTCTGGCTGCCACACGGGCCCGGCCTCCCACAAACCCCAACTGTGTCCCGGGTGGCCGCCCCCGGCTAGAGGGCGCCCACTGTGGACACAAGTTTTTAGGCCCCTCTGTTAGCCGCAGAGGTTGGCACAGTTTGGTGTGTATAATATACCTTCCAGCCCTGGAGGAGGGCTTCTTACTTTCCCCTCTCCCATTCTCTTTTTCTGGCTCCTTCTACCCCCCCTCCTCTACAATCTTAACTTCTGTTGCTTTCCTATTTACCTTCTGTTACTGGGCCCCTGCTTGGACAGCGTCACATATCTGACTCTTCTGGGGGCCTAGAGCCTCAGGAGGAGCGAGATGGCCTACACACCAGTGGGAAGAACACCCACTTTGATATCACACAATGTTAAAGGCCTTAACATTCCAGAGAAAAGGATTTCACTCCTTAGAGAACTGGGAAAGGTTAAACCTTCGTTTGTTTTTTTACAGGAAACACATTTTAAAGCTCAGATGATACCCAAGTTGTGCGACAGAAATTTCCCCCGGGTGTACCATGCGCCGAATCCCACACACAAATCCAAAGGGGTGTCTATCTTAATACACAAGCACGCAGGTTTTGAATTGCTTCAACAATATGCGGACCCCCAAGGGAGGTTCCTTTTTTTAAAAGGTAAATGGCATAACAGGCCTCTTACGTTGGCCAATGCGTACTTTCCAAATTCGGGCCACCTAGCCTTCTGTAAACATATGATTGAGGAACTGAAAAGCTTTGCCTCTGGGTGTATTTTGCTTGGCGGAGACTTTAATGTTCCTCTAGCGCCACTCCATGACACGTCCAACGGGAGGTCCAGCATAGCTTACTCAGTACTGAAAAGAATCAAAACTTGCTTGAACTCCCTGTCTCTGGTAGATACATGGCGCTTGGTGCACCCACAGGGGAAAGATTACTCGTACTTTTCAGCAATGCACAAAAAACATTCCCGCATTGATTACATATTTGTAACACAAAGAGATTTACCCTGTCTGAAGGGAGCTGGTATAGGGGTCCAGGTCCTGTCGGACCACTGCCCGGTCTCAGTGACTTTAAATTGGAGGGAAACCCTCCCGAAGCAATGCAGCTGGCGACTCAACCCGACGTTACTGACTGACCCCACGATTCTTACACAGGTGACAAAGACGCTAGACCTCTATTTTCAGACTAACGACACAGAAGACGTATCACCTATGACTTTATGGGAAGCGCATAAATGCGTAGTGAGGGGGGTCCTGATTCGGTGTGGGGCGCGAAAAAAGAGAGTGGCAAACGAACAATTGGAAACCTTAATGAACAAAATAAGACAATTGGAAACGCAACATAAACAGTCGCGGGTAGAAAGTCTGTCTGCGGAGCTCTTACAAGCCCGTGAACAGTTACAGCAGATACTTAACTTCAAAACGAAACGCACTTCATATTTTAAAAAGGGCTTCCTATACGAGAACAGGGACAAATGCGGCAAATTTTTAGCCAAGACACTGAAAACCCTACAACACTCGGGCTCCATCACATCCATTAGAGACACAGACGGCACTCATCTACAGAGATCGGAACAAATAGCGGCAAAATTCCATGCATATTACTCCTCCCTATATGACATCCCTGCATCTCATAGACCCGCAGGCGTAGTGGGCGAGAGGGAACAATTCCTTCAACAGTATCTGGCGGAGAGTGGTATCCCTACCCTCCCTGCGTCAGAAATAGAGCAGTTAGAGGAACCCTTTTCTGAAGAGGAGCTCCTAACAGCTATCAAAAGCTTAAAACCAGGTAAAAGTCCGGGCCCGGACGGGTATACGTCACTCTACTACAAAACCTTTATGGACAAGTTAAAAACCCCACTATTGCGAGCCCTAAATTACCTGAATACACCCCAACAGATCCCTGACTCATTCACCTTAGACCATATAACCTTAATTCCAAAACCAAATAAGGACCCCTCGGATTGCTCTAACTACCGGCCCATATCCCTGCTTAACCTTGATCTAAAATTAATGGCAAAAATGCTAGCATTTAGATTGACACCCCTGCTACCCAGGTTGATTGGTCTGGATCAGGCGGGTTTTATGCCGGGGCGCGAGGCACGGGACAACGTGATTAAGGCACTTAATTTGATACATGTAGCTGGGACAGGGAAAGTCGAGGGCCTTCTCCTGTCCATGGACGCGGAGAAGGCCTTCGACCGTGTGGCGTGGGACTACCTATTTGCGACATGTCGATATATAGGTCTAGGACCACATATGGTCGCATGGATCACGTCTCTGTATCACAACCCCAGGGCACAACTTAAGGTAAACGGGATACTTTCAAACCCAGTGCGGATAAAAAACGGGACTAG
>BLSH010328697.1:147496-168930 GCA_018402905.1 Glandirana rugosa
ATGGGCAGGCCCGGGCCTGAAAATGGACCAAAATTCGAAAACTATCGACAATCCTCGAGGAGAAGTCTTTTCCCAAGGAGATTGACGAGATAAAGACTGCGTCCCTCCCATCCCTATGGTGAGAGGCGGTCTATGACAACTTCCTTAACAAGGGACAAAAGCTTAAAACCAGGTAAAAGTCCGGGCCCGGACGGGTATACGTCACTCTACTACAAAACCTTTATGGACAAGTTAAAAACCCCTCTATTGCGAGCCCTAAACTACCTAAATACACCCCAACAGATCCCTGACTCATTCACTTTAGCTCATATAACCTTAATTCCAAAACCGAATAAGGACCCCTCGGATTGCTCTAACTACCGGCCCATATCCCTGCTTAACCTTGATCTAAAATTAATGGCAAAAATGCTAGCATTTAGATTGACACCCCTGCTACCCAGGTTGATTGGTCTGGATCAGGCGGGTTTTATGCCGGGGCGCGAGGCACGGGACAACGTGATTAAGGCACTTAATTTGATACATGTAGCTGGGACAGGGAAAGTCGAGGGCCTTCTCCTGTCCATGGACGCGGAGAAGGCCTTCGACCGTGTGGCGTGGGACTACCTATTTGCGACATGTCGATATATAGGTCTAGGACCACATATGGTCGCATGGATCACGTCTCTGTATCACAACCCCAGGGCACAACTTAAGGTAAACGGGATACTTTCAAACCCAGTGCGGATAAAAAACGGGACTAGGCAGGGATGCCCGTTATCACCGCTCCTGTTTATCCTAGCCCTGGAACCCTTCATACGCCTGGTCAATAATAACGCAGACATTAAAGGTTTTCAGGTTGGTCACAAATCATACAAGGTAGCAGCTTATGCTGATGACCTCCTCTTTTTCCTCACGTCACCATTTATCACCATACCCAATTTGCTAAAGGCTTTTAATTTATATGGATATGTCTCAAACATGAAAATAAATTACAGCAAGTCGGAGGCTCTAAATTTATCTCTCCCCCCCGAGACCCTTCTTAGGGCTCAAACCTTGAGTGCCTTCAAGTGGGAACCCAGTTCACTCACTTATCTGGGAGTGAAACTGACGACATCACTCTCTCAGATTTATAGTGCCAACTTCCTACCACTATTGGATAAAATTCAGAAAGACCTGGAACACTGGACTCTCAGACCACTTTCGTGATTTGGAAGAGCATCGGCTCTTAAAATGGTGGTACTACCTAGACTACTATATCAGTTTCACACTCTACCGGTACATATACCGCGCAAATTCTTTAACCGCTTAAATGCAATCTCGCGAGGGTTTCTATGGAGAGGGCTGAAACCTCGCATTGGGTTCAACATTCTGACAAGGCCGAAGGATAGTGGAGGAATAGGCTTACCTAACTTCCAACTATACCAGGTAGGAGTCCAACTAGCTCGAGTAATTGACTGGAATTGCCACCACTCTCTGAAAGATTGGGTAGCATTGGAACAGGCCCAAACACCTCATCCATTAGGGTCTCTACCATGGATCAATTGGCAGACAATAGGGATTGACACCCAACAACACCCCCTAGTGGGTAATACAGCCAAAATATTTCAGAATATGACAATTAAATACAAATTGTCATCCCCGTATAGCCCCCTCACGCCGGTTACACGAAACCCAGACTTTAGACCTGGACTGGACTTACAGCTGACCTCCCCTTCTGACCCAACCTTACCCCTTTTGATAACCCATTGTATGGAAGCAGGGGGGAAAATTAAAACATTTGAGAAAATCCAACAGGAACTAGCTCCACAGAAATTCCCTTCCTTCTGGACGTACCGCCAACTGCATAGCTTTATACACTCTGCCAACGCTAAACAAAGCTTCCAAAGACCACTGACTCCCCTGGAATCCCTTTGCCTTTTAGCGGACCCAGTGCCAAAAACCACCTCCCTAATGTACGCATGGCTGCTTACAGAAGGGAGCAACGGACCTCTACGCTATAGGGCACTATGGGAGCAGACTCTGAAGGTCACCTTTACAGACGACCAATGGCAAAGGGCCCTCACCTTTGCACACAAATGCTCCATTGGCACGGGATTTCAGGAGATGTCATACAAACTCCTAACACAATGGTATGCCACCCCAGTCAAAATCAAAAAATGGTTTCCTCTGACATCAGATTTGTGCTGGCGCTGTGGGTCATGTCAAGGCTCGCTGATACATGTCTGGTGGGACTGCCCTCCCCTAGAACAATTCTGGAGCAAAATACGAAAACTCATTACTAAGATTACAGAAACCACAATCACACTTAACGCCTCTTGCTGTTTGTTACACGTAGCTGACTGCTCAATGAAGAAATATAAGAGGTCTCTCACCAGACATTTGTTAAATGCAGCCAAGATCCTCATCCCCAGACACTGGAAATCAACTGTCACCCCCACGGTGGCGGAATGGCTCCTTGCGGTGAATGACATTTACAATTGGGAGGAGACGGTGGCCCTTACTAGAGACTCGGTTGAAAAGTTTAATAGGACCTGGACACCCTGGTTAGCTTTTAAATATTCGGATGACTACCCTCACTCAGCTAGGGAGTAGGCTGGCTGGCTATCACAGGCCAATACTGATTCGCAGATCTCGTACCAAAAAGTTAAACCTTCTGGAACTAATCAGGAGGGAGTGGTTATATCCTCATGGAAGACAGACCGGGGTGGATAGATTGCGATCCTTAGGACGCCCACCCCGGTCACCTTGCGAAGGCTCTGTTCACGTTTTCCACCAAGGCCATCTCGCCACATTTTCTTTGTATCCTCCCTATTTCCTTTTTCTACTCATCTTTCTCTACCATGGAGAGACTTCTCTACAGGTTATTTAAACTGTTCATGGACATCCTACATACTGGTACTATGCTATCAAAAATCTAGACTGAAACATGAAAGGTTGTGTGATGTTTATGCTGGTTCAGGTTGTATTTTTGTAAGCTGGATTTGGAGTCCACCATGTATAATTGTATCTTGCTTTGATGGAACACAATAAAAACTTTTATTGCAAAAAAAAAAAATCTGTTTCTGGACAACAAATAACATTCTAAAGCATGGTGTGAGTTTTTTCTACCTGTTTTGTCATATTCCAGCTCAGTGTTATGGCTAACAGTAATGGAGTAAAGACATTTTTGGCCATATAGTGTTGCAATAGTCCATCCTTTGTTTTCTTAATGACAAGATTGCTCTTATATAATCATAATTGCTCTATATTGTCACTGTTACCAGTTTGTTGATCGCATATTCACACAATTGTCTGTTTTCAGCGTGTGTGTTGTAATGATTGCCTATTCACTGCTTGCATATTGTAGTAGTAGTCAACGGTTGTCTGTGTTTTATATGTAATTGCTGTTTGGAGCCTGTGTATTGTCAGGATAGCCATTTTTTTGTATTGTGAATTCATAGCTGTTTAGGGGATAATATTACTTATAGTCCCCTGTAGCCCTGTCACTCTCAAAGCACATCACTTTTATCTTTATGTTTCACTGAGGTGTATTACATGCCCTACTATTAAATCCTTGAATTTTATTTTTTATTCCTCAGTTAGTTATTACCCTTATGTTGCTTCACTATTAAACCTTTTATTTCATATTTTTTTTATCAACATTATTATATATAAAATATTAGGTTACAAAAATCTTAACTGTTTCCAGTTTTTATGCCAATTATTAGTATTTATTTGCACAATAACTACTGAAAATAATTTCAATGTATAGAGGAGAGTGTGGAAGAAAATGTTAACAAACAATCCACTCTTGGTGCCAACTATGCTAGGTGCTCCACTGCCTATAGGTGACTGTATTGAAAAATCAGGTCTCCTGCCTAGCAGACAGTGGTGTGGTAGAGCTTAGTCTAAGAACTGCTCTGTTTTGGCATGGGGAAGAGCCCTGGGCCATTCATGTATGTAACAGAACAATATGGTTACAATATTTACATTGTATTAGCTTTGGAGTGCAGTATGCATCCAATTTAAATAATATAACTTTTATTTAGAGTTACCCAATGATTACAGTTACATAGTCAACATTTTTTTTTCTTGACAACAATGTAATTTAGTTTATTTTATAGTCTCTTTGAAAGTGCAAATACTATGTTAGAATAAATAATAAAATACACTTCTATTCACATGTATTTTTCAAGCTGTGGAATGAAAAAAAGTACAGTTATAAAGACTTCTACAGGCCGCTATAGATACATACATTTTTGATAAAATCGCATTGCATAAATTCAAGCAAGCTGGAAAACCCCATTTTAAAATACAATTCATCCAACTGAAGCTTTCTGCTTGCATATAGAGAGCTGTTTGACTCTTTGCACATTATAATGTCTGAAGTACATGTAGTGTAGAGGAAAATGTTCTGGCCAAGCTAAAAGGGTGGTGTACTGAAATTTAATTTACAGGAAGGAAAGCAAGAGCCAGAGGAAATTGCTCCATTCATAAGTCAGTTTAATAATGTTGCATCAAAAATAAGACACATTCATAATATACACTAATATGTTCTGTCTCGTGATCCTACTTTAATTGAGTCGTTGCTGGACAAGCCCAAGGTCATTTTTAACAGAGTGGCAGATAGCAACAGAAGTGTAACCTATGCTTCCTGGAAGTTAATTAATAAAGTACAATGATGTTTAAAAATGTGTTCTGCTTTGCAAATTTTCAACAAAGTTTCAAATGTTAGGTAATAGTCACAATTAATATTTTCAATTGTGCAACTGCACTAGTAAAATCCACTAAAACTCTTCCTGGTTTCATTATATGCCACAAGTGGTTGGTTTCTACATGGGTTGCACTCATTAGCTAGAACCTCTAGACATTTATCTTGCAAAATAAAAAAATTCCAAAATAGTACATACTATAAAACAATCCCAAATATTGCACATTCTAAAGAAGTGTACATATACTATCCTGACAAATCCTTTATTTTATTATTCCTCACTTTGGTGCATTCTTGTCTCCACCTACATTCTTTGTGACATCTCAGAATGTATCATTTTGTATTATTATCTCACTATCATTGATGTAATGAAAGCCTTCTACGTAGCACAGATAAAACTCACATTATGTAACAGAAAACCATGATATTTTTGTGCCAGTATTATTTATATATCTAATTACCTTTTAATGTGGTTACAAAGGTAAAGGCTTTGTTTTGTCTTAATGCATTCTCTGCATTAGGGTAAAAAAAACTTTAAATAGTAGCTCCTTCCCCACCCTCTCCTAAGCCTGATCTCAATTTAGCGCTGTGCATGTTGCAGCAGCTCTTATCCATTCTCCTGTCTCTCACAGGCTTGGCTGAGAGCAGCGGGAGCCATTGACACCTGCTGTTGTCAGTCAAAGCCTGTGAGCAGAGAGCAGGGGGTGGGGCTGAGCCAGGCTGTGTGTCTGAATAAACACAAACAGTCCGGCTCCTGATCAAGCATGCATGAGTGCCCCCATAGGAGGGACTCAGTGGGTGGGGTGGAGCCAAGAGTACTGGCATGGCACCCAAGAAGAAGAGGATTGGGGCTGCTGTGTGCAAAACCATTACACAGAGAAGGTAAGTATGACATGTTCATTTTTTGAAAGGATAAGTTCACCTTTTTTTTCCCCCTATATTCCAGCTCCCCTACACACCAATATACCATTAGCATACTTGAAGCACACTTATTTTATTTTGTCTTGAGACCATTGTCACTGGATGTTTACAAATACTTGGACTGCCTTGAACCATTATGATTTGATGATATGGTTTAGGCTATGGTCAACTGTATTATCCTGACATCTCACTAATCTAGAATACCTTGCCATTGTGTTTAAAGGTTGCCTGTTACACCCCATCCACTGGTAGAATGATTTTGGATCATCTGGCCCTTGCTGACACTCATGCATTGAGCATTTATTTATGAAGATCAGTATAAATTCCTTTCACCCTACTCCTGAAGAAGCTTGATGTAAAATATGTCAAGAGGAGTCCTATCCACAACCAAGTGATCTATATCGATATGGCTATACACTTCAAATCTTCCAGGTTATGGGCACAATTCCACCAGGACTCTAGTTGGGCCCCTTGCTGATGTTACCTGCTTGTACAATGACTGTATTTACTTTCTTATATAAAGCTTGTATTATTTCCACACTGGTGTGCATCTAATGTACTTATAGTTATGTTTTAGCTGGTTGCAGTAGTTCTTTTTTCCCAATTACTTTGATTAAATGACTGGTTCATGTTCCAGGAAGAAAATTCACTCTGTTCACTGAGGCCCTTTCTTGGATGGATGCGCCGCTAACTATCAAACCCACTCTTCCACTCAGTGAAGGTTTTGGTTGTCTTATTTGCCTACAGGTTTAGTATAATATTCAGTTTGGGGAGGGCCATTTGTCTTAACCCCTCCCCCTCCAAAAAAAGTTGGCTACATATACATTACATAGTAAAAAATAATAATACAAGGGCAGTTTAACCCTTTTGCTGCCAAAGCTGTTTTTGCCTTTTTTTTGCACATGTTTAAAAACATAATTTTAGGCCTGAAAATTACATAAAACCCCCAAACATTATATATTTTCTGAAAGCAGACACCCCAGAGAATAAAATAGTGGTTGCTCCAATTTTTTAACTTACTTGATATTACCACAGAATTTCAGTACAATACACCCTAAAGTGAATTTTGGGGCAAACAAATGCATTAACTACACAAATGTTTGTTAGCATATAAAAGATGAGGTTGCATTGTGTAAATAGATACCCAACATGTCAAACCTTAAATTTGTGTGCGTCCGTGAAATGTTGACAAACTTCAGCACCCTATATTTTCTATAGGCGACACATCAAAATCCCCCTATATGCCATCAGTTTATTGTTATGGAGGAGGTCTTGTGCTAGAAACATTGCTCTCACTCCAGCATGCATGGCTATATGTAACATGTGTATCACAATCAATGGTTTCCTGGCGCATGCTTTTACATGCATGTATGTGGGGTGGGGGGGCCTCAAACATTTTTGGGGGGTTTTATGTATTTTGGTCTAACTTTATTCGATACTAGATTCAGGGTCTCCTCTGGACTCCACTGAATGCATTGCAATGCAGATCACATTGCAATGCATCCCTTCCTGGCTATGCTATGCAGGGTGACCCGGAAGTGACATCATACACATGGCTTTCTGGGTCATGGCAAGAAGGGGAGGAAAGAGGATGTATGTCTCCTTTTTCCCTCCCCTCCAACCTCCAGCACCCACCATGTAGGTCCCGGGTCCACAGATGGGCAAGCGGACATGGTGGGGAGGGACACAATTGCAGGGGGGCACTGGTACCGAAGGTATGTGGCAACTGAAGCCACCGAAATGTGTGGGAATCCCCCCACTGTCAGGTCCGTATGAGGAATGACAGACCTGACAGGCCTGGCACCGAAAGGGTTAAAGTGATTGTAAATCTTTAAATATTTTTTGTTAAAGGATCTAAATTCCAGCTCCCCTATGTACCAATATACCATTAGTGTAATAAAAAGGCTTTCTATTTATCTTACACACCTTTTACCTCACTGTCCAGCTGGCTGTATAAAAAAAAACTTCTCCCTTACTTCCTGGACAGACCTTGCAACTTGACACAGGAAGGAGTTAACCAGCTGACCTCAGTACACACACCCGCAGTACACACACCCCTATGAGGTAAGGGGTGTGTAAGACAAAAAGAAAGTTTTTTTTTATTTATGCAAAAGACACTTATGGTACACTTGTACATAGGGGAACTGGAATTCAGAAATAAAGGTGAACTTACCCTTTAATAAAAAATATTTAAAGCTTTACAATCACTTTAAACTGGCCTTCTATTAATGGTTTTACTATGTTTATGTAGCCCTCTCGGGGGGGTTATAACAATGGCCCTCCCCAAACTGTATTTTGTGCTAAACCTGTAGGTAAATAAGAGAACCATGACCTTCACTGAGTGGAAGAGTGGGTTTGATAGTTGGCAGAGCATCAATCCAAGACAGGGCCTCAGTGAACAGAGGGAATTCTCTTTCTGGGAAATTAACTTGTAAACTGCAAAGAGCCCAACTAGAGTCCTGGTGGAATTCTGCACATAACCCAGATGATTTGTATAGTATAAACATATCAACATTTGGTTGTAGATAGGACTCTTCTTGACAACAAGCTTCTTCAGGAGTAGCGTGGGAAGAAATTATATTGGCGTTCATAAATGAATGCTCAATGCATGAGTGTCAGCAAGGGCCAGAGGATCTAAAATCAATCCACCGGAGGACTGGCTGTAGCAGGAAACCATTAAACACAATGGCAAAGTATTCTACTGTAGATTATAGAGATGTCAGGATAATACAATTGACCATAGCTTAAATCATAATCGTTCAAGGCAGCCCAGATATTTGAAAACATCCAGTGACAATGGTCTCCAGACAAAATATGATAAGTGTGCTTCAGTGTGTAGTGCAGCTGACCAACTGTGGATACTTTGCCATTGTGTTTAATGGTTGCCTGTTACACCCGGTGGCTCCTTTGTGGGGATGATTCTGGTCCTAGTCCAAGTGCTGACACTCATGCATTGAGCGTTCATTTATGAACATCAATATTATTTCTTCTCACCCTACTCGTGAAATAGCTTAATGCAAATCATGTCAAGAAATGTAATATCCACAACCAAGTGATCTTTATTAATATGGCTGGCTATACACTACCAAATCTTGCTGTCCTGATCTTCTACCAGTATATATCTGTGTTGGTAGCTATACGTGGCTGTTGTAGTTAGGCCACCTTAGGGTATTATGAATGCCAATTAATAATTTTAACAGGATTTTATTCCTTTGTTCTGTGTGTCAGTAAAATGTGATTTTATATCAAACTTTTGTTTCTGTACTTACTCTCACTCAACCTCTTGATTGCCTTTCTCTTTCAAAACATGCAGCAGCACTCTTTACAAGCAAGGAATATCCTAGTCTAGCAAGTTTTTATTTTGACAAAATGCTGTCATAAACCCAAAGCTATTTTTTTTTTTACATACTGTCACCAATCAGTATTCCTGATCACTGCCACCCCAGTCATATGATGGAGTGGTGACAGTATGAAAATAAAAATGTGAAAAAAAATTCTTAATTTTCCAAAAAATTTAGACAAAAAATTGCAACTTCAAGAAACTCGCCATGCCTCTTACTAAATGCCTTAGACTCTCTACTTTCCAAAAAGGGGTCATTGAGGGAGGGGGATTTATACTGTCCTGGCATTTTAAGGGCCTCAAGAAATAAGAGGCAGTCAATGCAGCAGTATTGTTCAATTTTCAAAAATATACCATAGTTTGTAGACTCTATAACTTTTATGCAACCCATATACTTATTTATTTATTTTTTTTACCAAAGACATGCAGCAGAATAGATTTTGGCCTAAGTTTATGATGACATTTGATTTGATTGGATATGTTTTATAACAGAAAGTAGTATATATATATTTTTCCAAAATATTTGGTCTCTTTTCATTTATATAGCAAATAATGAAAAAAACCCAGTGGTGATCAAATACCACCAGAAGAAAGCTCTATTTATGTGAAAAAAATTATGAAAATGTAATTTGCGTACAGTGTTGCATGGCAACACATTTGCCAGTTAACCACTTCTAGTCCAGGACCCAAACAAAATTTGCGTCCTTTTTTTCTCAAAAATAGAGCTTTCTTTTAGTGGTATTTGATCACCTCTGCGCCATTTCTGATTGCCGCTATAAACAAAAGAAGAGCGGCAAAAAACCCAAATTTCTTACTTTTTGCTAAAATACAAATACAAAAAAAAAAATATAAAAAAACATTTTTTTCCATCGGTTTTGGCCGATTTTGATTTTTCCTCATATTTTTGGTAAAAAAAATTGCAATCGGAGTTTATTGATTGGTTTACGCAAAAGTTGCCGCGTTTCCGGACGATGAGAATTCATTTCTGGGGTTTTTATTTATTTTTTATTTTTTACTAGTAATGGGGGTGATCTGCAATTTTTAGCAGTACTGCGATATTGCAGCGGACATTATGGACCATTTTGACACTTTTTTGGGACCATTGGCATTTATACAGCGATCAGTGCTATAAAAATGCACTGATTACTGTGTAAATACCATTGGCAGTGAAGGGGTTAACCTGCAGGGGGCGCTCTAAGGGTTAACTATGTTCCCTGGGTGTGTTCTAACTGTGTGTGGGCTGCCCTGGCTGGGGGAAGAGGAAGATCACGGCTTCCATATACAGGAAGCCTGTGATCACCGCCCTTCCCCCTCTATATGAACGGAGCTCTGTGTTTACTTTCACGGACCTCCGTTCTCTCACTGCGGGGGGGGGCATCGCGGGTAGCCGGCGGCAATCGAGTCTGCCCTATCCGCTCCCTGGCCCCCCCGGACACAGTGAGCATGCGAGCGTGCCTCTGAAGGCGCACGCTCACAGCACTAGTTATTACAGCCGCCGTCATATGATGGTGGTTTGCGATAACGAGCCACTCTGTCGCCCTCAGACTGCGGTCGGCGGTCGGCAAGTGGTTAATTCTTCTTGATGCAAAAAAACACAATAACTAACTAATATCAACTTGTGATATCACCCCTCCCATATGAAGATGTTCATAAACGTACTGTGGAGGGGAAGTGGTTAAAGGAGCACAGTGCTGAATAACAAAATATTGCCTGGTCATGAAGGGGGTAAAACCTTCTGGCAGTGGTTAAAGCTGCTTTTGTGTTATTTTCCTTTGATACATGTAATAGGGTAATTCAATTATAGTGAATTAGCTCTGAGAGCAGGGGCGACTGTCCATTAAGGGAGCACGGGCACCGCCCCCTCTATCCTGCCACCCCCTATATGCTAAATGGATAGATTGATGCACAGCATCAATCTATCCATGGCCGCCAGGGCCACACCCCCTAATTCATACTTCAGGCCCTTTTCAGGACACCGGTTGCATGAATTACAGCAGCGGGGGGTTTCTTTGAAGCACCTGATTAGAGCTATAGGGTTCAAAATAGAGTGGTAGTGCAGAGCATTGCGCTCATAAGCCCACTCAGGTGTGTTACAAAGGCGTATTTGAGTATTGAGTATTTGCTTTTCTAACACTGTATCGCCTCTCCGCCAATAATGAAGCACGGGTATGTTACCGGTTTCCTGATTGTCTGAGGAGTAAGGCGATCCTATTGGATTTCTCAGAGGAGGAGGGGTAAGCTGCCGTAGTTAAGCACGCTCCCGCTCGCCGGACACCACTGCCTGCCCGCTTCCTAGATGGGGTAAGTGCGGGACTTTGATGTTCCAACTGCTCTGGGGGGGTGCTGTCAGTGCTGTGAGATCCGTGGCGGGGTGGTGCAGCTGTATACTCTATCTGGTGATGCTGTATACCCCCTGTATACCCTATCTGGTGATGCTGTATACCCCTGTATACCCTATCTGGTGAGTCTGTATACCCCTGTATACCCTATCTGGTGATGCTGTATACCCCTGTATACCTTATCTGCTGATGCTGGATACCAGTGTACATCCTATCTGTTGATGCTGTATATCCTATCTGGTGATGCTGGGCTGTATACTCCTGACACAATGGGTGGAATATATAAGGGGTGGGGCTTATGATAAGTGGGAGTGGTCAAAAACAAAGGGCGGGGTCTGGCACCCCCATCCTAAAATTTCAGCAGCCGCCACTGTCTGAGAACAAAATTCTCCTTTGTAGGAAAGGGTGAGGCTGTAAATTTATATTTCTTTAGCTGAACAGAGAAACCATCTTTGAGGTTTGTGGCAAAATCAATTTTGCTAAAATCACTCTATTAACATTTTTTTTACATACAATTAAGTAATGAAGAATGCATTTGAGAGCTATAGTGTAAGAATCTCACTTATTGCTATGCTCAAATCACTGCAATCATTCCTTATTAACCTCCCTGGCGGTATGATTATTTCAGATTTTTGGTCCTGAAAGCGGTACATTATTTTGCATGAAAATTTGGCGTTTTATATTGTAGGCCTGTAATTCTTAGGAATAACTCACTTAAATCTGTCCAAACAAGAGTCTAGTATACATCCTGGGTATGATAAAGTTTGAAATATGAATTTATAAATTATAATATAATAATTAACTAAAAATAATTATCAAAAATAATAATGTAATAGTAATAAAATGTATTCAATAATGTAATCAAACCAAAAACACTGAAATTTGCTCAGTTGCAGAATTGTCGCTGTCGTCACTTTCAGTGTCTGATGATAAATTTCCCCAAAAATCAGTATCACTCAATTCTGCAAATGATTCTTATTTACCCGCTGTTTTCTAGCTGATCAAAAACCACTTTTGACGTAAATGGATGCTTTTTGGTTGCCATGGACATTCTCAAGTTTCCAGGCAGAAAGAATGACATATATAATATAAAAGTGCTTGCAGGGCACTGGGCAAACCAATAGGGACAAAGGGAATGTGAAATAATTTCATACAGTAATGTAATCTTACAGATTACAGTGTACTGTATGTACTGTATGTATACTGTGTGTTTCACTTTTTGAATTTGCCGCCGGTCTCCGCCCTGTGCGACGTGACGCTCACAGGCAACGGAGCCCGGCACACAGAGGCATCGGGCGGAGGACACAGCCCGCAGACACGGCGGGGGACATCGCTGGATCCAGGGGACAAGGTGAGTAACGCTGCCTTGGATCCAGTGATGCAATCCCGAGTGTGGCTCAGGGTTACCGCTAATGGTACTGAAATTCCACCCCGAGCCACACTCAGGAATACCGCCAGGGAGGTTAATATTTAATCACTGGTTTTATCTTCTGAAGGAATAGCATGTTTATTTAAGATCTCTTCATTTCAATCATCCAATCATGTGCAAGGAAATTTTTTATTTACGAGATAAAGATTTTGATCCTCAACATCTAACCCTTGCCAATAATAGGTTTGTGTGTTTCTCTAATTTATCACATTTTTTACATTAAGTGGTAAGGTATATAAAAAGGTAAGGCATAAAAATATGCATTGCTAGTTCACTAGTGGGAATTAAGCTGCATAACTACTCCCAATTGTTTGCACCCTCTCCTGGGCATTGGTGGTGCAGAAGAACTCCATGACAATTATCACTGGGCTGGTTAGAGAATTTCTGGTTTAGAAGGGCATATTAATGGGTAACAAAAAAGGTGAATGGCCTGTATACAATGTGTACTTGTATTCCTTAAGTCATGGGAATATTTGCTAGGTTTGTTTGCTAGTAGAGATGGAGGGACATACAAAAATTAATAAGAGGAAATAGTTCCAAAAACAAAACGAGGTTCTGTGTGTTGAGCAAGAGTCATGGTTAGCCACTTGCAGTAAACAAGGCCAGTCCTAGCAGTTGACCTGAGGCTCGAAGTGCAAGTGACAGCTGGTCTTCGCAAGAGCTCCTGCTGGTGGAGATCGTTCAGGAAAATGTAGTGCTTCCATTTTTTTCACTGCAAACAGTCATCAAGTCATGGAACTCAGGATTGCCCCACCAAAAGTGTAGCTAGAACATAATGGCTATGGCATGGGCACTGTTTCCAGGGGTGTAGACAGGAGAGTAGTCGGGTCCAGACAGGGGTCGAGGCAGGCAGCAAATCTAGGAACACAGAAATCAAGAGCAAAGTCAAGCTCAAACAGAGGTCTAGACAGTCAGCAAGCAAAAGAGTAGGCGGGTAAATACAGGTCAGTAACAAAAACAACAAACAAACAACTAGCAGTCAAGTTTTTTTTAGCTCTTTAGCTCTCAGGTAGCTGGTGATAAGACACTGCATCAACCACGTCAAAGATTAGTGCTTGAATACCCTTCCTGGTTAAAGGATCTGCCCAGCATCATACCTGGAGCTCTGGAAGCCCTGGATAGTGGATATCCTAGTATTCCTGAAAATTCTGGAAGATCCTGTGAGCACTGGAGATCCTGTGTTCTGTAAATCCTGGAAGACCCAGTTGGAATCCTGTGAGTACTGTAGTAGTCCACTGCAATTTTCTAACTTGATAAATCAAAACATTATTTTTTATAAAATAAGTGGCCAGTGAACAAATTATCTTTGCATATTTTAAGTTGTGTTTCCTTTAAAAAGTTATAGATTTGAAAATAGATTATCATGCAGTATACTCAGTTCTTCAGTTACAAATCAGGAAGACAGAATTAAAGTTAATTGGTTTCCAAGAGCCTGATTTTTAAAGACATTTCTTTATTTCAATCAATTTGTGTTAGCTTTATGTCAGCTAAATGTACAAACCTCTGTGGGAGTAGAATTCTGATTTCTGAACAGTACTGTGTAGTTGTTGTCTGTGATGTGATAGAAAGTTACATATAACCTCGAGGCTGCTTTGAATAGCAACTCTCATTAAAGCTTTGTTCATTTTTCCTTTGAACACTTGGTGGAATCAGAATATGGAGCAATTTATGATCATGGTCTGATTTACAAGTGCAACTCATCTTGGCACCTCCATTTTATTTTTAAAAAATCCAAAGGACCCTTGTGTAAGACATGTTTTCAAATCTAGAAACTGGTGAACTATGTCTATGTGACAGTGGGAGGTGTTGCACTACTTATCTGACCCACATCTAGTATAAATTTTCCTGCAGAGGACCCTAGTCTAAATATATGATATGTCCTTACTTATTCTAATAGTCATTCTGTGTTGCATCCTGTTGGGCCTGTTCTGACAATTTGACCATTCTGACATTTGCCAGAAGATGTAATGTGTGTGAATGTTTTTGGTCTTCAGCCAAGATTACTGAAAACCTAAACATTTTGCACTTGAGCCCCAAAGTGGTGTTCATCTTGGTAGTAGTGGCACCAACGCATAAATAATGTTGTTTTGCTTGCATTTGAAATATGTATGCTGACCTGATGGGCTTTATATCTCAGTAGAGTATTAAGGTCAGATTGGCACCAAATCCTAATATTTTTAGTTACAGTACAGTTTTTGGAACACTGGATTTTATTGATAAAAGTGTCTGAAAGCATTAATGTTTAGCGCGGAAAGCAGTTTGTACCTATAATATTTCCATTCAGGGCTACAAAACGTAAGATTGAATGTGTTCATTTTCTATGGGTAAAAACATCTGCTCATTTGTTTTAGTAAATGAAGCCTAAAGGTTATGTTCTTATATTTTTCTGGTCATTTGTAATGTAACTTTGGGCTCAGCTTCCCCACCAGCTGATCAACCTCATGGAGTGGCCACGCCCCAACCCCACTGTATGTTAATCCGTTTTTTCATTTTCTTTGAAGATACTGACCTTTTTAAGAAGTCCAGAGTCCAGTGACTTACTGGCCCTTCTTTAGTCTTCTCTAGGCATTGAGTGTCCCTCCAATTGCAAAGGGTAGTGCTGAGATGTTGATGTCATTGCTGCCCTCTGCCTCAATAAACTGTGAATAAAGGGCAATGTGGTGACACTCTTTCAGGGGATGTGCCCATTGATGCCCTGCATTCACAATATGGTCCTCTGGGTTGAGTGACGCCCCAGTGTTGCAGCCAGAGCTGCTTAAAAAAAACACATGAAGGGAAAAAACAAAGTTGGAAGTTAGAGATGCAGTTCTAATGAGATCACTCATATATTTCAATCAGTCATAAAAAGTAAATGCTGCTGTCTTTCACCGTATGGCATAAATAGTAAATAAGCACAACTGCCTTGTCCTGCCAACATACTGTGGTTGTCACATAAGAATAATAAGGGGCAATATTAGTAATATTAGTGCTCTAGACTTTTGTCAGAGCTCAGAATTAAAGAGGAAGTAAACTTCATGTGCAGACATTTACCTATATGTAAGCCTATAATACGGCTTAACTATAGGTAGTGTGAATATATCCTAAATGTGTACTGTTTAGGAGATAGAAAAATAATAGAATAAAGGCTGAACTTGTACCAGCACAACATCCCTGGATGAATAGAAAATCAATTGATAGGCTCAGGAAGGAAAAATGGGACTTTAACAGTTCTGGATGTTACCCTGGATGTTTGAGTCTAGGGGGAGACTCAAATTCAATCTGTGATGGGGATCACAAGAATTACAAAGGGGAATGTGTGTTATTTTTAACATATATGTGTGTGTTGCTAGCCTACTAGCCTGCTGGGTGGTGGGACATTTTAATATGTACCAATAAAAATTCTATATTTTTAATATCATGTCTGTTTAGTATCTTTTCAGAGGAGGGTAACATCCAGCACTGTTAAATTCCCATTTTTCCTATTTGAGTCTATCAATTGATTTTCTACTATTTAGGATATATTTACATTACATGCAGCCAGTGACATCACTGGTGCATATGCTCTGAAGGAACGGCCACGGGTGCCATTCCTCCTGAGTCCTGTGCCGTGAATGGTGGCTCCCACGTGCATGCGCTGGAGTGAAGTCATCACGTCTCCCACCGCTTGCAGTGCCTGACCCCGCGAACCTGGAAGAAACTCCTGGGAAAATTCCAGCCGTCACATCGATGTGCAGGCGCCTCTGGAAGGCTTTGTTCTAAGGTAAGTATTTCATAATGCCTTTGTCTTACAAGTTTGTTTTTTTACTTTTTTTGTAAAGAGTTTACAACCTCTTAAGATTAAATTAGGATCATATTTATCAGGAGAAAGCAACAATGCAGAACTTCCTGTGTAACATTGTTGGTGCAATGAGATGTAAGAATGAAAAGTATAAGCATGGACATTGCTAATCTCAGAAACCAATTGCACATTCCCCAGATCTTCTGTGAAGTACCCTGGGTTTGATTTGCAATATTAGTAATATTTTCTTCATAGTGCCTATACATTATACTAGGTAGATAATTTACTCTTTGATTAAAGAATTTGACATTTTAATGAATTATTGGGGTTCCATGTTTACCTGTACATTGTTATGTATATTTTTTTTCGACTTAAAGTGGACCCAGCATAAGAAATATTTTTTAATGTTACGTGCAGTTAGGTATAAACACTTCTGGGTATCTATTAGCTCCAACAGAGATCATGGAGCTACTCATGACAATGGCTTTACCTGGTTCTCTTTCCAGAATGACACCACCATCTTTGTTTAGGCATTATCCAGAGTCAGCATTTATTTTCTATACAGAGCTTCTGGTTCAGAGATGACATTACTGGACTGAAAATCTTGATGCAGTCTTTTACTTTGTGACTTGCTACAAAGTTAAAATATTATAGCCTGATTACTGAGGAAAAGGTGACTGAGAAAATCTTACCTCCTGCCTGCAGTAGGCTGAGAACTTTGGGGTTTACTAAAGGCAAATAGACGGGTCCCTTTGCAAAGGAATGCCCTCCTAGCTTAGTGAGATGAAGATCTGATGACTTCCCATTTTCAAGTATGTACACGTAGAAATACTGCTATTTTTAATGTACAGTACCTTGTGTGTGATTGGGTATTCTTTGCAAATATAATTTTCACCACATTCGCTAAGCTAAGGGAACATTCTTTTGTAAAGTGAATTACCTATTTGTCTTTAGCAATTCAACCACATTATTTTAGTCTGGGCACAGTCACATGACTATAGGTCAAGGACATCCATTTAATATTATATGGTAAACTTGTTTGAAACACTTTACTGTTGCTGTTAATTGGGACATGCAAGAGATTGAACAAATAAAAACAAAAAAAAAGTTCTCCAACTAACATAAATGTACCTTGGGACAGTTGCACCCACAATTATCTGGACACAAACAATAATAAACATATATAAATAAAACCATGTTGCACTGTCTCTTTAAATGATAAATAAATACAAGGGTAACATGATTATTAATTAAGTGAACATGTAGGAACCTTCTCAAAATCTCAAACCCATAATCATCTCTAATCAGTGTTTAATATCCATCAGTGCAAAATTGGTGATAAACAAAGTCTATCAATGTGTAAAAACAGCACATTTTAAAGAATGTGTTATTTTTCTGTGCAAAACAGTCCACCCAGGGCTCTTACACATAAAACAGCTTAACAAAGCAATAGACCCCACATTTGTAGAGGTCTCACACTGCTTAACATAAATCCTGGATGGATCAAAGTAGTCCCTTTTATTCAAACGCTGATAGCGGTCTTCAGGGCTCAATCACATTCAGGAAGGAACACAAGGAAAAGCTCCACAGTCCTGTTATCCAGGTTGCCCTTAATTCAGATCCAGTGCTGTCCTGCTGGCTGCTGCCTTAACCTGTTCTGCCATCTTTGTTCCCAACATAATTGAGTGCTGGGTGCCCCTATCTTGTTCTGGTAGTCCAACCAACTGCAACCACCCAATTATGGGTAAAGAATGCCCTTCTCAAGCCACCGTGGAAGAAAAACTAAGCATCCTGGGATATTTGAGATGCTTATACCAGGTGGCTTCAGAAGGGTGGAGATGTCATTCTCGCCTAGTCGAGAATGGCAGTAAAAGGTGGGGGGTGGGGGGAGGAAGAAACAAAAAGGAGGAGAGCAATAATGCCTAGTGCAGGTCTGTTTTAAATACAAGTGCAAATACCATATCTGTTTTCCAAAAATGTACCTCAACGGTGTGCAAGATGCCTTCAAATTGTTGCTGCTACTTTGAGTATATTAGCTTTTTGCATTTCTCACAATCGCTGGTGTTAGAGAGATGAGCAGAAGGGAAAGGGACCTATATCTGAATATTGCCTTCTAGTTCAACAAGGGACTTCACACGCAGGGCTGACAATGCTGCTCATCATTTCAGTGCAGCACTGTCTGCTGTATAAGCCTATAGAAGAAAGTTAGGTACAGCCTGTATTTTTGCTATATATAGAGTTTTATTTTTGCCTTGCACTTCAATTACAAGTGAAAGGCATATCAGCCTATTTCTTAAGGCTTAGTGAGGAGTAAGTATGTGGCTGCATAGTACTTTTCATGTCTTTTTGAGTCTTTGGCTTGGGAAAGGAAACAGCTGGGACACTAATGGCTCAAATCCGAGGGAGTACAGCAGGAAAGGCAAAAGAAACTGACAAAAGGGAAGACAGCAGGGAAGACGGCAAAAAAAGGAGAGAGATAGACATGACATGGTATAAAGAAAGTACTGCTGGCTTTATCATCATGGTATGCTACAAGCCCTTGAACATTGAAATCTAGGTGTCTAGAGGTGTTGTGGGTCTTTTCAGACCACAGCATTGCCTCTGTGAGGATCAAGCAAAACCAAAACCTCACAGCTCTAAATGCTGCAAAGACCATGATATTTTAAATTTTCTGCCATGAATGATTTATCTCATTGGAGGTTGAATGCCAGACTCAGAATCAATTCATTCAGCTGTAATAGCATAAATGTTTACTGCATTGTTTTAAATTGTATATTGTTATTATTACTATTATTATTTTGTATTATTCTTTTTTATCATTATTATGTACAGTATATGATTATAAACAATACATACCAGAATATACCTGTTACACTGTAATACATCATTGCTCTATGAATGTGTAGTTCAGATTAGTTGCAAATGAAGTATCTACATGTCATAGTCATCAAATAGAGTAGAACATATACCATAATAGTTTTGGTAACAGTGTTTTTCTTCTTAAAACAAATTGCTTTTGAGCCTAAAGACTCATTTTAGGAACTTTGCACTTATCATAAAAGTACAACAAAGTCACCTTCAAAAATGTTTAGTAATGGCGATCTACAAACAGATACGTAAAGTGTCATTAAACACTCAATAAAAACTGTCAATACATATTGTATTATAGGCTGTTCATACTCACTCAGTCATTATGGGATTCTTTTTCTGTGTCCCTGCTTCAGCCTTTGCCACACCTACTGAGCATGCTCCAGCTCCCTTCTAAGCTGTTCATTTCCTCCTTTTTCATATCAGTGGTGCCCAAATGACTATAGAGTCACACATGTGAATGAATACAATCCCAATAAATGATAGCCCACTTCCTCCCTCCCCCTCCAATTGATGGAGGTTTCACCTTCTTGTAACTCCAAGTGACTACAAACAGTAGACACAGGCTGGAGCGGCATGACACAGGCTGTGATTGGCAGATCCACCCTCTAGTCATAGGAGGTA
Source organism: Glandirana rugosa (assembly GCA_018402905.1). Lineage (NCBI taxonomy): Eukaryota > Metazoa > Chordata > Amphibia > Anura > Ranidae > Glandirana > Glandirana rugosa. Next base: position 167,444 of record BLSH010328697.1, read on the forward strand.
AAAACAAAAACATGTTTATGTAATAAATGTAAAATTATTTCATATCAGCATGCAGATCTGCTTGCCATTGTGGTTTTTAGTGAAAGGGGGGAAAGGTCCACTTTAAAGGAGTTCTAAAGTCTGAGCATTAAAGGAGTTGTAAAGGTAGATGTTTTTGTTTTATCTGAATGTATTCTATGCAATCAGATAAAAAACCTTCTGTCTGCAGCAGCCACCCCAGCACCCCCTAATACTTACCTGAGCCCCATCTCTGTCCAGCGATGTCCACAAGTGTCTCGGCCTTCCAAGGCCCTCCCTCCTCAATGGTTGAGACACAGCAGTGGAGCCATTAGCTCCCACTGCTGATAATCAAATCAGCCAGTCAATCAAGAGAGAAAGGGGGCGGGGTTGGGTCACAGCTCCATGTCTGAATGAACACAGGGAGTTGTGACTTGGCTTGGGTGCCCCCATAGCAAGCTGCTTGCTGTGGAGGCACTCGACATGAGCAGTGAAGAGGGACCCGAAAAGAGGAGGATCGGGGCTGCTCTGTGCAAAACCACTGCACAGGGCAGGTAAGTATAACATGTTTGTTATTTTTAAAGGGAAAAAAAGACTTTACAATCATTTTAAGGTAAAAAAATCATAGGTTTCCCTCTGCCCCCATACCTAAACACTTACCTGGTTCATCTTGGGGATCCAGTGCTGTCCCATCTGCTATCGTATCTAAGAAAGCAGCCAGTTCTCTCCTTTGCAACATTCTCGTCATTGTATTGTTTTATTGAAAAATTAGGTATTTTAATATTTACTGTGTCCTTACAATACACTCATGCCATGCTGTGACTGTGGTGGGACTGATTAAATAGAAAGTAGAATTTTTGATGAATGTCTGCTTTAAATTTCAAGTATAAACAAGTAATTCTGATACAGAGAGATGTATAACTCTTATTCCAAGCGATACACACCAGATTGAAGGTAATGTACGCACTACCACCTCCACATGCCCTGATGCACACACAAGCACTCCGGCATCTGCAACTATTTACCCCACTCGACAACACATGCACCCTTCTAACCACACTTCAACCACTCCTTACAAACAAACCCCCATGCGTGGGACTTTTTTAGATCAACTACGCAATCAATCACAGAGTCACCAAATCAAGAACAAACCCACCAAAAAAACCAGCACGCATCCACAACATTAAACATAGTTAATTTATCCACCCACCAACTCACACCAGATGAACACCAGGTTTTGGCTAGAGGCCTAACCTTCTGTCCTGACTTTTGCCTCAATAAATTTGATGCCATCAAAGATGTTCACCTCTATATTAGAAACATTCTACTTAAGTCCCTTTATGCCAAATCCAACACCACAACAACCACGGCACCTACACCATCACCACCCCCCGATGTGGAAGCCCTGGACCTCCTCATATCCCTTTTAGAAGAGGGGGAGTCAGAGGATCTCATTGATCCCACGGAGCTTGAAGAATTACTCGGTGTAA
>BLSH010328697.1:183472-193802 GCA_018402905.1 Glandirana rugosa
AGAAACCGGGCCATTTTCACATTAGACTCGTTCTGCAGAGATCCCTACAGAAGTCGATACTTACTGCCAAAACCATCGGACACCTGGGACAGTTAGCATTCAAGATACCGACTCTCACATCCACGGTCTCTACTTTTGTTTAGAACATGTATAACCCCTTCAACACATCCCCACTGACTGAGGCCATATGGAGATTATGGAGATTTTACAAAATTTTATATGTCACGGAACGCTTTCATAAGCCGGGGGAAACTTGAAACGCTGAAAAACGGTGTAAAGTCCGAAGTTTGTATTTCTATATTTTGACATTAAAAAACACTTCTTAGTTGTTGTTCACCCTTGATTCTTCACAAAAAATTACAGTTTTATATCTTTATGTTTGAAGCCTGAAATGTGGCAAAAAGTCGCAAAGTTCAAAGGGGGCCGAATACTTTCGCAAGGCACTGTATATTTTAAAACATTTTAGAGGTATTAGAGGTATACCGGAGTCAGTCACCCCTACACAACTTCCCCAATATGTACAAGATTTGTTTTCATCTCTGGCACCTACACTCTCAGCCATAGAACTTACGATTGACAGGGTCCACAGGCTACCAAAACCGTCATTCATAGCTGAAGACATCCCTAGAGACGTCTTGCTCAGATTACACTTTTACCGGGCCAAAGAAGTCATACTGAACGCATTTAGGAACCCTGAACAACGCCCTACTGCCTATGCAACATTGCAACTGCTCCCTGATCTCTCCAGACATACTCTCCAAAGAAGGAGAAACCTGAACACCATTACCAAGGCATTACGCAACCACCACATCCCTCACAAGTGGAAATACCCAGCAACACTAATAATTACCTTTAATGGCTCCAACAAGTCCATAACGTCCCTAGACGAAGGACTCACAACCCTCCGCCAATGGGGGATTCTCCTAGACCCTCCAATAACACCCCTATAAGTGGATAAAGCTCCTCACCTACAATCAGACTGGCAGATAGTATCTTGCAAGCGTTCCTCAAAAAAGAATGGAACTCCACAACAACCCTAAAAGTTGACCTCCAGTCAATATTTCAAGTCCGGCTGGTCACCAAACGGATGTTCATCCTGAACCCTCCCCACACCAGGACATTATGTTATGTTCACGGTCCCATTTACAGGACCATCTTCTTAAACATTATGTTGTGTTTCTTCACCTTATTGTTTTGTTCCCATATCCATCCCTGAGGTACGCATCCAACCTGGTAATCTTCCATCAAACTCATGAACCATCATATATCAGCAAGATCTGCACTTGGATAGCAAAGTGGATAAAGCGGACGCAAAGCCTCAACTCTCCCTGGACCCTCCGATCACCAGAGCGACACCAACTCCTCCACATAGTAAGTGACATCTGGGACACACAATCACCTTCTAACCTCAAGCCATGACCATCACATGCCTATCATTGAACGTTAAAGGCCTGAACCATCCGGCCAAAAGACATTCAATGTGGAGGGAAGCTCTGAAAAACCGAGCGGACATACTATGCGTCCAAGAGACACATTTTTGCTCTTTAAACATCCCTAAATGCTCATACAAGCAGTTTCCACACATCTTCCTACCTAATAATCCGGAAAAGAAATCTAAGGGAATCCTAATAGCAATCAGAGACACGGTTGCCTTCAACTCAAGCACTCTACCATAGATCAACACGGTAGATATGTGATCATCACATGTGACATTAACTTAAAACCCTATACGATAGCAGCTATATATGCACCAAACTCACACCAATCCAAATTCTTGAAAAAATTGATCAACCGTATCTACCCTGCTAAATATGGAAGCATACTAATATGCGGTGACTTCAATGCCACTATGGACCCACTTATGGACTCCTCCTCGGCCAGCCCCAGGGGTAGACCATCATTGGGCCATATACTGCATTCTGAGGGACTGTACAATGTCTGGAGGTGCCAACATGCGAGCGAGAAAGACTATACCTACTTCTCCCCCATGCATCGTACATACTCTCGCATCGATTTGTTTGTGGTGGACAAGTGGCTACTGCAGAGAATCTCCCAATCAAAAATCCACGACATAACGTGGTCGGACCATGCTGCAATATCTATCTCTATCATTGAAAAAGGGACCCTACACACAAACCCCATTTGGAGATGTAACATCAAACTTTTACAATCACCAGAGTCCTCTAAAATTATTTCTCAGCATATTACCGACTTCTTTAAAAATAACGCAGATTCGGTCGACAACGCATTCATATTTTGGAATGCTCACAAAGCATACATTAGGGGCATCCTCATCCAGCAAGGAGCCAGATTAAAGAGAAGCCATGACCTTCAACTGACCAAACTGACAACTGACATCCATAACCTAGAAACCAAAAACAAACAAAACCCATCAGATGACATGATACAAACCTTACAGAAACTTAGGGAAGAACTCCGCTTACTCCTGCTCCACTCACATGACAGATACATGAGAACAGTACGTTCAAACTGGTACTCTAACGCCAATCGGGCGGGCAAGTTACTGGCCCGCAGAGTTAAGATGGTTCAAGCTAAATCAAGAATCCAACACTTGCTACACCCCAAGAACAACCACAAAGTAACTAACCCCCAACATATAGCAGACCAATTCGCAGACTTCTACAGTACTCTATACAATCTCAAGAATGACCCCCACACGACTCAACCTACCACGACAGGTATAGCATCCTTCCTGAGCACACTCAAACTACCTAAGTTATCAGACTCCCAGCTTACAGACCTCCACGCTCCTTTCACCTCCTCAGAGGTTCAGAAGGTCATCGCCTCTCTCCCTAACGGGAAATCACCAGGTCCTGATGGTCTTCAGAATGAGTTCTACAAATCATTCCAGGACCTAATCACTCCATACCTGACCCCAATTTTCACTCTGGCAACACTAAAATCATCCTTTCCTCCAGAAATGCTGAAAGCATATGTTGTGACATTTCTTAAACCCGGGAAAGACCCAAACACCCCAGCAAATTTCAGGCCAATATCGCTCCTTAATTCTGATGTGAAGATATATGCAAAACTCCTTGCGAACCGACTCACAAAGGTGATATCCCATCTCATAACTAATGACCAAATGGGGTTCGTGAAAGGTAGGCAACCTTCAGACGCCACTAGGCGCATATTGTATATTATAAGCTATGCTGAGAAACATTGGACGCCTTCTCTGCTGCTATCAATAGACGCAGAGAAGGCCTTCGATAGGGTAGATTGGAACTACATGTCCCATGTACTATCAAAGTTTGGTTTCCAGGGATCTATCAAGAATGCGATTCTGGCCCTATATTCAAACCCTTCTGCACAAGCATTCACCTCTGGACTCCTATCTAAGCCATTCACCATCAGAAATGGCACTAGGTAGGGGTGCCCTCTTTCCCCCTATATTTTTAACCTAATCATTGAGCCCCTGGCCGAAGCCCTCAGATCAAATCCAAACATCTCAGGCTTCCAAATTCTAAACAAATCACACGTCATAAACGTATTCGCTGACGATGTAATTCTCATACTAACTAATCCCCTGATTTCCCTTACTCAAGCCCACGCAACTCTTGATACATTTAGTGCCATATCCTATTACAAAGTCAACCACGCCAAATCCATAATTCTCAATATAGGAACTCCAGACAAGATTAAACATATCCTTCAAACCCTTCTCCCGTACTCATGGAATCCCGAAGGAATATCATACCTTGGAATTACACTAACCCCCTCAATATCACAAATTGTCCAAGCAAATTACGGCCCACTAGCCCAAAAAATCCACTCCCAACTGCAACAGATGCCTCAGAGAGAACTGTCCTGGACTTGTAGATCAGCTGTCCTAAAAATGATAATTCTTCCGCAAATACTATACTTTTTCAGAGTAATCCCAATATATGTCCCACGCAAATACATTGATCCTATCAACAAAATCCGAAATCAATACATATGGGATAATAAAAACCCAGATGCTCAAAGTCCAACCTAAATAAACATAAATCGATAGGGGGAATGGTTCTAGTAGACATCCAGGATTACCAACTAGCAGCAATACTAGACCAACTCAAACTCTGGTTTAAACCTACCGAAGTCCCATCCTGGGTTAATATAGAATCCCACATGTCCCCTACAAGGGACCTTAAATCGTTCCTCCTACTAGATAGCTGGAAAAGTTGGGACACCTCCTCCCTTCCCCCCACACTAGCAACAGCTATCAAAGCATGGAGACAGTTGCTCACCCAATCAAAAAATTGTCCACCACAGACACTCCCTCTATTGCCCACACAACTACTGGACAACTTAATTCCCCTTATGTACACAAAACCACTCCGCATTGGGAAACATTACAAAAAGAGTTCTCTCTTCCAACAGAAACTCAATTTACAGTTGTACGCATTTTGTCATACTTGACCAAACGCCCTCTACCCATCCTCAAAATTCCCGATAAAATATGGGGATTCCTGAATAATCATACCACAAGAGAGAAAGGCATCTTGCTCCTGTACAATGCACTGGGTAACAAGGACACCTTATATAAATCTACACTCATTCAAAAATGGGAGAAAGAACTGGAACAAAGCTATACCCTAACACAATGGAAACACGCCCTACAATCCACACATAAATACTCAAAATGTTGTAATCACTGGGAGATGATGGTAAAAATCATCCACAGATGGCATTACACCCCCTTTAAACTTTCAAAAATGTTCCCGGGACTGTCTCCAGAATGCTGGAGACAGTGCGGGGAACCAGGCAACCTACTACACATATTGTGGAACTGCACTAGCCTCACAAGTTTCTGGACACAGGTCCTCAAATTGATCTCGACTATCACAGGTATACTCTCCAAACCCAATCCCAGTCTAGCTATCCTAAGCCTTGGTATTGAACTATACCCCAAACAAATGAGACCCCTAGTGACACACATTCTCTTAGCCGCACAAAACTCTGTCCTCAAGAAATGGAAATCCCTAGATTCTCCAAATGTATCTGGAGTTATACAATTAGTACGAACCAACCACTTACTTGAGAGATCCCTGGCAATCAATTCTCTCAGATGCAGTCATTTTGATAACCAATGGTCTTTATGGACTTCTGTGTATAAGTAACACTGATAAAGCTAACAACCAATGGAAATTTCCCAGGATGTAATGTACCTCTCCCCCTTCTCTTCCCCCTCCCCACCCTCCCCTTCAACTGTTCCTCGTTGGTTATGATTAGCCTTCTGCATAGACAAGGAATCGAAGGCAGGTGCCATCTCCACCTCTCCTGTCCACAGATAGTTCCCGTTTGGGGTGGCAGGAGAGAAGGAGCAACAAGTGTCAACTACTAATGCATGAAATTGATATGTATAGCACCAAAACAACAACCTAAAAATTGTAACTTAACAGTCTTGATGTATAACAACCTTTAACCTCCCTGTCAATGTTGATATCACTGTTCACATCGTTATCAATAAAAATTTATTGTTGAAAAAAAAAAATAAAATAAATAACAAAGAACATTTGAAATAATAACGAACAAATAAATAACTATTAAATTATAGGAATTGGAAATTCCTTGAAATTATGGCTATCAGTGATACATTTCATATTTAAGTTCACTAACAGCCGCATTTTCAAGGAAATTCCAATACCTATAATTTCATAGTTATTTATTAGAAATGTATCAGAAATTCAGAAATAAGGAAGAACATTTGAAATAATAACTTATTATTTCAAATGTTCTTTCTTATTTTTGAGATTTGGAAATTCAGAAATTGGGAAATAAGAAAACACATTTGAAATAATAATAGATAACTATTGAATTATAGCTATTGGAATTTCCTTGAAGATGTGGCTGTTAGTGAACTTAATGACATTTATTACATTTCATATTTAAGTTCACTAACAGCCAAATTTTCATATTTAAGTTCAGTAGCTTTCTAAACTTTCTAAATTTAGAAAATTCAGAAATTCAGAAATTAAAAAAGAACATTTGAAATAATAAATAATTATTAAATTATAGGTATTGGAATTTCCTTGAAAATTTTGCTGTTAGTGAACTTAAATATGACATTTATTACATTTCATATTTAAGTTCACTAATAGTGTTGAGCGACCCGGACTGTAACGTTTGGGTCCGTACTGAACTTTCTGGTGTCCGGGATCCGGACCAGAACACGGACATTTCAAAAAACGTTCGGGTTCGGGTTCTGAGTTCTGGTAGTTGATCACGCATGTTGAATAGCTGCAGGGCAGCCAATCAACAAGCGTTTCACTGGTTTTCCCTTAGAAGCCATCACAGCCATGCCTACTAATGGCATGGCTGTGATTGGCCAGTGCATCATGTGACCCAGCCTCTTTATAAGCTGGAGTCACAGTGCTGCATGTCACATGCTCTTGGGTTAGTGTAGGGAGAGGAAGCTGCCGGCGTGAGGGAGAGATTACAGACATTTTAACATCTGATCCTGCATCCTGAGATAGATTACTACTGCTGTGCTGTTGCTCTGAGGACAGATAGCAGATATTTGAGATTTCACATACCTCAGCTTTGAGTTGCAGATTGCAGATTGCAGATCAAACTCCACATAAAACAACAATCACTACGATCGTGCACAACGATCAGATTGTTAGAGTAATTTGAGATTTCAAATACTGCTGCTTTGAGTTGCAAATTGCAGATCAAACTCTACCTAACGCAACGATCGTTACGATCATACACAACGATCAGATTGTTGGAGTAATTTGAGATTTCACATACTGCTGCTTTGAGTGACACATTGCAGATCAAACCCTGCTTAACACAACAATCGTTACGATCGTACACAACGATCAGATTGTGGGATCATACACAACGATCAGATTGTGGGAGTAATTTGAGAATTCACATACTGCTGCTTTGAGCAATCTGACTGCACTAGGTAGAGGCTTCTGCTTAAAGGGACAGATTCTTGTTCAAAAACCATTGCCTACTCCTATAGGGCCAGCTGTTGCTGTAAGTGACACATTATTGTTCAAAAATCATCTCCTACTTCTAAAGGGAGAGTTTCCAGCTGTTGCTTAGAGGGACAGATTCTTGTTCAAAAACCATTGCCTACTCCTATAGGGCCAGCTGTTCCTGTAATTGACACATTATTGTTCAAATATCATCTCCTAGTTCTAAAGGGAGAGTTTCCAGCTGTTGCTTAGAGGGACAGATTCTTGTTCAAAAACCATTGCCTACTCCTATAGGGCCAGCTGTTGCTGTAAGTGACATATTATTGTTCAAAAATCATCTCCTAGTTCTAAAGGGAGAGCTTCCAGCTGTTGGTGTGAGCAGTGCATTTCTTGCACCAAAATAAAAAGTCCGGCTACGTTGGTGTTTTCCACAAAAAAGGTATTAATTGGTATTAATAAATACTTCCATAGGACTACATAATACATTTGCGGGCCCAATGAGGAGAGCAAATAAGGGACGTTGGTGGTGTTGGTGAACCTCCTGTTGGAAGGAGAGGATGTGGTCGAGGTGTGCCAGCTACATGCACAAGGGAAACACCTTCCTCAGGTAGCCAACAGAATCTTCACTGGTATATGGTAGGCCCGAATGCCCCTCAACAATTGGTGTGGCCAGAACAAGTACAGGCGATAGTAGATTGGGTGGCTGACAATGCCTCCAGTTCTTTCACATTGTCTCCCTCCTGGTCCCTTGATGAAAGCTCAGAGTTGGCACCTGAACCCCATGGCCATCTGTCTTTCTCCTCAGCCCCTTGTAAATTAGCCAAGCAGTCTGAGCCCCAAGTCCTGCAAGAGACTCTTATGCTTTTTGATGACTCTCCTGGTGTGCTTTCCGTGGACCATCCACATAGCGTTGCCCCAGAAGTGGAAGACATTGAGTATACCGATGCCCAACCACTTCTGTTGCAGGATGAGGACATGGAAACACCAGCGCAGCACATTTCTGATGATGACGAAACACAGGTGCCAACTGCTGCAGCTTGCCTCAGTGTGCAGACTGACAAGGAGGGCAGTGGTGAAGGGTGGGTGGAAGATGATGTGGAGGATGATGAGGTCCTAGACCCCACATGGAATGAGGGTCATGCGAGTGACGTGTGGAGTTTGGAGGAAGAGGTGGTGGTCGCACAGAGGCACCAGCACAGCAAAAGAGGAAGCAGGTTGCAAAAGCGGAGCGAGCGTCCCCTAGACAGTAGGCCTGCTACTACCCACTGCACCCAGGGACCTAGCACACCAAAGGCAGCTCAAAGTCATTCCCCCGCATGGCAGTTCATCAGACAATGTGCTGATGACAAGACACGAGTGGTTTGCAAGCTGTGCAATGATAGCCTGAGCCGGGGCATAAATGTTCTCAACCTGAGCACAACTCCCATGACCAGGCACCTAAATTCAAGGCACAAGCTGCATTGGAATAATTATCTCAAAATCCAAGAAAGGTCTCGGCCTCCTCCTGCTTCCTCTTCTGCTGCTGACTCGGCCTCTTCCTCCATCTCTACAGTGACAGTGTCACCTCCACCCAGCAAACATACGATATGACAGCAACGCCACCATGTCCGCCACCGTCCGCAAGTATTTCCACATGGTCCCATGGAAGCTTACAGCTGTCCATCTCCCAAACACTGGAGAGAAAGAGGAAGTACCCCCCTACCCAATCGTGATCCCTGGCCCTGAATGCCAGCATTTCAAAATTCCTGGCCTTTGAAATGCTGTCATTCCGTCTGGTGGACACGGACAGTTTCAAAAACCTGATGGCGGTGGCTGTCCCACAGTACATGGTACCCAGCCGCCACTACTTTTCCAGGTGAGCCATCCCTTCCCTGCACAAACAAGTCGGGGACAAGATCAAGTGTGCACTGCGTAACGCCATCAGTGGCAAGGCCCACATAACCACTTATACATGGACCAGTAAGCACGGGCAGGGACGCTTTATCTCGCTAACTGCACACTGGGCAAATGTAGTGGCGGGTGGGCCTGAGCCGGCTAGCCATTTGGCGCATGTCCTTCCACCACCGAGGATTTACAGGGCATTTCTCTTTGCCTCCTGTTGCCTCCTCCTCCTACTGCGCTTCCTCCTCCTCGACCACCCACTCATCCGCTCAGCGTAACACCTTCACCACCAACATCAGCACATCCAGGGGGAAACGACAGCAGGCTGTTTTAAAACTGATATGTTTGGGGGATAAACCCCACACTGCGCAGGAGCTGTGGACGGGCATTGAACAACAGACCAATGAGTGGTTGTTGCCACTGAGCCTCAAGCCCGGCCTGGTGGTGTGCGGCAATGGCCGAAACCTCGTATCGGCTCTGGGCCGAGCCGGTTTGAGGCACATCCCTTGCCTGGCGCATGTTCTAAATTTGGTGGTACAGAATTTTCTAAAAAAACTACCCGGATATGTCAGAGCTGCTGCATAAAGTGCGGGCCGTCTGTGCACACTTTCGGCGTTCTCACCCTGCTGCTGCTCGCCTGTCTGAGCTGCAGCTGAACTTCGGCCTTCCCACTCACCGCCTCATATGCGACGTGCCCACAATGTGGAACTCCACCTTGCACATGCTGGAGAGACTGTGCGAGCATCAGCAGGCAATAGTGGAGTTTCAGCTGCAGCACGCACAGGTCAGTCGCTCTGTGGAACAGCAACACTTCCCCACCAACGAGTGGGCCACCATGCGAGACCTGTGTAGCGTATTGCGGTGTTTCGAGTACTCCACCAACATGGCCAGTGCCGATGATGCTGTTCTCAGCGTTACTATACCACTTCTATGTCTCCTTGAAAAAACACTTCAGGCCATGATGGAAGAGGATGTGGCACAGGAGGATGAGGAGGAGGAAGAGGGGTCATTTCCACGGTTATCAGGCCAGTCATTCGCAAGTGGCTCGGAGGGTGGGTTCCTCACCAGCATAGGCCAGGTCAAAAATATTCAAGCCAGGGCACAGTTCTGGAGGACGAGGAGGACGAGGAAGATGAGGAGGAGGAGGAATTGCAGCAGGGTGGCACCCAATGCAGCTCGTGGGCATCACTGGAGCGTAGCTGGGGGGATACAGAGGACACAGATGATATACCTCCCACAGAGGACAGCTTGTCTTTGCCTCTGGGCAGCCTGGCACACATGGCCGACTACATGCTGCAGTGCCTGCGCAACGACAGCCGAGTTGCCCACATTGTAACTTCTTCTGATTACTGGGTGGCCACCCTGCTGGATCCCCGTTACAAGGACAACGTGCCGTCCTTAATTCCCTCACTGGAGCGTGAGCGGAAGATGCGCGACTACAAGCGCACACTGGTAGAGGCGCTGCTGAGGGCATTCCCAAATGACACCGGGGGCTCAGCGGAAGCACAAGGTGAAGGTAG
>BLSH010328697.1:194123-205630 GCA_018402905.1 Glandirana rugosa
AGACGTGTTCCATGTCTGTTCAGAACACCTTAGGTACGGACTAAGGCCGTTTATGCCTTGGAGGTGCTGGCCTGCCCTGCAGCCAGTGTATTGTCAGAACGTGTGTTTAGCACGGCAGGGGGCGTTATCACAGACAAGCAGAGCCGTTTGTCCACAGCCAACGTGGACAAGCTAACCTTTATTTAAATGAATCAGGCATGGATTCCACAAGACTTGTCTGTACCTTGTGCAGAATAAACATTTAGACCGGACTCACACAGCCATTCATATACTTGTTTTTTTGAATAGGCCTCAATATTTTGGGGGCTACCCCAATTATAAACAAACAAAAAAAAAATACCATGTTGGCTACCTCCTTCTCCTCCTCGACCACCGTCACTTCCACCTACACTGCCATGGTCATGGCCTAGTCAACCTCTAGGCCCCTAATCCACATCCACCCCCCTTCCCATTTTTTTATTTGATTTTAATTTATTTTCCCTATCCCCATTTTTTTGTAGGGCACTTGCCCTACTCTTACCCCATTTTACTTCCTTTTGCAGCCCTCTAGCACTTGCCAGGACATTGTTACAGCCATTTTTGTGCCTAAAAGTTTGGGTCCCCATTGACTTCAATGGGGTCCGGTGTCCGGGATAAAGTTCGGGCAACGTTCGGTGCCGAACTCGGACTTTTTCCCAAGGTTCGTCTGGACCCTCCGAACGTCCAGGTGTTCGCTCAACTCTACTAGTGACCCACGGGAGTATCTAACCATTGCTCCATAAATTTAAACACAAATGCGCCGGTTGGTGCAAATTGCCATTGACAGTAACCAGATGTACAAATTTGATCAATATGATCTGGGCCCCACAGTTACTATACATTTTGCATAATGCCCTGGTTTGGATCCCTAATTTTTGGTTCCAATGCATGGAGTCCCAGTTTAGGGCCCTTATCTGAAAAAATGGGGTTGCGCGCATAAAACTCACCACTTTATAATTTCCCAAGAACCAGGGTGGGATGACTGTCCCACACCCCCAAACGTACTGCTTTGCCACTCAGCTGCAGCATTTTTCAGGCTGGGATCTTACCACAGTAACAGACTCTTCTAGGGGCTTATTAATTTGCCCAGACAGCAGATATAGGGCTTTGTCCCATATGGAAATGGGTTATCCCACAGTTCCGTCCCATTGTCCTATGGTTCAACTGTTAATGAGGCTTCTGGGAGAAATCAGGCGGAGACTGGTGCTGACTGGGTTCCTGTCGAAAACCCCTATCTGGCATAATAGATTCTATAAGGAATTAGCTAAGCTCACTAAACATCAGATATGGGAGAAAATGGGGATAGATTATATTTCTCAGGTGGTCTCTAACTCTGGGGTAAAAACTTACCGTCAAATTGTACTGGAGTACCCGTAGATGAAAAAAATTTTTTACCAATATCTTAGACTACACCATGCTATTCGGCGTCAAGGCAAATGTTCCACCTTGCAATTAGAAGACTTCTCATTTCTGTATTCTATATTTATTGCAAATGAAAAAAAAGGTATTGTTTCTTGTATATTTGAGCACCTTTTATCCTATATACAGGCTGCAGACCTTCTGCCTTGTCACAAAAAATGGGAGGAAGATGTAGGACCCATAGATGGCAAACAATGGATGCAGATTGTTGAGACTGGACCTCTGGTGTCGGTATCTGCGGCTCAAAAATTGTCCCATCATTTTATCCTACATCAGGTATACCGTACTCCAGTACAGTTGCATAAATGGGGTAGGAGGGATTCTGCCATATGTCCAAGTGCCAAGCTCAGATGGGCGATTTTATACACATGTTGTGGAAGTGCCCCAAGTTGGTGAGGTATTGGAATAGAGTCGTAGCAACAATAAATAGGATATGTCAGGTTAATTTTCCCGTGCATCCGCTGATCTGCTTATTAGGTACTCTAGACAAGGAACAGTACTCCCCTCCTATATTTATTGCTCTTACAAGACTACTATACCTAGCAAGGAAGCTAGACTTTGGATGTCTATACATCCCCCGACGACTGTGCAGTGAATTCAGGTGGTTAATAATATTCTAGTGAGGGAAAAACAATACCTACTATCATAGAAATTCCCCAGCAAAACTCCTAAAGATTTGGCAGCACTGGTTGAACACTACGGATGCGGCTCCCCCGTAGATGGGCCTGGATAGATTACTCATGGGCTAGTCAACAATTACCTATTTTAATATAACGGATGATGTGGTGTTTTATGAGACTTTTGTAGACGAAATGACGATGCTCCATGACAGGGTCTTGCTGTCTATGACACATGGACTGTTATACCTTTTAGATTGAGTAATAATGGAGGCTTGCCTCCAGTTGGTATGTTTCTTTAATTTTACGCTACTATGGTTTTGACAGTAAGGCTTTTGTACTACATATTTTGACCAATATGCCTTTGATTGGATATGTTATGCTAACTTTTGACTGTATGATTATTTACTGTATCTATAATTGTAAAGCCTACCACTTCTTTGCTCAAATAAACTTCTTTTGCTGATTTAAAAAAAAAAAGTAAATACGTTGTTTTACAAGGTGAGGGTTCACATATATTTTAAGCTATTGCATGATTTACCATAGGCTATATAGATATATGATGGTACGACTTAATAAATGTAATAATATATTTTAAAAACGTAACTGCATATTTAGGCTCACCCTGACATTTTTAAATATAATACAAATGTTTCTGGTTTTGATTAGCATGCCGAAATGAATAGACCGCTTACTCTGCTCTCTTTCCCAAGTACCTGAACATTTCTTAAGCCCCTGGAGATAGAAATGTGCTGGTCCTGACAATAATATCTGACCTGATTGTGAGCATATGGGCCTAAAACAATTGTCGTTTGTTCATGCCAGAACTGCTTCTCTCTCCATACAATTCTATGAGTGTGCAAAGCTGTTTGAAGCTTGAAGGCAAATGCAGGTTTGAAGGAGGTCATCTGCAGGTCAGATGTAACAGTCATTACATTCTCAATAATCTTGGAGGCTCTTAAACTAATGTAAAATGCAAGCTGTATTTGCTCATTGGCACAAGCCGAAGCCCTTCAGCACAGGCTGTAAGGGTGTGAAGAGCATCTGAAAATATAGAAAATACAGAAGATTTCTTTATTAGTAGCAAGTGAGAACAATGTCAGTGCATTTCATGGATTTTAACCCTATATCCCCAACTGGAAGAACAGAGTAAGTCAACATTTTAATTTCATTGTCAACACAATGTAATACAAATCTCCTGCCCTATGCTCTAGGATGTAATGCATATGCGTTATGAAAAAACAAACTAAAAAACGTAATATTTCAAGTGTGCAGTTTACTATTTTAACAGCTTTCCATGCTCATTTTTTCGTGCAGTGTAACTTTATGAAATGGAAATTTTCTCTATTCCAGTCATGATATTGATGATTCAATTTTATGTGTCTGAATTCTCTTGGCTGAATAGAACAAGCTGCCCCTGTTAATGGAAAAGCAGGCTCTGCTCTGCTCTGCACCTTCAGGCATAAATTCTTCAAATTGTTGATTCTGTCCATTCAAGCTGTATAATAAAGGAAACATTTTATTTTTAAATTGAAAACTGTTTTGTTAGTTTGAAAAGGTTATTGTCATTGTAATCCTAAGGGAATATGTTACAATTGCAATGACATTGACCCTAAGGGTGTAAAAGGGTTAAAATAAGGACTGCAATTTATACTGTAATACCCTAGTTATCATTAATAAAGGAACAAGGCAAGCAGTGTGTTTGCCCTTGAAGCAATTTATTTACACTTTAAATTTAAAATCTTTTTACTTGCACCCTAGAAAAGAGCACTGAAATGTTGACTGAGGCTCCACACTCTATTGAAAACTGGCTAAAGTTGGGCCTTGAATTATTTATACATGCTATGACTTATATATGCTTTTTTTATTTTATTTATTTCAGGTACTTATATAGCGCTGTCAATTTACGCAGCTCTTTACATATATATTGTACATTCACATCAGTCCCTACCCTCAAGGAGCTTACAATCTAAGGTCCCTAACTCACATTCATACATAAACTTACTATGGCCAATTTAGACAGGATCAAATTAACCTACCAGCATGTCTTTGCTTTGACTTATTAATTTAATTTTAAAGACGTGTTCAATATTTGTGGATATTTGTACCTGCTAATTCTGCCACAAAGGTCCTTGTTCATGCACTTCCTGTTGTAGGTTGACACTCAGTTTCTGTCTACCAATTCTGCTCTTTCATTGTCATCCTGCCTCATGGGCTTCTGATGGAGACTACAAGTGGCTGTTTCAACACACATTGTCAAACGTCTACTGTTGTCACCATCAGGAGCCTAATCTGAGAAATGTCATGCAGCCATCAATGGAATGTATGCATGTAAATAAGAAGTGGCTGCACAACAGGCTGCAGCAAAACTTAAATTCAACAACGGATGAGAAAAAGGTGAACACAAGCATTTCATTTAAAAAAGGCAGTGCCAGATTACCAAGTAGGTAAAGTAGGCACCAACCTATAAACCCATGTCATTTAAACACTTCAACTCCGGAAGGATTTCCCACCATAGGACCAGAGCACTTTTTGCAATTCCACACTGCTTCGCTTTAACTGACAATTGCGCGGTCGTGCAACATTGTACCCAAACAAAATTTGCGTCCTTTTTTTCCCACAAATCGAGCTTTCTTTTGGTGGTATTTGATCACCTCTGTGTCATTTCCCATCACCGCTATAAACAATTAAATAGTGGCAATTTTGCAAAAAAAACAACATTTCTTACTTTTCACTAAAATACATATCCAAAAAAAAAAAATGTATTCATCGGTTTTGGCCGATTTATATTCTTCCTCATATTTTTGGTTACAAAAAAATTGCAATTGGCGTTTATTGATTGGTTTGCGCAAAAGTTGCTGCGCTTACAAACCATGAGAATTAATTTCTGGCGTTTTTACAATTTTTTGTTTTTACTATTACTGGCGGTGATCTGTGATTTTTATTGGGACTGCGATATTGCAGCGGACATGTCGGACATTTTTGACACTTTTTTGAGACCAATGACATTTATACAGCGATCAGAAATGTAAATATCCACTGATTACTGTATAAATGTCATTGGCAGGGAAGGGGTTAACCTGCAGGGGGCAGTGAAGGGGTTAACTGTGTTCCCTGGGTGTGTTCTAACTGTATGGGGGCTGGGCTGGCAGGGGCACCAGAGAGCTAACTGATCCCGAGTACAGGGATTAGTAGATTTCTGACTTGCCGCCTGATGTAAACACGGCGGTTCCCCATTCTGGCTCTCTCACAGAGCATTGCGAGTCGCCGGCGGACATCGATGTCCGCCCGACCCACGGCTCCACTCAGGGAGAGCGTGGCGGACATGAGCGTGCGTCGATGTCTGCGCGCGCTCGCCCCCTAGCCACCGTGCACCCGAGTGACAAGTATAAGCGGCGATTCGTGGGACAGAGCCACGCTGTCGCCACTTATAATCGTACGGCGGTCGGCAAGTGGTTAAGGGACCCACGACAATGGATCAAATTAATATTGATTTGAGATTGAAAGAAAATTACAATGAAGCTTTCTTAAATTGTTTACAAATGATGGAAACAATAAATCGACTCAAAGATATAAAAACTTTACTTTAAAGACTCTATAGATAAAATACTGTATTAATGTGTCAATAGCAACTTAAAGTACATAAACCATAGACATCATGTTCACATTACAATTGTAACATATAAAGTGCAGCGCATATAATCTAGTGACAGTTCACATATATGGAAAGTCCACATGAAGTTCATTCCATACAGAGGACTGGATGAAAGGTGTATAAAAGATCCCGCAGGTGAAAATAATTCCTTTAAGGCAAATCATTGGTGTATATTCCCTTCACCAATAGCTGAAATGCCTCCTCACCTTAAGGTGTGACCCCTGTATTACCAGTAGGTCAAACATGCGTGTTTCCCACAAAATGGGGAAGAAAGGAAAAACAGCTCTCCCGGCTCCAGCACTAATCACACAGCCTTCTGTCTCTCATGAGCTCCCAGACTAACCAGTGATCAAACGATTATGGCTCAGTAACCCGGGTACATGAGGAAAAAGGACAAATCTAAGTGCTCTCCAAATGTAAAATCCACTATTTTATTAATAAAAAATGTTGCACTCACATGCAGGCAGCTTTAAAAGGACATGTATAAGAAGTTGACACAGCGATCTCCAGTATCATGGATCAGTGGGCAGCAAATCTATCCTCTAAATCTATCCCCTATATAACTTTTGCGCAACCCAATCAATATACGTTTATTGAGATTTTCTTTACCAAAAATATGTAGAAGAATATATATTGGCCTAAACTGATGAATACATTTGTTTTTTGTTTTTTTTGTATTATAGCAGAAAGTAAAAAATATTTTCTTTTCAAAATTGTCAACCTTTTTTTGTTTATAGCGCAAAAAATAAAAACCGCAGAGATGATCAAATACCACCAAAAGAAGGCTCTATTTGTGGGAAAAAATGGCATCAATTTTATTTGGGTACACCGTCACAGTGCCATATCGCAAAAAATGGCCTGTCATTAAGGGGGTAAATCTTTCCGGGGCTGAAGTGGCTAATCGTGTATTTGCTTGGAGCTTAGGTTTAGGGAAAATCTTCAAAGCACTGCTTAGAAAACAGGGTGCTGTTGATTACAGTTATACTTACAAAACGAAAGCATGCTTGAGAAGAACTAAGATTAAGTCACAGGGTGGCATTTTCATAGCACGGTCAGCGAAGCATAAACAAAAGCAATTGAGTTGTTACGAAAAACCTACATATCTGTAATTGTTCATTACTAAAAGATTTGAAATATGAATGGCAGATTTGGAATAAAGAACAAATGCAGTTAATATTAACACCATGTACCGCAGTTATGCAGCAAAATAGAGATGAGCACACAGAGAAATAAAGATGAGCAAAATTATTTCTAAATTTTCTATTTCAGTTGAAATTATTTTAGCGTCTTGAAATGGTTGATAATAGAGCTGATTTAGACTAAACACGTTTAAAAGAATCAGCCGTTGCAAAATACAGCTTGCTTGCCATAAAGCTATTTGTAGCATTTACAACTACATGATGAAGTTGTCTTTCAAGTGTTCCAGTGGGTGTTGTTGTGCACCATCATTTCTGCTAAGGTGGCACTTTTTATGCCAACCCCTTCAATCACATCACTAGTATAGTTATAAACAGTTCAACATGGAATTCATTGTATGTGTGTCCAACTTTGGGGACACCATGACTGGTATGCTGGACAGATTATGTATAGAGAGTGGCAGCATGGTGTTCTTTTATTGAAATTTTATAAAGAAAATTAACCCTACTAGTGCTGAAAATCAGTTCCATCACTATGGTGAGGTCTGCCTGGCAAATTCACCCACAGGGTTAAAAACTGCTTTGATAATAAATATATAAATAAATAAATATATAAATAACGCCCTCCCTCTTAGATTGTAAGCTCTAACGAGCAGGGCCTTCTGATTCCTATTGTACCAAATTGTGATGTAACTGTACTGTCTGCCTTCATTTTTGTAAAGCGCTGCGCAAACTGCTGGCGCTATATAAATCCTGTATAATAATAATAATGTGAGTACGAAATGCAAAGCACAAGTGCGGACATGCCAAAAGGGGAAATTGCTTTAACAGATTTAATGGTGAATTTGCCAGCAAATCCTATAGTTGTGATTTAACCGCTTGCCGACCGGCTCGCGTAAATTTATTGCTGCAGAGTGGCAGCATAGCGCCAATCGCCGTACATAAACGGCAATTTGCACAGGCGCAGCTAGCGTGCGAGTGCTCTTGTGCCCGTTGCACGCTGCGTGAGTGTGGCCGCGGGTCGGACGGACCCCTTGATCACCCTCTTATTGTTAACCCCTTCCCTGCCAGTGACATTTATACGGTAATCAGTGGCTATTTTTAGATCTGATCGCTGAATAAATGTCAATGATCCCAAAATAGTGTCAAAAGTGTCGATCTATCCACCTCAATATCGCAGTCCCGGTAAAAATCGCAGATTGCCGCTATTACCAGTAAAAAAATATAAAATAATAAAAATGCCATAAATCAATTCATAAATCAGTCAAGCAAACCAATCAATAAACGCATATTGCAATTTTATTTACCAAAAATATGTAGAAGAATACATGTTGGCCTAAACTGATGAATACATTTTTTTTTTTTTTTTGGATATGTATTATAGCAAAAAGTAAAAAATATTGTGTTTTTTCAAAATTGTCGCTCTATTTTTGCTTATAACGCAAAAAATAAAAAACTGCAGAGGTGATCAAATACTACCAAAAGAAAGCTCTATTTCTGGGAAAAAAAGTATGTAAATTTTGTTTGGGTACAACGTCGCAAGACCGAGCAATTGTCAGTTAAAGCAACGCAGTGCCGAATCGTAAAAAGTGCTCTGGTCAAGAAGGGGGTAAATCCTTCTGGAGCTGAAGTGGTTAAAGGGGTTATTAAGGCAGTGCACACAATCGCTGCCAGGCCCTACTCTAGGATAACATGTAGTATATAGTGTATGCCGTTTTGTAAAATTCTTCTTCTAAATACCTTATTTCTTTTCACTAATCAGCGGTCACATGACCGCCCATTGCTCTCTTCCTCCGATGTATGTACTACAGAGGGAGGGGCCGAGATCTCCCTCTGATGTCTGCTGGGCGGACATGTAATCTCCCTCTGTAGTACAGACATGCGAAGACGAGAGCAGCGGCGCTCACGTGACTGCTGATCGGTGAGAAGAAACAAGGCATTTAGAAGAAGAATTTCACAAAATGGAATATACTATACACTACACGTTATCCTAGCAGAGGGGCTGACAGTGATTGTGTGCTGTAATTTTTATACTGCTTGGAGTGGTGCTAGAAGGGGGGGGGGCAGCTGACACACAGAGCTGACAGGCAGGAAGGGGAGGAGGAAAAGGATGGGGGAGAAGAGGACAGAGGCGAGCTGCGGATGATGGAGACGTGTTTTTCTTTTTAAGGTAACAAACACTTTGAGCAAGGCAATGCCTGCTTATTTTATCCAGCCTCACCCTTTTTACAAATCACAACCTGATATCTGTAAAAAAAAAAAATAAACCTGTGGAAAAGAAATGTACTCATCCTACCCCCCGTTTCTAAACTGTTGACATCACAATCCACCCCAAGCAATCTTGGGAATGTTGAGTATTGCAAATCTCATAAGAGGATGCTGCTATACAATACAATTCTCACATATTTTTGTTAGATTTGGGATTCTCAGCCTTCCAAGAATATTGGTAAAAGTATCTTGACCTGGGCTTGGTGGGAAGAAGCTGGCTGCAAAGTACAAATGCTTTCTAAGGTTTTTTTTCCATGGGTGTGTTTTTTACAGGTATCAGCAATGATTTTTATAGGGACGTGAGGGATGATGTAAATGGCAGACCTTCCCTTTTAGTGCATGGTCCACTTTATTGTCATCAACAAACAGAATGCAAATATATAGTCCTTCTAGCATTCACAGACAATTGCACTAAGGGTAGAAATGAAGCAAACAAGTGACCAAGGTGCTGGACTATGAATTCTAAAAGTTTATTTAATAAGCATAAGCTAAAACTTACATGGATGTCTTGGACCACAGTTGACGAGGTGAGGGGGAATCCACAGACTGTCACAGCACAGATCAGGGGGAGACAGTGAGCTGGATGGTGGTGAGCCAGAGCAGGATGCATGCAGGCAAGCCATCTGACGGCCAGTGAGAGATGTGATTATCCCTGCACAAAGAGCCAGGTCCAAGGCACAGATGGAATGTAGAAGCAGGCAGATGATGGCCAAAAAGAGCTGGACAGCAGGGGTGGCTGAGATCTTGATGACCAACACACCTGGATAGGAGCCTGAAAGCCAGGGGTATAAACTGCCACAGAAGCCAATTCTCAAGCCACAGCTGTGGTGTACCCTCACACAAACTGTGCAGTCCTGTGTAGACCTTGTTCAAGGGATAGCAGTATGCAGTTGTACAATTCAATGTCATACAACTGCAGGTGCAGATCAGACTTGTAAACCATCAGGGGAAAAAAAAAGTTTTGTTTTAATTGGTTAAGATATAATCATACATTTACCTTCGTAGGTGAGTTCTTCCTCCAGATACAGACCACTGCCATGGGTGCATCCTTCACGCCCAATTATGCCAACCTCACCATGGGTTGGTGGGAGTAGTCCTTTATCTGGAGGAACAACCCCTTTGCCTGGCATCTGGTTTATTTCGGAAGGTACATAGATGATCTGATAGTGATCATCTGGTTGCAACCGTTTTTTATGATGGTAGCTCCTGTGTGACACTATCATCCTGCCTCTATAGCTGCAACAAGTTCACCATATAAATAAAGGCAGTCCCCAGTTACATACATCCGATTTACATACGACTCATACTTACAAAAGGAAGGAGATGCCAGGAATTAAGAGAAAATCTACCCCTTCACTCCTGTAAGTTATCATGGAAAAAAGGTGTCTCCACTGAAGCTTTATCACCAATCCATTTCCATTTTAACAAAGTTTTCAAAATCCAATTGTCACTGGGACAAGAAGGGAGGTAAAATCTTCTGAACAGGGCACAGACAGCAAAACAAACTCTACAGGGTTAACCCTTCCCTATGCTATCCAAAAACCTTAAAAAACTTTTTTTTTCCTGGAGTTACACTTAAAAAACATACCTGTTCCAACTTACATACAAATTAAACTTCGGAAGAAACCTACAGAACTTATTGTGTTTGTAACCTGGGGACTGCCTGTACTACCATATTGGTAATAGGAAAAGTGGAGGTAATTAAAGTGGAGTTCCACCCAGAATTTTGGCATCCACTCTTTTAATACTAAATAGATGTAACCTTTTGTTTCCTTACTTTCAAACCGCCTAGTAATTACATGTATTTTTTACTCACAATTTTGTTTCTCTCACTGCTGGACTTTTCCATTTTAGGTGAGGGCACCTGAAACCCATCCTGGGTCTCCTGGCATCTCTTCCTGAAAGAAGTGCATGGTGGGTAACCATCATGCACTCCTCGATCTCGGTCCGCCTTAAATCGTGTCATTTCCTGTCTGGAAATAACACAATTTTACAGTACAGGGAAGCCCACTGACTCCTGGGAAATGATGAGTCACATTTCCCAGGAGGCCAGGGGAAGCAGGAAGTGAGGAAAAGAGCCTAGGACCTAATAGGGGCAGATTACAGAGACCACCTAGCAACAAGCAACTTAGGGTGATTATAACATTTTTTTTCCTTCAAAGGTATGTCTATATAGGCAAAGGACTTGAATGATGTAAAATAAAATTTCTGGGTGGAGCTCCACTTTAACCACTTGCCGACCGTCGATCGGCATCTGACGGCGGCAAAGTGGCTCGTTCCCGCAAAACGCCGTCATACGACGGCGGCTGCGGGAACGAGTTTAGTGAGCGCGCGCGCCGCCAGAGGCGCGCCCGCACGCTCACTGTGTCCAGGGGGGCCAGGGAGCGGGTGCGG
>BLSH010328697.1:219295-240081 GCA_018402905.1 Glandirana rugosa
AGTCAATGTGTGTTACAAAAAAGAGGCTTCAGCTTTTGCTTTTTACCTGTGTAATACTGTAGGAATATTTTCTCCTACAATAGTACCTCGGTGGTGGAGCGAGACAGGAAGAGGAGGAACTGTCCTTGTCTACTATTCATTTGCATGTAAAAGTGAAAGTAAAATGCGCTTGTATTTACGATCGTAGTGCGCATGCGCGGGATTACGGCCAGACTACCAAGTGAGGGCGGAAGTACATTACTGGACACAAAGCATAAGCCCACAGCTAAAATGGTGCAGCACTTTACAGAGAAGCAGAGGGAGAAGAACAAAGATTTTATAAAGTAAGCAGAATCGTATAAAACGGCTGATGTGGCGTTTGGAGTTGCATTTACATGTTCTATTGGGGGATGTAATTTATTAATTGTGTGTAACTGAGTAGACAACCGCTTTAATGCAGATGAGGCACCAAGTGAGTTTAATTACCACCTTAATCAGCCACAGAACCCGAGTAATTAATATGTGTCCTGGATTAAAGGGATGATATGGCAACCCTATACGTAACTAGGGTTGCCACCTCATCTCTTTAAACGCGAACACATATGAATTACACAGGTTCTGAGGCTAATTTAATGCAGACGAGGCACCAAGTGAGTTTAATTACCACCTTAATCAGCCACCAAACCTGTGTAATTAAGATGTGTTCAGTTTTAAATGGATGAGGTGGCAACTCTATCCGTAACTTTAAATGGTCATGAGGGTGCTGGTGAAGGACTCCAAATGCAGACGATGGATTGTGCTGTTGTTTAACCACTTCAGCCCTGGAAGGATTTGCCCCCTTCCTGACCAGAGCACTTTTTGCGATTGGGCACTGCGTCACTTTAACTGACAATTGCGCGGTCGTGCGACGTTGTACCCAAACAAAATTTGCGTCCTTTTTTTCCCACAAATAGAGCTTTCTTTTGGTGCTATTTGATCACCGCTGCGTCATTTCTGATCGCCGCTATAAACAAAAGAAGAGCGACAATTTTGCAAAAAATCCCAAATTTCTTACTTTTTGCTAAAATACAAATTAAAAAAAAATATATAAAAAAACATTTTTTTTCATCGGTTTTGGACGATTTATATTCTTCCTCATATTTGTGATAAAAAAAAATCGCATTTATTGATTGGAATTCATTTCTGGGTTTTTTCTTTTTTTTTTTACTAGTAATGGCGGCGATCTGCGATTTTTAGCAGTACTGCGATATTGCAATGGGTATGTCGGAACATTTTGACACTTTTTTGGGACCATTGGCATTTATACAGCTATAAAAATGCACTGATTACTGTGTAAATGCCATTGGCAGTGAAGGGGTTAACCTGCAGGGGGTGCTCTAAGGGTTAACTGTGTTCCCTGGGCGTGTTCTAACTGTCTTAGTGTTTGACTGGCAGGGGGAGGGGAGTGATCACAGCTTCCATGTAGAGGAAGGCTGTGATCACTCCCTTCCCCCTCTAACAGAACGGACACACTGCTATACATGTTATAGTCGTTTGGGATACGAGAAGCCGAGGAATAGCAGCGGCATTGGAGATCATTACCAAACTACATACCTGACTAGCTGTTACATTCATTGCCCGTGTGTACCGGAGTATGTACACCACCCAATTTTTAACCTAATAAAGATGTTTTAAAACGTTAAAGCAATATTATAGCTTTTTTCATCCCACATACCACCGATGTGTTTGCCTTGAATCTGAAGTACACACTGGATCCGGATCCAGTTTTTCTCTAAGGAGTTGGCCCTAAGGGGAATGTGCGACTAGACCCATCTGGGATCGCACATAGAGGTGAGCATATAGTGACAGTGTTTTTATGAGTTTACACATGAATGAACACTGCCATTTTTTGCACTAGCACTTTGTTTTTTTGCACATGAATGGACGCTTTCTTCTATTTGCATATGCATCATTATTTATTGTTGTGTGACAAGTATTGTATACGAACATGTGGTGATATTTATTGATTTGTGGCACTATATATGCACTATGCACTTTAGTCACTGGGTGAGAGTGTATCATTATATTAAGGTTATTTCACATGTTTAGGATTGCCCTGCACCATTTGTAGTAATTTTTGTTGAAGTATTTGGGGTACTGTATTAGGTGACTGGCTGCATCCACTCATCGGCACTTAGTAGCTCAGTATTTTTACTCAGCTGTCTTACACACAGTATTTAAAGAGGACCCTCCAGTACCGAAATACATGTCTTTTTTTTGTTTACTTACATTTTTTATTGTAGAAGTTTTGGTTCTGCCCCCTGTCCCTTCTCCTCACCTTAGGGAATGATGTACTGTCCCCTGGTGCCTCCTGGGATATATGACATACATATCCAAAATTATACCTTAAACACTGCATGTTATTCTGTTAATTTAAGGAGGAGAGGGGACTGGCCTAGTGGATTATCATCGGGAGCCTCCAGGCCCCACTTGGAAGAGCCTGCAGCCTCCTGATGAAACCACAGAAGGGAAGATGGCAGAGCAGGATCCAAGCAGTGGCTGCAGAGAAGAGTATGTCAGCAGGACAACACTGGATCCTTTGGATGGGTGAGATTCTGAACTGTGCATAACCCAGCATCAGGTAAGTGGGGAATAAAATAAATAAATAAATGGGGGGGAAGGGAGAAGTTTCTCCTTAACCACTTCAAGACCGAGCCTGTTTTTTGAGTTTGGTGTTCACGAGTTAAAACCAGATTTTTTGCTATAAAATTACTTAGAACCCCCAAACATTATATATTGTTTTTTTTCTAACACACTAGAGAATAAAATGGCGGCTGTTGCAAAACTTTATGTCACACCGTATTTGCGCAGGGGTCTTACAAGCACTATTTTTTTTTTTTAAAATAAGACAACAGTAAAGTTAGGCCAATTTTTTTCCATATTGTGAAAGATAATGTTACACCGATTACACCGATTACATGATACCCAACATGTCATGCTTCAAGATTGCGTCTGTTCGACAAACTTTGCAACATAAAAATCTCTATCGGTGACGTTTAAAAAATTCTACAGGTTAGCATTTTTGAGTTACAGAGGAGGTCTAGTGTTAGAATTATTGCTCTCACTCTAACGATCGTGGCAATACCTCACATGTGTGGTTTGAACACCGTTTTCATTTGTAGGCGGGACTTACGTATGCGTTCGCTTCTGCACGCGAGCTCACGGGGATGAGGCACTTTAATTAATTTTTTTTTAATTATTTATTTTACTCTTTTTTTTACACTGTTCTTTTAAAAAAAACTATTTGATCACTTTTAGTCCTATTACAAGGAATTTTAACACTCATTGTAATAGAAAAAAGTATGCCAGGACCTCCTAAATATGAGATCTGGGGTCAAAAAGATTACACTTAAATGCAAAAAAAAAAAAGAAAAAAATGATTTGAAAAAAAAGACATTACAAAAAAAAATGGGCCCTTTAAGACTGTTGGGCGGAAGTGAAGGTCCGGTAAGCAGGGGAGATGACCGGAAAGCGGCGGGAGGGGCACCCCTCCCGCCGCTGATAAAAGTGATCTCATGGCATATCCGCCACTGAGACCACTTTTTTCTTGTGCAGAATCGCCTGCACTAAAAGAAGATACCAGGGTTATGGTAGCTATCTGCTACCATAACAACGGTATTCCACTTCAAAGCGACCACCGTCATATGATGGAGTTGGTCCGGAAGTGGTTAAGCACTTTTGGTATGAACTTAGAGGGGGGAGGGGCAAAGATGAGGCCTGAATATTTATGAAGTCTTCTCTGATCACTGGGTAAAGACGGCCCAGAAGGTGGAAATATTCTGGAGGCTGGCCATGTGGGAGCCTGGCCATGTGGGAGCAGAGTCCAGGGTTCAGTTGCCTGGAGGGGACCCCTATGCTGAGGGGCTCTGCCCCTGGGCAGAAATAAGGAGCCTGAAAAAGAGAGAGAGAGAAGCAGAGGACACCTCTTCAGTCTCATCTATATCTTATAATCCAAAAATCAACATTAGAGTGTTGATTTTACATGGGAAAGACATTTTTGCTCCCTCTGAGTTGGCAGCATGAGATCCCCCATTTTCCTTTATGGACCAAATTCTGGGTGTCCTGTGCAGGCATTTCATGAATAAGCCCTTTCATCACAAACTGCAGTGAAGGACCCAGAGTCCTCAGTGTTTCTGAGAACAAAAGTATACTCAATGACATCACCCCACTCATGTACAGCTACATGGGTTTGAGAGAGGTGTAACATATGTTTCCTACTTCCGGTCCGGCGTTTTATGCTGTTTTAACCGATTTTAAATGTAAGTGGAGATGTTTGTGTAATTTTTATACAATCAAACGGTATTACACTATATACATTTCCTCTGCCATCATTGCCTTAACCCTGAGGAGTCATTGGGAAGCCGGGGAACAGCGGAAGGGACATACTGGAGGAGACCAGACCTGTGGAACCACTGTGCTCAGCTGACACTAAGGCGAACATAGCTCCCATAATAGGGGTCCATGTTTACTGGTGAGTGCGGGAACATAGGGTGGGAGCACCGAGAGCACCAAAAAGATCCCACAGCTGTATTATGAGCACTTGGCACCTTATGAGCACATGCATACTTAAAATATCCTAAGTACTTGAGATAGTAATGAACTCCCTATTACTGCATTACATGTGTCACTAACTAAAGCAAACGGTCGTCCCATATTCAAGTGAATGGTGTTCTGACACCTATGGTTACGAACTATTGCATCTGGAACTTTTTTATGAACCTTTTGTATTTTGTGCATTGTGGACATTTCAAATCATCACTAATTGTTGCACCCTTTTGTTTTAGAATATTTGTGTTTGCATATGTTTATAATAAGGACTATATTATTTTGTAATGGTTAGCACATGCACTTTATCCATGAAGATTATATGGTAAGCTGGGGTGTCAATAAGCTGGAGTCAGTTGTGAGAGTATTCTCCTGACCCTGAGATACCAGGAAGGACTTGTATTCCCCTTGCTGCTGTGCCTCCCATACCCAGTCTTCGACACCACTCATTTTATGCTCCAACAGGAACATCAAATTGATTGTGCCTCTAATCCTCCCCTTGTCAAAATCCCCAATTGGAATGGTGACAAACTAGTACACTTGTCCTGAATTATGAGCCACTGACATGGTATAGATTTTTTGCATTGAAGCATGCAGTTGTATTTTTGGTTAAGCGAACATCCACTGGGTATCACCACTTAAAGTGGCTCCACACTTTTCTGTTCTGCCACAGGACATCCTGAAAGATAAGTTACCTAATTAGGAATCAGGCAAGGCATGTGTGTAACCTTTCCCTGCCAAATGATGGCCAGCAGGTTGGTGCTCTTGTCATGCATGATCTTGTCTGGCATGATGCCAGCCCCTTACAAACTGACAGAATCTTTACCACAGTGTGTCTCTTCTCCTCCAGGCATACCAGCTGCAATTTGATTGCATTAAGACTTCTAGGTAAAAAAATGTTGTACCTGACATTGGCACAGCAGAGGCTACTTGCCATGTCTGTGTGAATGAGAAGTCTAACATATCCAGATGGTCACACCATCTGGGAGTGGTGGGATTTGAATATCCAGTGCCAGATAGGAGTCCTTATATTCCTTAAAGTAGCACAGTACTGCTGACCTTCCATTTTTCTGTGCAAAGAGAGAAAATAGGTATTTTGAGTGGTAGATGACTTCTTATTTGTGAAGTACTCATAGTACTTCTCATAATTTTCAAGAGGATCAATTTCTTCTCTTCATAATAATCAAGGCAGCATAACACATCACATGGCTTTTTAGGATGGTATGGTAAACATTTGCGGTTTTCTGGGCACCCTGTTGAGGTGAAGTTCTGCAGAGGCGAGTCCTTCTAAGACTGTGTTTAAAATGTCTCTAATGGTGTCAGCCAGGTCGGGGTATCTAGCAGTTTCAGGTAGACATCTTATGTGTGAGTTATTATGGGGGGAATCTGGTTTCTTGATCCTATATTTTGAACATGAGGATCTAAGAAGGGAGCTGTGTTAATTTGTCTGAGCATGTGGGACTGGGGTGGTTTCAATGTTTTCAAATACAGTTATTAAGTGTTTCTTTGTGATGATTCCTCATATTTCAACTTCAAACAGATTAGAAAGGGTGTGAGTGGAAGAAAATGTTTGCTGTGACCTACACGTTCCTTCCTCCTCCCCGGAATCAGACTCGAGCACAGAGGAGCGTGGGCTTCCTCCTCCTCTGGTGGGGGAGCGGGGTTCGACAACACTTTTTCCAGATGACCCTGGGCAAGTGGTTTAGCTATACAAAACAATTGTTTCATAATTAATTATCACCACAGAATATTCCAGTGTCTTCCGTGCATACTTTTTATGCTGTGCAACAACCATTAAATATATAGCGTTATATAAATTCCTTAAACTTTTTTTAATACATTTATTTTAAACTGAGTATAAGCAAAAATATATATATGCCTTGACTATGTTTTGCTAACCATATAATTTAACAATTGATTTATTGGCCACAGATGTTGTATTTTCATTTTCAGATATGTACTTTCATAAAGCTTAGGACATAATTTGTGCAAGATTTATGTTTGTAAAAACAAACTGCAGAAATCATGTATAATTGCAGACAAGAGTTCCTAAAACTTTTTTTTATAAGGATTAACTACCCTAGAGCTAAAATGTTGTGGCGGTAATGATGTACAATTCTCAGTGAGCTGCATAAGATGGCCTAAGTGGCCAAATAGAAGCCAGATCTGGCCCAATTTGAACACGTATGACAACTAGGGAGAAAGTAATCTATGATTTTACTTGGGGACATACAAACCTCCATTAGATTCACAGCTCCCTGAGCCAAAGAACCAACTGAATTTTTAACAGCATAATTGGAAAACTTTGGAGGCCCCATAAAAATAATTCTTTATTTCATACTTGTTGAAATTAGGCAACAAGGACACTTTCTAATGGATATTTTGGAACAAAAACCCTTTTTACCAAATAAGTGTGTTCAGGAAGCAGTGTATGATTTTTAGGATCTACATCTGGACCATAGCAATGGCAACTAGTTACTCTATGTGGCTTACTCACTGAAGAGTAGGTATGACATCAGTTTATCACTATGGAAAGATGAAAGATTCTTGTTATGGGTTGAACAATTTATAATGGACAGTGAAGACTTTCTAAAGTTTTTCACAGACACTCATTTTCCAACTGCCACCTTTTTTCAGGTATCTGTAGAGAAATACAAAGTAACTGCTATCCATGTTTACTTACCTTTGTCACTTTAAGATAAATTCCACAAATTCAGCAACTTTGTAAAAAGTGCAGGTACATCATGAGTTTTGCCACATCATAGGCTTATAAGACATGTGCGGTTAGTTTTGTTCCGAATTAAAATTTGGACGAATTTTCATTTTTCAGAAATTTGGAAGTATCCGAATTTCCAAATTACAATAGTACCGAATTTAAATGAATCTGAAATAACGAAAAATAAGGTTTGGACGAAATTCAAATTCAAATCATTTTCAGATTGTTTTCGAATACCTTTCAAATTTGAATAGTTTTCAAATTCAAATTCGAAAAGTTTTCAGATTCCAATAGTTTTCACATTCGAATTCGAAAAGTCCTCGAATTTGAATAGTTTTCCAATTTCCAAAGAGAACAAAATAGAATATAAAACAAAGGAATAGAACAGAAAAAAACCAATAGGCTAAAAAAGAAAATAACAGAAAACAAAATAATAGAGTAAAACAGCTCTGTTCCACATTATATTCCTTCATTTTCTGTTATATTCCCCTCTATTGTATTCTATCTTTTTCCATTCTATTCCTCCACTTTCCACTCCACCCCATTCTCCATGGAAATTGGAAAACGATTTGAAAACTATTCAAATTCGAAACAATTCAAATTTGAAAACGTTTCGAATTTGAAAAGTTTTCGAATTCGAAAACTATTCGAAATGGATTCAAAAACTTTTCGGATTGATTTGAAAAGGGATAAACAAAATTAATTCTGAAAATGACAAAAGAAATGAAATAAATCTAACTAAATTAACTTATGTAAATAACGAATCGAAGAGAAGGAAATTAAACTAATTTTTTCGCTCTGCACACGTCTAAGGCTTATCTCTATTATTTAAATCTGACAGCTTTATGGCTCTGCCGGAGGAGAGAAGCACAGAGAGCAGCTATGCCTGCTGACAGGAGCCTTTGGATTTTGGAGCTCACACAATTCAATGGCTTCTGTGATTGGGCAAGAGGAGGGTATATAAACTCCACAGAAGGGACTGAGACCAAGTGACCTATGCTGCTGGAGCACAATAAATCTGTCACATACAAATCACAGGGATAAGCCCATAAGGTGGAAGGCACCTCCTTGGTCTTAAAGAGGAAGTAAACCCAGATGGGGTATACTTCCTCTACAGTCCCCTGTAAATTAGAAGCATAATGGGCTACTATGCATCGTATAGTAGCCCATTATGTGCCACTTACCTGCAAACATAACCTGCGATGTCCAGCGCTGTCCCCTGTGCTAGCTGCATCCATCTTCTGCCCCTCTTCCTTTCGGGCTGCCACTCCGGCGCTGTGACTGGCCGGAGTCGCGTGACGTCACTCCCGCGCATGTGCACGGGACCTGCCAGTCACAGCACAGTGTCAGTGGAGAAACGGCACGGAGGCCAAAATGATGTTGGCACATGCATAACACTGCATATCTCCTGAACCGTGCAGGATTGGGAGATATGCAGGGCACCTACAGGTAAGCCGTATTCTAGGCTTACCTGTAGGTTAAAGTGGTTGTCACAGGTTGACAACCACTTTAACTCATGGTGTGCAAAGTTCCTGAATTAATGGAATTCAGCTTTAAGTGATACAAATATTTGCTGCTGGTCTAGGTGGTCTGAAGGATGGACAGATATCCCACCACCCATTCTTGTTGAGAAATTTGTTAATTTTAATAACCAGGTACCCTCCTATAAAATTGGCAATATGCAGTTTTTCCTTGGC
The DNA here is from genome assembly GCA_018402905.1 of Glandirana rugosa. NCBI lineage: Eukaryota > Metazoa > Chordata > Amphibia > Anura > Ranidae > Glandirana > Glandirana rugosa. Next base: position 228,272 of record BLSH010328697.1, read on the forward strand.
TCTTTCCTTCACTTTTTTTTTCGAAGCATGCACAGTGGTTCAAAATTTGACTTACACCAATAACACACAGCACAAGGCTTGTATACTCAATAAAATAAATGTTAATTGCCTAAGAATAAGCCCTAAGTACCAAAAAGAAATTTCGACTCTTCGCAATGAGCTTCACAGAAGATGCTCAGTGACACATACGCGGACTCTATGTTCGCGGCATCAGTAATTCTTCTTGTTAATCACAAGACATAACGAGTGACCTCCCTCCCCACCAGACAGTGCGGAACCTATATTCTCTATTGACGAAGTCTCATTTGATACCAGACCTACCTACTTATTCTGATATGGTCTATGTTGAGAATATATGAGTATGTACTGTAACACCAGATGTTGTATCTGAATAAGTGACTGTATGCTGTGCAAGATTTTGTAAGCTTAAACCTTCTTTTCAATAAAACTTTTATGGAAAAAAAAATAAAATAAAATAAATGTTAATATTCATAAATTGTAATATTTGGAGAGAGGAAGGCAAAGTATTTACAATAGAGATCACTGTTTCTGCAGTTTTAAGTTTCATCTGCTTGTGGCCTGCACCAAGAAGATGATTAAGCTGGAACTTTAGTCAGAAAATGAAGCCCCTCTAGATCACTTCAAGCTCTTTTTGAGAGTCGGTGTTTACAAGTTAAAATGATTTTATTTTGCTAGAAAATTACTTAAAACCCCCAAAAATTATATATATATTTTTCTAACACCCTAGAGAATAAAATGGCGGTTGTTACAATACTTTTTGTCTCACCGTATTTGCGCAGCGGTCTTACGAGTGCCTTTTTAAAAAAAAAAAATCTTGTTTTTGAGTTAAAAAATAAGACAACAGCAAATTTTGCCCAATTTTTTCATATTGAGAAAGATATTGTTATGCTGAGTAAATTGATACACAACATGCCATGCTTCAAAATTGTGCATGCTCATGAAATGGCGACAAACTTTGGCACTTAAAAATCTCCATTGACGACACTTAAAAACTTCTACAGGTTACCAGTTTTGAGTTACAGAGGGGGTCTAGTACTATAATTATTGCTCTCACTCTAACGATCGTGGCGTTACCTCACATGTGTGTTTTGGACACGGTTTTCATATGCCTCCTTTAAGAGCTTTGGGCAGAAGTGACGTTTGACGTCGCTTCCGCCCTGCAATATTATGGAGCCAGCTGGGGGCCATCTTATCCTCAGTCAGCATCCAGTGCAAGAGGGGCATGGATCGGATCATCTCCACTGCTTCCGGGTCCGATAAGCAGCGGACATGACCGTAGGGCGGCGGGAGGGGGGCACCTCTCCCGCCACCCAAAAAAGTGATCTTGCAGCGAATCTGCCGCAGAGACAACTTTTATCTGAAAGTTGGCCACCTGGCATTTTTAAAAATACCAAAGTACAGCCGTATAATGACGGCGGGCGGTCCGGAAGGGGTTAATAAACAAGTTCCTACACTGTTCAAAATCCAGTAATATACTGTCTCATCTCTGCTCTGCATATGCTCATTTGCTCCCCATTTTTGGAACTGTGCAACAAATCAGAGCCATAAGAGGCCGATCTGCTATCAGCATAAAGATTTACTTAAGGGCTCTGGGCTTCAGAAAATGGCAGCCTCTGGTAGGAGCAATGCTGGTGGCGATTTACAGCACACACTGATTTTGGGAGCATAATTATTAATGTTGAATGTATTTTCCTTGCTCAAGAACGTTATTTTTTATCAAGTTATTATGTGTAAAGTTACGCTTTAACCACTTCCGGACCGCCGTATGTCGTTTGACGGCGGCAGTTTGAAGTGGAATACCGTTGTTATGGTAGCAGATAGCTACCATAATCCGGTATCTATTTTTTCAGCAGGCGATTCCCTGCAAGATAAAAGTGGTCTTAGCGGCGGATTCACCGCGAGATCACTTTTATCAGCGGCGGGAGAGGTGCCCCCCCTCCCGCTGCTTTCCCGTCATCTCCGCCGCTTACTGGACCCGCCGGCAGCGGCGGAGATGATCGCGTCCATCCCCCCCAGTGTCCGTGAGCCGAGTGAGCGACTGAAGCCGTTCACCCGGCTCCATAACATGGCTGGGCGGAAGCGACGTCACAAGTCACTTCCGCCCAATGCTCTTAAAGGGGGCATTTTTTTTTCCCTTGCCATTTTTTCAATTTTTTTTTTATGCATTTCAGTGTAAATATGAGATCTGAGGTCTTTTTGACCCCGGATCTCATATTTTGGAGGTCCTGGCATGCTTTTTTCTATTACAAGGAATGTTTACATTTCTTGTAATAGGAAAAAAAGTGATAATTTTTTTTTTTTAAAAAAGAAAGGTGTAAAAATAAAAATTAAAATAAATAATAAAAAAAAAATTTAAAGCACACCGTCCTTGCGAGCTCGCGCGCAGAAGCGAACGCATACGTAAGTCCCTCCCACATTTGAAAACGGTGTGCAAACCACACATGTGAGGTATCGCCGCGATCGTTAAAGCGAAAGCAATAATTCTAGCCCTAGACCTTTTCTGTAACTCAAAAATGCTAACCTGTAGAATTTTTTAAACGTCGCCAATGGAGATATTTATGTTTGTTAAGTTAAGTTTGTCGCCATTCCGCGAGCGGACGCAATTTTGAAGCATAACATGTTGGGTATCATTTTACTCGGCGTAACATTATTTTTCACTATATGGAAAAAATTGACCTAACTCTACTGTTGTCTTACTTTTTAACTAAAAAAACTGATTTTTAAAAAAAAAATCGTGCTTGTAAGACCGCTGCGCAAATACGGTGTGGCATAAAGTTTTGCAATGGCCGCCATTTTATTCTCTAGGGTGTTAGAAAAAAGAATATATAATGTTTGGGGGTTCTAAGTAATTTTATAGCAAAAAAACCTGATTTTAACTGATAACCACCGAACTCCAAAAAGAGGCTCGGTCTTAAAGTGGTTAAAGAAGACTAAAATGTCATGCTGATAACATTTCCCTTTTGATGCATTTTGGAGACCTGTCTCCTTCCTAAATGAATCAGTGCACCTAACTTTACTCTTGGGATCTAACTGTTTTGAAATCCTGTGTGCAATTACTGATACAATGATATGCATTAAAATTTCATTCAAAAATGAATCCAATAATTAAGAACATTAAAGTGTAAATACAGCCAAAACTTTGGGTGGGCAAATGACTAGAGTCTCTGCCAAATGGGTTTTACATGTCTGTTTGTCCATTGAGAAAACTTGACTTTTTCTACTTGTTTGTAAGCCTAAATGATAAAATAATGTTCCTGCCTCTTTAAGGCACGGTAGGGTGCATAGTGGTCTTGCAATGTCATTTAGTCCCTGCAACGTAATACAATACCTGGTTGATCCTCCCTGTTCCTGTGTTCCTCTCTGTACTCTTGCCACACTTATCATGGCTGCTGATCAGTGGTCAATTTATGTCCCTCCGCCATCACTTTCTCTGTGCAGCGTCCGTATCTCTGTCTCTCCCCCTCCCTCGCTCCCTGCCATTTCCGTGGTCTGTGTGTGAAACACTTTTCTTCCCGGGCCCCACCTCTCTTGCCTTCAATGACAGAGAATTCACATGCAGCTGCCTCTCCCTTCCTTTGTGTGAAAGAAAGCTTCCATGTCTCCTTGAGCTGTACAGACACAAGGCTAGAGTGAGGTGCACAGAGAGGAATATCAACCCCTCCCACTGGACCCCCTGTGATCAGCAATGAGTGGAGAGGAGACCATGTGACTGCAAGGAAGCACTTTTATAAAAAAGGTACTTAGCAATGTTTGAAACATAAATAACCACACTGCACTTAATATTGCCCTAAGAAAGAGAGGGTCATTGGATTTTATTAATGTGACTTTACAACTACTTTAGCACAATAGAAAATCAGAGGAAATCTCCCCAAAGAGAGGGAACTTTATTAGGTCTTCCCATATAAAAAATTTCTACTCACCTTATTTCCTGTGCAGCCATCACATTTAGGAGTACCCCTAACTTTCACAAGGACAGTAAGTAAAAACAAGAAAACTTTATAAATCTTTATAAAAAAGTAAGTGCAAATATGCAGTGTAATAAGCAATTCTCAGAGAAATATGCAACCCAGTGAATAAAAGCCATACATGTGCCAAAGCAAAAAAAAAAAAATATTATGTTTGGCTGAGAGCAGTGATATTAGCAATGCTCAAATGAAACATTAAAAAAAATGCAAAACTCCATTAAATAATATGGCTGGAGGATGCTCTTATCATGTACGTGAAGTGGCTCTGTGATGCTTACAATCTACTAAAGCAACATTTACAAAGAAAATATTTGTGTTCAAATTGCCAGCAAAATGATAGCTTCAAGCTGCTTTATTCTGATTGTAATTCATTCATATCAGCCTATTATCTTAGATTAAGGTCTGGTATAGATGTTAAGGGGGAACACTCACAAAAAAGAAAACAGACACCCCAATAATCCATACCAGACCCTCACCTGAGCATACATCCTGGCTGGTCACAAAAGTGGGAGGGAATGCGTGTGTGCCCCCCCCATTGCCCTATGGTATCAATAGTAAATATACAGCACACAATAATAACCTATCTTTCCATTTCCCTTTACGTACATGTCAGTTGTCCCTTACTCACGCTAAAACTACCAGAACACTGACAAAAGGCTACTGGGAAAGCAGCCTTTTATAATGTGTGGGCTGCAACATAATTGTGAACCAACATTGGCCAAAAATCTTGCATCCGACCAGAGGTCAGGTGCATGACCTTGGCCAATGATGATTCAAGTAATGCATTGTGGGATATTCTGTAGGAGAAATTCCCGCTGACATCAGTTGTTTTCCGAATAGCCAAACAGTGAATGTTCAGTTTGAATTTGCATTTTGACTAAACATTCAGCTCATTCCTAGCAAAGACTTACAGATTAATGTGTGATGACACCATCCACCTGGTGACAGCTGTCATTCACTGACAGTTCTTCTTGTTTCTCCTCGATTTGGATCTGGGTGCAAGAGATAAACACTCTTATTCCTGGCACCAAAAGAAGCATTTACATTGTAATGGCAGCATTACTCCAGTTCCTGGCAATGCCACAACACAGCCATTGAGCTTTACATGTTTTCAGCTTAAGGTAATTTTATCTAATCACCAAGAAAGCTCTATTTTTCAACTCTAAAGATTAAAAACCTGAGTTTGCTCAACCTTCACCTAGATAGAATGAATGGCCAACTCATTCTATATTCATATGAACTAGTAACAAATTTATTATAGTAATAACCACATGAAAAAACAAAAAAGGCAAATGTGTAATAAAACCAGTAGCCAACATTCACAAACTATCACACAATTAAACCCCCCCCCCCCCCCGTCCATCTCTATGACATGGTAGGATCAAGCTGGTGGCCTGTGTATATTTGTATGAATTGTATCCATCACAGGTACACTAATATTTGGGCACTTTGCAGGAAATACAATGTCAGTCTGTAGATGGATGGACTTGAGACATCCAAGAGATATGTGATGAAAAGTAGACCATTGGCAATCCAAGATGGGGTCTGTGGGAATGTGCACTCATTAACAGATCCTTCTTGTGAGGACTAAGCAGTGGTCAAGAGGGAGTATATATATAATACAATAATCCAGGCAATCCATATGCCTCGCTAAAGGAGGATAATTAATGGTGCAGTCCCAATAAACCCCCCTCGCACTGTGAAAAGTCCTCCAGGATTGGGTTACTTTTCCCTGGTGACCCACAGACCCAGTCCTAAGCTGACCATTTGTAATCCAAAGCTCTATTTTTCCATTGCAATACCTTTGCTTTCATTTGATCATTTTGGATCTCACTTTTATTATTTATTTTTTCATTAAATAACCAGATATTCATTTCGGAGGCTTCAGTACAGTCCAGATCAGAATCCTTTGCAACCAAAGCCTTAGTAGGGACTTGATAAGTTTGTTCTTCCCTGTATTAAGCATTAATATTGTGACAAATAGCTTCTTACGTTGCTTTTAAATATATGTGTAAAAAGTATCTGCTTGTAGTTTGTTGTCTATGCTGTTTATTTTTACGTAGCTACAGTTCACAATGTAGCATTTTTTAGAACTACTATTGAAAGGTGTGTCCTCTAGGATACATATTATCATTATCTGCAATTCCCTGTACAGATCACATCCCACTAGGTATCAGTTGGAAATAATCAAATATCTATAACTTATTGTACCTGCTGTTAACTCATGTCAATTTACTTTATCCACCATAAATGTATTTTAGGGAGCAACAATATTGATACAAGTAAACTTTTCAGGCCATCCTTGTGATATGTTATGATATAAGTGCAGGTCATTTTCCTGACATGTAACAGGGTTCTATAATGCCACTAATAAGTTAATGTTCATGTAGCCATGCATCATGTTTGGTCATCTGTCATGAAAACCTTTTTCTTGGTTTCTGTTATAAAATTTTGCAAATAAGTAATTTGTCTTCTTCACTGATGTGTGCTGAGGAGGCTGCACTGAAGGGAACTGATATGCTGCACTGATGGGCACTGATGAGGCTGCACTGATGGGCACTGATGAGACTGCACTGATGGGCACTGATGAGGACTGATGAGGCTGCACTGATGGCCACCGATGAGGCTGCACTGAGGGGCACTGATGAGCACTGACGAGACTGCACTGATGGCCACTGATGAGACTGCACTGTGGGGCACTGATGAGGACTGATGAGGCGGCACTGATAAGCTGCACTGATGGGCACAGATGAGGAGGCTCTGATGAGGTTGCTCTAATAAGGTGTCATTGATGGGCACTGATAGGCGGCACTGATGGGCACTAATATGCTGCACTGATAGGCTACAGTGATGGACATGAATATGCTACACTGATGGACACTGATGGGGCTCCACTGATCATCAGGACACTGATGAGCAGTGCCCTGATTATCGGTGTAGATATATGCTGTCACAGAATAGCCAGTTATCAGTGTTCTTTTCCTCATACAGTAACAGTGCTGAGGAAAGGAAATGCCAATAGCCAACATTTGTTTACATTAGATCAGCTGTGCTTGGACACAGCTAATTACATGGTAAAGGGCCACTGTGATTATCCCTTTAACTCAATCTGCGGCCAGCTGTGTCCAAAGGAAGCACAGAGCTTGCCTGATGCGCACCCCAGGGGCGCACAGAGGGGTGGGGTTCTCGGAGGACATCAATATATGCCCTCCCAGAGCTGAAAGAACCCACTGTAGCTGTCTTTTGGCTATAACATGGTTGGCAAGCAGTTAATATGTAAATACAATCAAATACAATCAAAAACTTTATAATGAGCCTATGTATTTATATTTTTTTCATATAGCACCTCTGAAATCCTGAGCAAGCTGTGAGCAAAATGTGTTCAGATTAAAGCCAATTTAATCCTGCTATGGAAATAATTTGAAAATAATTTATAAAGTGGGTAATATGTACCCCTGAGGTTCTTCCCCAACAGGGAAGCTAGAGACAATACACTGAAGGCTATCAATATACATCACTGGATCCCTACCAATAAACAACAAGGTTTCTTTTTGTCCCTAGATGCGGAGAAGGCGTTCGATAGAGTGGCCTGAGACTACATGTTGGAAGTCTTGAAAGCCGTAGGGATTGGCAATCACATGATGAACTTTATTCTGGCACTTTATTCCAATCCGATGGCAAGGGTCCGGGTTAACGGCCACCTATCGGACGCCTTCTCCATAGCAAACAGTACCAGGCAGGCATGTCCCCTTTCACCATGGATATTTGTCTTGACCCTGGAACCCCTCTTGCGTAGCATTAAAGACAACCCGGATATTAAAGGCATACAAGTACGAGACCAGATACACAAATTAGCAGCCTTTGCTCTTATTGTTTCTATCAGACCCACACATTTCTCTCCCTAATTTACTACAAGAATTGTCTGGTTTTAAAACAATCTCAAATCTGCAAATCAATTTAGCGAAATCTAGAGCACTCAATATCGCCTTCCCACACTCTACCCTAGAACAGTGTAAACAAAATGATCCCTTCATATGGGAAACTAAAGCCATTACATATCTAGGAATCCAACTTCCGACGCACCTGACTGACCTATACACTAAAGACTTCCAACCAATCCTACAATCAATGCAACATGACCTCAAGACCTGGTCCTCTGGATTATTTTCGTGGTTCGGTAGAGCTTCAGCCATCAAAATGAATATTCTCCCTAAGGTACTTTACCTTATGCAAGCAGTACCCATCTCGCTCCCGAAAGCCTTTTTTTCTTCAATGAGGAAAGCTTGCTCAGACTTTATATGGGCGAACAAACGCCCGAGAATTAGCCTGGACAGACTATCCCTATGAAAATTAAAAGGAGGCATAGGACTTCGAAATACCACTTGGCGTGCCAGCTCACCAGAGTGGTTGACTAGAACGTTCACGCATCCACAAAAGCATGGGTAGCAATTGAACAGGCCTTTGCCTCAATCCCACTACATCTCATGCCATGGCTACAAAACTGCTCCGTCTTGAAGGAATATACGCAACACACACTCCTCCTGGTCACTTTGCAATCCTTTAGAAGAAGCTGCCGCCTTTACGATATATCTTCAGTACCAAGCCCCCTTACACCCATTTCACATAATCCAGATTTCCTGTCCGGTTTAGAAACACACCTACTACCTGAAATGAATCCTATGCATGCCCTACGAGCCAAATTCTTTTTCCGTAAACAGAAATTCTTGTCTTTTGAAAAATTACTAGAGTTAATGCCTAACAACCCCATTCACTTTTGGACGTTTAGGCAACTGTCACACTACCTAAACGACCCCAAACTACAAACAAATTTTGCCAGACCACGCTCAGTTTTCGAAGAAATATGCTCATGCGCCTCCCCTCAAAGACACCTAATCTCTGTCATTTACGCCCTACTCTTCTCAACCATACAAACCAAATCTTGCTGTCAAAACGTGGGAAAAAGATCTTAATATCGACCTCACCCCGAAAATTGGGAGAATATCTTCTCCTATATCCTCAAAGGATCTATTAATGTGTCAGCCTAAGAAAATGGATTTAAAATATTTTCGAGATGGTACAAAACACCCCTTTTACTCCACCTGACCTGCCAGATCACAATGTACCAGATAGACTTCATCCCAGAACAAATGCTTCTTCACCACATGTCAATTCCGTATACACGTTACAAGCGATCCCTCTCATTGGACCTTTTAAATGCAGCAAAAATTACGCTTCCTACTCACTGGAAATCCACAGATCCACCGACCATTCAGGAGTGGTTTAGAAGAATTAATAAAATAGAAGAATTAGAAGACCTTATCCACCAAGCACATGAGACATCACATATATGTCCCACGACTTGGGCGTGCTGGCACCACTTTAAAACCTCAGAGGAATACAAACTGTTGACAAAAGTAAAATGAATAGCTGCCCGACCCCTCTTGCAGTACAGAGAGGTAAAACAAATACAATTCACAAACCCCCGAAGGGGCTATGGGTTTTGCGAAGAATCCCCCCATCAGTGGTTTGGAACTCTCCCCCTGTTTAATTAAGGCTCCCCCCAGCACCTCCCAGCCCGGCTTTGGATCAGTAGAACTTTCCCTCCATTCCCAATGATTAGTCCACACATACCAGATGCTTATGGTACGGAGCGGTCCTTTGACCACTCCCTGGATTACCAGCAGGCTTGTGAAGAAGAGAGTAGTAATAGTAAATTACATATAAAGTTGATATACCTACATCTAGGAAAAACAAAATGTAATCTCGATGTTCTTTAGGTCCAAAACGGCAGTGTAGATCAAGAGTCAACTTGTGGCTGTTTTAGGTACGCACCTGTTCTCTCTGCACTCACACCCTTTTTATTTAGAACGAAGGGTATAACAGGGTGACCTTTTCGTGCTTTATTATCCCAGGCTGTGAATATAGCGATGTTATACAAATAACTAAAGCATCATGGGGATTGCTGTTGGATCGAGAAGAGGCAGAGGGTTAACTATGAGTCACTCAGGTCGGCCCGGCCCATGCGCGCCTACCCAGTCCCAATGCTCCCATCGGGGACGTCTGGGTGGTCTGGAGGCGCTGGGGTGGGTCTCTTGGGGCGACGAGGAGCTCCTTCCTCTTACTTAGCTAACCTCCCTCGCCAAACCAGCAATCTTTCTTAATGAGGTATGACGCCTAAGGAGTTTTGGTTAATGTTTAATGTTTTTCAAAACTATCAAGATGAAAGTATGTATGTGAAATAATAAGCAACTTCATAGTCAATACATTTTCACTGTTAAAACTGTGATTCTAAAAGCTATGTACATCATCTTCTTTTCTTTCTATGTATCCTGTGAAATATTTCAATAAAAATATTTGGAAAAGAAAATGTACCCCTGAGTAGAATACTGTAGGGAAGTCAAAGTCAGTATTTAGAATAACAGCAGGTGTGGCATATCCCAAATCTGTGTATGATATACAGTGTTTTATAAATGGATGGATATGGAATTATGTGACCCTTTTTGTAATGAACCTTTCTGTTTGCCATTGAATACAATATGGTAAATCCTTTTAATGAATTTTGGTTTTCATTGTTGCTAACTTCAAGTGGCACCTAAAAAGTCCCCCAAAAAGTGGTTATGGAAACAGCTGAAACTAGCTGTCTGGAAAAGGCATCCCTCAAAACTGAGACAAACTGGGCCAAACAAGCTGTTGGCAGGTGCAGAAGTCTCATTGAGAGCTACTGAGATTACTTTCCTCTAAAGTTTTAGTTTTAGGTTAAGATCATTTTTGTCCGCACCCTTTTCATTTGTTTTAATATTTAAAATGTTATGTTGAATCAAAAATCAAAAGCAAAGTCTGCGTTTTGTTAATAAATGTAATACCCAGTGATGAATGCCTATTACATTGGTCGGTTTCAAGCAATTTCAGAGAAAATTGTGGTTTGGAAGGGTACTAGAAGACTTGTCCATGTCTGTAAGTGCAATCTTTCCATGGCCAATGCCACAAGTCTATTTTGTTTTGAACACATGACAATATATGGCCCTGATATATTCCCAGCAACCTCTATGTTAGTATTTAGTACAGTGCTGGGAGCAGTTACATGAAATGAACACTGGTCTGTTCTATTGGATGTGATTTACACTATATGCTTAATATGGATACCTTTCCATTTACATACCTTTAAGTGGCACCTTGGGAATGAGACAAAAGCTGAGAAGCACTGATTTTTCTCCTGGCATTCTAGGAATTCATTTGTTCTTCATTAGTTTGAGGCACTCTTTTAACTGCTTTTATGAAAAATGTACATGTTGTACGTATGACTTAAATATTTTCCAGTTAATACTATCCATAGTGATATAGTGTTTGTATTAAAAACACCCTGTTTTAGTGATTTGTGTAGGGATTAGAGTTGAGCGAACACCTGGAAGTTCGGGTTCTGCTGGTCCGTCCGAACTTCGGGACAAAGTCCGGGTCCGGGTCCGGACGGAACCCGAACGATCGCACGTGAAACAGGGCTTCAAGCCTGCCTGGTCGTCTTGGGCTTGAAGGTCCACAAGCGAGTTGAGATTAGGGATGTGTTTAGTGATTTTGTCCCACAAAAATTATGTTTGTGATATAGTGATACCTATCATAATTGACCTTTTATAAATTCAGTATGCATGTTGTACATGTAAAAAGTATTTTCGTCAATTTTCTCACGGAGTTTGATTACTTCTTGTTTACTTAAGGATCTTACGGTCCTCTTTTTAGTCACGAAGAGTCGAAAACAGAGTAAGGGTTCCACGGTGAATTTCCATACATTTACCTTTCCATAGGTATAATTCGTATATCACATTTAGTGTA
>BLSH010328697.1:244729-283135 GCA_018402905.1 Glandirana rugosa
CTTGATCTGCAACTCAAAGCAGCGGTATGTGAAATCTCTAATTTCTGCTATCTGTCCTCAGAGCAACAGCACAGACAGCAGTAGTAAAGTAATCTATCTCAGGATGCAGGATCAGGTCTTAAAATGGCTAAAATCTGTCCCTCACGCCGTCAGCTACCTTTCCCTATACTAACCCAAGGAGCATGTGACTGCAGCACTGTGACTCCAGCTTATAAAGAGGCTGGGTCACATGATGCACCGGCCAATCACAGCCATGCCATTAGTAGGCATGGCTGTGATGGCTTCTAAGGGCAAACCAGTGAAACGCTTGTTGATTGGCTGCCCTGCAGCTTCTCAACACGTGGAGTAAAATAGCAGAACCCCGGACCGAACCCGAACGATTTTTGAAATGTCCGGGTCCGGGTCCGTGCCACGGACACCCTAAAGTTCGGTACGGACCCGAACGTTACAGTCCGGGTTCGCTCAACACTAGTAGGGATCACTGTGTGTGAGATTTGTCTACCAACAGAACTATCATTGTTACATTTTTTACTTAGATATATTTTATATATATTTTGATCTCTGTATTTTCTATCTCATATAAATGTGAACTAATGATGTTATGATGGATTATGAACTCATTACAATGGAATGATTCTATTTATAGTCACCATTTTTTCAGGGCCATGTGTAATGTCATTTATATTCATTGGAATACTGAGCTTGGATTTTTCCAGGGGGATTTGTACACTACTCATTCGATAAACTTTAGAGATTGAGTAAACTGTCTTTGTGAATTATTTTCACCATATTTTCTAATTTATCTACTGTCTCTGGATACCTAATTTCACAGTTCTATTATATCCTTGTGCAATTATGTTTCCAATGATCCCACATAGTCTTTTTAATTGGTGATGATAGAATGCATACACACATTTTTTGATTGCTGCTTTGCATCCTTTCTTACTCGTTTTTCACATTTTTGAGCTGTTTTTTTTTTTACTGCAGATATTAAGGTCCAAGAAACATCATGTAATATTTCCTGAAAATATTTTGCTGTCTTCCAGATTCACTAAATTACAAATGAGATATTTGTTGCCAGCTTTCCTATTTATATATCAGCTGATGTTGGCTTTGCTGGATTCACTGAAGTGCAAAATTGTTCGATTAATGCTTAATCCTGTCCATCATATTTTTTACTTGCATTCATGAATGCACAGCCATATGGTCATTTGTTACTTCAAAAGGCAATGTCCAACTAGGGTCCCAACTTGATATATTACATTTCCACTCTGCCGCTTCACATTCACAAACATTGTTATCTAGCCACTTTGATTGGCTGTAAATGTAAGACTGATGGTCATGTGAAAGCCTTTCGGATATCGAATGGTATTCAGAATACATTATATATGTTCACATACCTTTTGCATTTTATATACAATAAACAATTTAATTTGGCCACCATTTTGAGTTCATTTTATTTGTATTATTTTCTACTTTGGCAATCCATTTTCTTATATTAAATGTTTATTTGTAGGACAAAGAAATTATGTCCAAATGATGTACAAACTGCTATATTTTCTCTTTACAGCTAGCTAACCACACAATTGAAATACATATATTTGAACAGTTTTGCATGCCAGCATAGTTAGAATTTAGTTCAGTCTATTTTGTTGTAGAGATGTTGGTGAAGTGCTGGAAACTAGTGTAAAGGACAATTTTCAGACATGTAGTGACACTAATTCTAGGTCCCTGTAGTAATGATGCAAAAAATAAGTTAATACTATGCATAGGATACTCATCACAGCACACTGATCAGGGCTCCCTGTCTGACTATCACCCTGACTTCTTACACACAGATTTGTTTTAATACCTTCATCCCAAGCCAGTATGTTACATAGTCTTATAATCTGCCTCTATAAGCCCAAATGAAATGGTAATGGCAAGCCACCGAAGCACAATGGCTACTACTGTGATTCTCACTTTGGCAAATAACAAACAACTGGACCTATTAAAACATAGGTGGCCTTCTTACTTACTTACTCAAATTAAATATCTTTTTTGATGTCTGTTCTGTTGGGAAGCTAATATACAGATATATTTAAGGTATTTAGAGTCATATTAAAAATATATATATATATACAGTATCTCACAAAAGTGAGTACACCCCTCACATTTTTGTAAATATTTTATTATATCTTTTCATGTGACAACACTGAAGAAATGACACATTGATACAATGTAAAGTAGTGATTGTACATCTTGTATAACAGTGTAAATTTGCTGTCCCCTCAAAATAACTCAACACACACTCCATTAATGTCTAAACCGCTGGCAATAAAAATGAGTACACCCCTACGTGAAAATGTCCAAACTGGGTACAAAGTGTCAATATTTTGTGTGGCCACCCTTATTTTTCAGCACTGCCCTAACCCTCTTGGGCATGGAGTTCACCAGAGCTTCACAGGTTGCCAATGGAGTCCTTTTCCACACCTCCATGATGACATCACGGAGTTGATGGATGTTAGAGACCTTGCACTTCTCCCCCTTCCATTTGACTTTGCCCCACAGATGCTCAATAGGGTTTAGGTGTGGAAACATTCTTGACCAGTCCATCACCTTTACCCTCAGATTCTTTAGCAAGGCAGTGGTCATCTTGGAGGTGTGTTTGGGGTCGTTGTCATGCCCAGTCTCTGAAGTGAGGGGATCATGCTCTGCTTCAGTATGTCACAGTACATGTTGGCATTCATGGTTCTCTAAATGAACTGTAGTTCCCCAGTGCTGGCAGCACTCATGCAGCCCCAGACCATGACACTCCCACCACCATGCTTGACTGTAGGCAAGACACCCTTGTCTTTGTACTCCTCACCTGCCTGTCATTACACACGCTTGACACCATCTGAACCATCTGGGATAAAATTCTAGGAACAATGAATGCGGAGGAAAAATGGGAGTGCTTCAAGAACATACTAAACAAAGGTGTTAGCCAGTGTATCCCAACAGGAAATACATTTAAAAGCGCTAATCAAAGACCAGGATGGCTTAACTCAGACATAAAGGCACACATAAAAGCAAAAAAGAAGGCCTTCAAAAAATACAAGGCGGAGGGGTCTCAGTCAGATGTTCATATCTATAAAACACGCAATAAGGAATGCAAATGTGCAATCAGAGCAGCTAAGGTAGAACATGAAAGACACATAGCTGAGGAGAGTAAAAGGAATTCCAAGAAATTCTTTAAGTATATTAACAGCAAGAGAGGGAGGTCAGATCATATTGGCCCCATAAAGAATGATGAAGGTAATCTGGTTACAAAGGATGGAGAAATGGCAATGGTGTTAAACTAATTTTTCTCATCGGTATTCACAAAGGAAACGGGGGGCTCAATTATTCAGAACTACAATGCTGGTCCTCACGACACGTCACAGGAAGCACCCTCATGGCTGACTGAGGATAAAATCAGGAACAGGCTTGAAAAACTGAACCCTAATAAGTCACCGGGCCCAGATGGCTTACACCCGAGGGTCCTTAAGGAACTTAGCCAAGTTATTGCCAGACCTTTGTACCTAATCTTTAAGAGCAGTTTTCTGACTGGTATGATACCAGCTGACTGGAGGAAAGCCAATGTAGTACCAATATATAAAAAAGGACCAAAATATATCCCTGGGAACTACAGACCAGTTAGCTTACCATCAATAATTTGCAAGCTCTTGGAGGGAATAATAAGGGATTATATACAAGATTATTGTAACGAGAACGGTATCATTAGCAGTAATCAACATGGTTTCATGAAGAATCGTTCTTGCCAAACCAATCTATTAACCTTCTATGAGGAGGTGAGCTGCCATCTAGATAAAGGAAGGCCTGTAGACGTGGTGTATCTGGATTTTGCAAAAGCAGTTGATACAGTTCCCCATAAATGTTCACTGTACAAACTAAGATCCCTCAACATGGATCAAAGGATGAGTACCTGGATTGAAAACTGGCTGCAGGGGCGAGTCCAGAGGGTGGTGATAAATGGGGAATACTCAGAATGGTCTGGTGTAGAAAGTGGGGTTCCCCAGGGTTCTGTCCTGGGACCAATCCTATTCAATTTATTCATAAATGATTTGGAGAATGGGGTGACCAGCTCAATCTCAATATTTGCGGATGATACCAAGCTAAGCAGGGCAATACAGTCTTCACAGGATGTGGAAACCTTGCAAGAAGATCTGAATAAATTAATGGGGTGGGCAGACAAGTGGCAAATGAGATTTAACGTAGAAAAATGTAAGATAATGCATTTGGGTACCAAAAACATGAACGCAAACTACTCACTAGGGGGAGAGCCTCTGGGGGAATCTAGGATGGAAAAAGACCTAGGGGTCCTAGTAGAGAATAGGCACAGCAGTGGCATGCAATGCCAAGCTGCTGCAAGCAAAGCTAACAAAGTGTTGGCATGCATCAAGAAAGTGATTAACTTGAGGGATAAATCAATAATTCTCCCACTATACAAGTCTCTGGTGAGGCCGCACCTGGAGTATGCCATCCAATTCTGGGCACCAGTCCTCAGGAAGGATGTCCAGGTATTGGAAAGGGTTCAGAGAAGGGCAACAAAGCTAATTAAGGGATTGGAGGACCTTAGTTATGGGGAAAGATTACACGCACTGAACTTATTCACTCTGGAGAAAAGATGCTTGAGAGGGGATATGATTTCAATGTACAAATACTGTACTGGTGACCCCACTATAGGGACAAAACTATTCAGTGCAAGGGAGTACACAAAGACACGCGGCCATTCACTAAGAATAGAAGAAAGGCGGTTTAACCTTAAAATGCGTAGAGGTTTCTTTACGTAAGAGCAGTGAGAATGGGGAATTCTCTTCCACAAGCAGTAGTTTCTGCTGGGAATATTGATAATTTCAAAAAACTATTAGATGCACACCTAAAGGACCACAACATTGAGCAATATACAATGTAATACTGACATAAAAACACACTGAAAGGTTGGACTTGATGTACTTCTGTCTTTTTTCAACCTCACTGACTATGTAACTATGTAACCAAATAAGTTTATCTTGGTCCCATCAGATCACAGGACATGGTTCCAGTAATCTGTGTCCTTAGTCTGCTTGTCTTCAGCAAACTGTTTGTGGGCTTTCTTGTGCATTATCTTTAGAAGAGGCTTCCTTCTGGGATGACAGCCATGCAGACCAATTTGATGCAGTGTGTGGCGTATCGTCTAAGCACTGACACCCGCAACCTCTGCAGCAATGCTGGCAGCACTTATGCGTTTATTTCCCAAAGACAACCTCTAGATATGACGCTGAGCACTTGCACTCAACTTCTTTGATCAACCATAGCGAGGCCTGTTCTGAGTGGAACCTGTCCTGTTAAACCGCTGTATGGTCTTGGACACCGTGCTGCAGCTCAGTTTAAGGGTCTTGCCAATCTTCTTATAGCCTATGCCATCTTTATGTAGAGCAACAATTACTTTTTTCAGATCCTCAGAGAGTTCTTTGCCATGAGGTGCCATGTTGTACTTCCAGAGACCAGTATGAGAGAGTGAGAGCGATAACACCAAATTTAACACACCTGCTCTCCATTCACACCTGAGACCTTGTAACACTAATGAGTCACATGACACTGGGGAGGGAAAATGGCTAATTGGGCCCAATTTGGACATTTTCACTTAGGGGTGTACTCAGTTTTTGTTGTCAGCGGTTTAGATATTAATGGCTGTGTGCTGATTTGTTTTGAGGGAACAGAAAATTTACACTGTTATACAAGCTGTACACTCACTACTTTACATTGTAACAAAGTCTCATTTCTTCAGTGTTGTTAAATGAAAAGATAGAATAAAATATTTAATTTTGTGAGATACTGTATATATACAGTGGGTATGGAAAGTATTCAGACCCCCTTACATTTTTCACTCTTTGTTATATTGCAACCATTTGCTAAAATCATTTAAGTTAATTTATTTTCCTCAATAATGTACACACAGCACCCCATATTGAAAGAAAAACACATAATTTTTGACATTTTTGCAGATTTATTAAAAAAGAAAAACTGAAATATCACATGGTCCTAAGTATTCAGACCCTTTGCTGTGACACTCATATATTTAACTCAGGTGCTGTCCATTTCTTCTGATCATCCTTCTAGCCCTGTCCTCTAAATCCGAGATCTTGGCTTTAATCCACTCGATTTCCTCTGCATGGCTGCTGTGTGCATCTACCATAGAGTTAAATGAGGTGGTGATCTGTTCAATGGAGGTTTCAGTGTGTGCTACTCTGTCTCCTAGATCCTGGAGCTCAAGCTGGAACTGCTCTTTGATATCAGATTGCAGGGATGTTCTCAGTGAGATCAACATTCCCTTCAGTGTTGTGTCTGATATTGGCTGTCCTATGGTGGGAAATGCATCTATGGGGTCTGGAGTTGTATGTTGTTTGCCACTAGGTGTGGGGGATGTGCGGCCTACCTCCATGCTGTGTTCCATTTCTGGGGATTCTCTCCGCGGCTTGGATTTCGCTGGGCTCTGTGTGGAGGGTGAAGAGGACCCTGAGGAGTTCCCGCTGTCTGGGTTCCCCACTCTTCTCTCTCCTTGATGAGGGCTTTTGTGATGCGGCGCGCGGTCTCCTGTTCCACGTGTCTGCTGGAGGAGCGGACCGCCGCCATGCTGTCTAGGCCTTCCGACGCCCGGGTGGAAGAAGCTGGCGAGCTTCTTCACGTGGGCGCTTTCTTTCTTCCTGCGGGTCATTCCTTTTGCTACCCACAACTCTGCTGGGGCTTGTAGGCACTCGCGCTGCTGCTGAGGCGGCGACCGTCGTCTTCTATCCCGGGTGGCTCAGCGGAGCTTTCAGCTTATGCGGCCATCTTCTCCGCTGGTCGCCACGCCCCCCTCTTCTGATCATCCTTGAGATGGTTCTACACCTTCATTTGAGTCCAGCTGTGTTTGATTATACTGATTGGACTTCATGAGGAAAGCCACACACCTCTCTATATAAGACCTTATAGCTCACAGTGCATGTCAGAGCAAATGAGAATCATGAGGTCAAAGGAACTGCCTGAAGAGCTCAGAGACAGAATTGTGGCAAGGCACAGATCTGGCCAAGGTTACCAAAAAAATTCTGCTGCACTTAAGGTTCCTAAGAGCACAGTGACCTCCATAATCCTTAAATGGAAGACGTTTGGGACGACCAGAACCCTTCCTAGAGCTGGCTGTCCAGCCAAACTGAGCTATCGGGGGAGAAGAGCCTTGGTGAGAGAGGTAATGAAGAACCCAAAGATGACTGTGGCTGAGCTCCAGAGATACAGTTGGGAGATGGGAGAAAGTTATAGAAAGTCAACCATCACTGCAGCCCTCCACCAGTCGGGGCTTTATGGCAGAGTGGCCCGATGGAAGCCTCTCCTCAGTGCAAGACACATGAAAGCCCGCATGGAGTTTGCTAAAAAAACACCTGAAGGACTCCAAGATGGTGAGAAATAAGATTCTCTAAGCGGTATGTGTGGAGAAAACCAGGCACTGCTCATCATCTGTCCAATACAGTCCCAACAGTGAAGCATGGTGGTGGCAGCATCATGCTGTGGGGGTGTTTTTCAGCTGCAGGGACAGGACAACTGGTTGCAATATGAATGCAGCCAAGTACAGGGATATCCTGGACGAAAACCTTTTCCAGAGTGCTCAGGACCTCAGACTGGGCCGAAAGTTTACCTTCCAACAAGACAATGACCCTAAGCACACAGCGAAGGAGTGGCTTCACAACAACTCAGTGACTGTTCTTGAATGGCCCAGCCAGAGCCCTGACTTAAACCCAACTGAGCATCTCTGGAGAGACCTAAAAATAGCTGTCCACCAACATTCACCATCCAACCTGACAGGACTGGAGAGGATCTGCAAGGAGGAATGGCAGAGGATCCCCAAATCCAGGTGTGAAAAACGTGTTGCATCTTTCCCAAAAAGACTCATGGCTGTATTAGATCAAAATGGTGCTTCTACTAAATACTGAGCAAAGGGTCTGAATACTTAGGACCATGTGATATTTCAGTTTTCCTTTTGTAATAAATCTGCAAAAATGTCAACAATTCTGTGTTTTTCTGTCAATTTGGGGTGCTGTGTGTACATTAATGAGGGAAAAAATTAACTTAAATGATTTTAGCAAATGGCTGCAATATAACAAAGAGTGAAACATATAAGGGGGCCTGAATACTTTCCGTACCCACTGTATATATATATATGTGTACAGTGGATATAAAAAGTCTACACACCCCTGTTAAAATATCAGGTTTCTGTGATGTAAAAAAATGAGACAAAGATACTTATCTTTTAGGTGGAGGGCAGTAAAAGTAAAAAAACTAAGATAATATGGTTGCATAAGTGTGGATTCAGGTCTGGGCTCTGGCTGAGCCATTCCAGAACATTAATCTTCTTCTGGTGAAGCCATTCCTTTGTTGATTTGGATGTATGTTTTGGGTCGTTGGCATGCTGAAAGATAAAGTTCCTCTACATGTTTAGCTTTCTAGCAGAAGTCTGAAGGTTTTGTGCCAATATTGACTGGTATTTGGAACTGTTCATAAGTCCCTCTACCTCGATTAAGGCCCCTGTTCCAGCTGAAGAAAAACAGGCCCAAATAGGGATGGGTGAATAGTTCGGCCCGAGCATGAGTTCGGAATGAACATTGGCTGTTCGCCTGTTCACCGAACACCTGCATTATCAGGGCGTTCAACTGTTTGTTTGACATGCCCTGATAGGCTGAAGCAGTTGAAGCTTCGCATCAGGGCACAGAGCACTGTCAGAGCCATAATTGGACACTGTCATGATGACTTTACAATACATACTGTACAATTTTCTGTAGACTTTTGTCTTCAGATTTACTAAAACCATATAATATGAGGTCAAACCTTAAGAATTTCAATTTGCATGCAATCAGTCAGACCCTTGCACTGCATGGTTTTGGTGAATCTGAAAACAAAAGTCTACAGAAAATTGTATAGCGTGTATGGGGCTTTAGTCCCGCCCCACGCTATAAAAGTATTCTTCCAATAGCGGTCATTTTTAGTGCTACTAGACAGTTAGTGTGCTATTGTGATTCTATTGTCAGTGTAGAATTTTAGTTTAGTGTCACCCTAGGGATTGTCAGTGTGAGTGTAGTGACGACCATTTATCTTTACATTAATGTGCAGCTAGGGACAGTTCAGGTAGTGTCAGTGTAGTGTAGTGACGAGTCGTTCATCTTTACATTAGTGTGTATCTAGAGTAGGGACAGTTCAGATAGTGTGATTGTAGTGTATTGACCAACATTCATGCTTGCTAGATTTGTGCATTGCTAAAAAATGTGTCCGTTTTCGTTTCATTTGGGTTTTTCTTGTTTGTTTTCTGAGTCATTTGTTATGACCGCGATTCATAAATTCGTAAATGTGAAAATCTGAAAATTTTAAATAATAACTAACTAACTAACTAATAATAACTAGCTATTAAATTATAGGTATTAGAATTTCCTTTCAAATTTGTCTGTTAGGTAACATAACCAATACAAATTTATCCAAAGTTACAAATTATTCAAAATAACAAATGCCGCATATAAGCAAATGGAATGGAACAAATTAATAATAAATAATAAGAATAAAAAGTTTTTATTATTATTGTATTTATTATTATTATTAATTCAGTACATTCTATTCGTTTAGATACGGCATTCTTTATTTCAGATAATTCATAACTTCGGATAAATTTGTATTTGTTACGTTCACTAACAGCCAAATTTGAAAGGAAATACCAATACCTATAATTTAATAGTTAGTAATAGTTAAGTTATTATAGTTAATTATTATTTCAGATTTTCGAATTTTCGGGTTTTCAAATTTCCGAATTTTCGAACTTATGAATTTACAAATTTACGAATATTCGACTATTCGAATTTACAAATTTACAAATATTTGGCTATTTGAATTTATGAATATTTGGAATAATTTGGTGAACTGATTTTCGTTAATTCGGATACTTCTGAATTAACGAATTTGTCAAAATTTGTTAACAAAAAAATTCGGAACAAAATAAATTGCACATGTCAAATCCTTGCATTAGTGTGCAGCTAGGGACAGTTCAAATAGTGTTAGTGTAATGACCGTTTAACACTGTATATTCTGCCCCCTTCCATGAATTTGCTGTACCACAATGGCAGATTCCCAGTCGCTATTTCTTTTCATGTAAGGCCATCCCATCTCTCTACCATCGCTTGGAAGGCACTGTTGTGGCATCGTTGGGCAAGGCAGTAAGCCGCAAAGTCCATGTTACTGCTGACACGTGGTCCAGCAAGCATGGGCAGTGACAATATATTTTGTTCACAGCACACTGGGCAACTCTGCTTGCAACTCGGAAGGATGCAGGGCAGAGCTCAGTGCTGCAGCTTATGCCCCCACATCTCCATACAGCTGGTGATGATACAAGATTTCTCTCCTCCTCCATGCCCTCCTCTGCTGAACTGTCTTATGAATGCCCCTAAGCGTTCAAAGGGCTATTCAATGAGTCAGGATAAAATGTACCATGCAATGCTTCAGCTGGTGTGTCTAGGGGACAGGAACCACACCGGTGCAGAGATACTTACAGCTCTGCGGGGACAAGCCCAGAGGTGGTTCATGCCACGCTAGCTGGAGCCAGGAATGGGGTAGTGCGATAATGGCACAAAGCTCCTTTCTGCCCTTAGACAGGGAAAGTTGATATATGTGCCATGCCTGGCACATGTCCTCAATTTGGTGGTGCAGCGTTTCCTACATAGGTACCCAGGGTTGGAAGATCTGCTATAGCAGGCCAGAAGAGTCTCTAGCCATTTCAGGCAGTCAGTGGGAATTCCATCTGCACATAAATCGCCTCATTTGTGACAGGCCCACCAGGTGGAACTCCACTTTTGGCAATGCTGCAGCAGCTGCACATGCAGCAGAGGGCCATCAACGAGTACCTGTGTGAGTATGGCACAACGACAGGCTCAGGCCAGCTAAGCTTTTTTCCCCACGCCAATGGCTGCTCATAAAGGATGCATGCAATGTACTGTCACCATTTGAGAAGGCCACAAGGATGGTGAGCCGTGACAATGCATGCATCAGTGACACAATCCCTGTTGTGTTCCTGCTTGGGGCAAACTTTGTGTGGCATTAAGGACAGGGCACTGGAGGCAGAGCAGCAGGAGGAAGAGGAGGACTTCCTTTCCGCTCAAGACCCATTTTATGCAGATACCATCTTTCCTATGCCACAGAACACACAAGAGGAGAAAGAGTAGGAGGAGGTTTCTGGCAGTTTCTGAGGCATTGAAGCAGAGGAAGACATACGTCAAACAGTAAGCATTGGTTTTCCATCCCCAGAAACCTTTGGGAGTAGTACGTGACTGGGAGGAAGCAGTTCCAGATACTGTAATCCTCAGTGACCCAGAGGATTCTCATGCCTCTGCAAATTTGAGGTGCATGGGCTCCTTCATGCTTCAAAGCCTGTGAAAGGACCCAAGAATATGTGGCATAAAGGAGAAAGCTCACTATTGGTTGGCAACCCTCCTCCCCACAGAAGAGTGGACAAGGGGTGTTTATTGAACACTTTTCCCAAATCTGGTAGGTTACAGAGGCTTCTGTTGGTCAAGAGAGAGGCAGTGGAGAAGGCACCTGCCTAAGTGATGCATTGCTCCATTTTTTTAGTCCTCGCCGCCCAGGGTTGTCAGCTTCCACATCCCATCGGCAGCGTCTGCATCACATGGTGGATGATTTTCTAGGGGCAAAAACAGAGATGGAGAGCTTTACAGTTGAAGATCCACTGGCTTACTGGGTCATGAGAATAGACCACTGGTCAGAACTTTGTCAGTATGCTTTTCAGCTGCTGGACTGCCCTGCATCCAGCGTTCTTTCCGAACAAGCATTCAGTGCTGCTGGAGGTTTTGCTACTGATCAAAGAGTGCTCCTGTCCACAGACTCCGTGGATCATCTGACTTTTATCAAAATGAATCAGTCCTGGATTACCAGCAGCTATAAAGCCTCTGATGCCGATATAAGTGTTTTTGGCATGTGAAATCTCTGCAGGACTTCTGGGCTGCCTAGCGTTGTGGGTGTTATTTTCCTCTGGAAGAATGTTTTTAGTGTAGGTTTCATGGTCACACTTAACACCCAAAGACCAATTTTTCCACACATGTTTGACAAGTGCATATCATTGCAATTTTTGACAGCAAGGCCAATCCTTGCTTTCATCAAGAGTACCTCTATAGGGTTATGGTGTAAAGGCACCACCGACACCCAAAAAACAATTTTTCAGCACCTGTTTGACAGCTACATCGAATTTAATTTTTTTACAGCAAGGCCAATTCTTGCTTTCATCAAGTGTACCTCTATAGGGTTACGGTGTGAAAGCACCACCGACACCCAAAGAGCAATTTTTCTGCACCTGTTTGACAGGTGCATAACATTGCAATTTTTGACAGCAAGGCCAATTCTTGCTTTCATCAAGAGTACCTCTTATAGGGTTATAGTGTGAAGGCGCCACCCACACCCAAAGCCCAATTTTCCCACACCTGTTAATTCTATCCAAAGTCTGTGGTAGAGACACCAGAATTTATCCAAAAAATCTCTCATCTTGTTCCCAGTGCACTACATTGTGGCCTCACCATACAGAATGGCTCCCCTAGCTGTTGCTTACAAAATAAAGGAAGCATGCAGGTAAAATGGCATTTTTTTGGCTTTATAAATGCAATTATTTCTGCAGCAGATTTTATACACGGTACAGATGTACCTCTTTACAGGTAGACTAAGGGGTCCCCCAGGCACTATATTGAAAGGAATTTTTCATTTTTATGCTTTCACTTTATGCATCAATAAATCACTACTCATTTAAAAATGACGGTTTTTACAAACTATTTTTTTGTTGATACATGTCCCCCAGGGCAGTACCTGGACCTCCATAACCACTGTATGCCCAATTACTTGCATATAAGCCTTCAAAATGGGCAATTCGATTTTTCACTTTCTGGTCCTATAGACAACAATGGGGTTCGTTATTCTGTTCCAAACTTTCCAGATGTTCAAAAGTTCTGGTGCGAACCGAACAATTGCTTGTTTGACCCATCCCTAGCCCCAAAGCATGATGCTGCCACCACCATGCTTCACTGTGGGTATGGTCTTCTTTTGTTGATGTGCAGTGTTGTTTTTGCACCAAACATATCTTTTGGAATTATAGCCAAAAAGTTCAACCTTGGTTTCATCAAACCATAACAGATTTTCCCACATGCTTTTGGGAGACTTCGTATGTGTTTTTCAAAATTTAGCCGTGGCGTGGATGTTTTTCTTGGAAAAAAAAGGCTTCCGTCTTGCCACTCAACCCCATAGCCCAGATATATGAAGAATACGGGAAATTGTTGTCACTAGAGTTGAGCGGACACTTGGATGTTTGGGTTCATTGGGTTGGGCCGAACTTTGCGAAAAAGTTTGGGTTCGGTACCAAACTTGACCCGAACTTGACCCCGAATCCCATTAAAGTCAATGGTAACCCGAACTTTTGGCCACAAAAATGGCTGTAAAAAAGTCCTGGAAAGGGCTAGAGGGCTGCAAAAATAAGCAAAATGGGGGTAAGAGTAGGACAAGTGCACTTCAAACAAATGTGGATAGGGAAATAACTGAAAATCACATAAAAAAAAATGGAGGAGGAGGTGGATGTGGAGTAGGAGGTTGAGTAGGCCGTGACAGTGGCAGTGTAGGTGGAAGTGGCGGTGGAGGAAGCCAACACTGTTTTTTATTTGTTTTTTTTTTTTTCTAATTGGGATAGTCCCCAAAATATTGAGACATATTAAAAAAAACAAGTCTACCAATGGCTGTGTGAGGCCGGTCTAAATGTCTATTCTGCACAAGGTACAGACAAGTCTTGTGGGATCCCTGCCTGGTTCATTTTAACAAACGTTAGCTTGTCCACGTTGGCTGTGCACAGGCGGCTGCGCTTGTCTGTGATAACGCCCCCTGCCGTGCTAAAAACACGTTCAGACAATACACTGGCTGCAGGGCAGGCCAGCACCTCCAAGGCATAAAGGGCAAGCCCAATTTGGAGACCCAGAAGTTGAATGGGGCAGACCCATCAGTCAGTACATGTAGGTATGTGCACACATACTGTTCCACCATGTTGCTGAAATGCTGCCTCCTGCTAAGATGTTGCCTATCAGCTGGTGGAGCTGTTTGTTGTGGCGGGCTGCTGACAAAGCTTTTCCACATTTCGGCCATGCTAACCCTGCCTTCTGAGGTGCTGGCGGTGCCACAGCTGCGTTGGTGACCTCTTCCTCCTTCTCCGCCTTCGCCTTGTGCTTCCACTGAGGCCCCTGTGTCATTTGGGAATGCCCTCAGCAGCACGTCTACCAGAATGCGCTTGTAGTCGCACATCTTCCGATCATGCTCCAGTGAGGGAATTAAGGACGGCACATTGTCCTTGTAACGGGGATCCAGCAGGGTGGCCACCCAGTAATCAGCACAAGTTAAAATGTGGGTAACTCGGCTGTCATTGAGCAGGCACTGCAGCATGTAGTCGCTCATGTGTGCCAGGCTGCCCAGAGGTAAAGACAAGCTGTCCTCTGTGGGAGGTGTATCATCTGTGTCCTCCGTATCCCCCAGTCATGCTCCAGTGATGCCCAGGAGCTGCGTTGGGTGCCACCCTGCTGTGAACACGGTTCCTCCTCCTCATCATCATCATCCTTGTCCTCCTCATCCTCCAGAACTGTGTCCTGGCTTGAAAATGCTTTACCTGGCCTATGCTGGTGCAGGAACCCACCCTCCGAGCCACTTGTGAATGACTGGCCTGATAACTGTGGAAATGACCCCTCTTCCTCCTCTTCTTCCTCCTGTGCCACAGCCTCTTCCATCATCGTCCGAAGTGTTTTTTCTAGGAGACACAGAAGTGGGATAGTAACGCTGAGAACAGCGTCATCGGCACTGGCCATGTTGGTGGAGTAACTGAAACACCACAATATGGTACACTGGTCTCGCATGGAGGCCCACTCTTTGGTGGTGAAGTGGTGCTGTTCCGCAGAGCAACTGACCCATGTGTGCTGCAGCTGAAACTCCACTATTACCTGCTGCTGCTCGCACAGTCTCTCTAGCATGTGCAAGGTGGAGTTCCACGTCACAGGAGGCGGCGAGCGGGAAGGCCAAAGTTCTACTGCAACGCAGACAGGCGAGCAGCAGCAGGGTTAGAATGCCAAAAGCGCGCAAAGACGGCCCGCACTTTCTGCAGCAGCTCTGACATATCCGGATAGTTTTTTAGAAACGTCTGCACCACCAAATTCAGCACATGCGCCAGACAAGGAATGTGTGTCAAACCGGCTAGGCCCAGAGCTGCTAAGAGATTTCGCCCATTATCACACACCACCAGGTCGGGCTTGAGGCTCAGTGGCAACAACCACTCATCGGTCTGTTGTTCAATGCCCATCCACAGCTGCTGCGCAGTGTGGGGTTTATCCCCCAAACATATCAGTTTTAAAACAGCCTGCTGTCGTTTCCCCCTGGATGTGCTGAAGTTGGTGGTGAAGGTGTTACGCTGAGCGGATGAGGAGGTGGTAGAGGAGGAGGAAGAAGCGCAGTAGGAGGAGGAGGAGGCAACAGGAGGCAAAGAGAAATGCTCTGCAATCCTCGGTGGCGGAAGGACATGCGCAAAATGGCTAGCCGCCTCAGGCCCACACTCCACTACATTTGCCCAGTGTGAAGTTAGCGAGATATAGCACCCCTGCCCGTGCTTACTGGTCCACGTATCAGTGGTTATGTGGACCTTGCCACAGATGGCGTTGGGCAGTGCACACTTGATCTCATCCCCGACTTGTTTGTGCAGGGAAGGGATGGCTAGCCTAAAAAAGTAGTGGCGGCTGGGAACCACGTACTGTGGGACAGCCACCGCCGTCAGGTTTTTAAAACTGTCTGTGTCCACCGGATGGAATGACAGCATTTCAAAGGCCAGGAATTTTGTAATGCTGGCATTCAGAGCCAGGGATCACGGGTGGGTAGGGGGGTACTTCCTCTTTCTCTCCAGTGTTTGGGAGATGGAGAGCTGTAAGCTTTCATGGGACTGTGTGGAAATGCATGGGGACGGTGGTGGACATGGTGGCATTGCTGTCACATTGTCTGTTTGCTGGGTGGCAGGTGACATTGGCACTGTAGAGGTGGAGGAAGAGGCCGAGGCAGCAGCAGAAGAGGAAGCAGGAGGAGGCTGAGACCTTTCTTGGATTTTGAAGTGCTTATTCGACTGCAGCTCATGCTTTGCATGTAGATGCCTGTTCATGCAGGTTGTGCTCAGGTTTTTAACATTTATACCTAGCTTCAGGCTCTCATTGCACAGCGTGCAAACCACTCGTGTCTTGTCGTCAGCACATTGTCTGAAGAACTGCCACGCCGGGGAACGCCTTTGAGCTGCCTTTGGTGTGCTAGATCCCTGTGTGCAGTGGGTAGTAGCAGGCGTACTGTCTAGGTGGACAGTCGCTCCGCTTTTGCAACCTGCTTCCTCTTTTTCTCTGCTGGTGCCCCCGTGCGACCACCACCTCTTCCTCCAAACTGCACACGTCACTCGCATGACCTTCATTCCATGTGGGGTCTAAAACCTCATCATCCTCCTCCACATCATCTTCCACCCACCCTTCACCACTGCCCTCCTTGTCAGTCTGCACACTGTAGAAAGCCGCAGCAGTTGGCACCTGTGTTTCGTCATCATCAGAGACGTGCTGCGCTGGTGTTTCCATGTCCTCATCCTGCAACAGAAGTGGTTGGGCATCGGTGCACTCAATGTCTTCCAATTCTGGGGCAGGGCTATGTGGATGGCCCACGGAAAGCACAACAGGAGAGTCATCAAAAAGCATAAGAGACTGCTGCATGACTTGCAGCTCAGACTGCTTGGCTGATTTACAAGGGGCTGAGGTGAAAGACAGATGGCCATGGGGTTCAGGTGCCAACTCTGAGCTTTCATCAAGGGACCGGGTGGGAAACAATGTGAAGGAACTGGAGGCATTGTCAGCCACCCAATCTGCTAGCTCCTGTACTTGTTCTGGCCCCACCATTCGTTGAGCGGCATTCGGGCCTACCACATAACGTTGAAGGTTCTGTCGGCTACTCACACCTGAGGAAGGTGTTTCACTTATGCGTGTAGCTGGCACAAATCAACCATGTTCTCTCCTTGCAACAGGAACTTCACCAACACCACCAACACCAGCAGCACCACGACCCTTATTTGACGCTCTCCTCATTCTGGATGCAAATGTACTATGTAGCACTATTTATTAATACAAAAAAAAAGAACAATAAATTCTTATTTTTTTTGGAAAACAGCAACATAGACAAACTTTTTATTTTTGTGCAAGAAATGCACCACTCACACCAGCAGCAGGAACCTCTCCCTGTAGCACTATGAGATTATTTTAGAACAATAATTTGTCCCTCACAGGAGCAACAGGAACCTCTCCCTCTAGCACTATGATGAGATGGTTTTAGAACAATAATCTGTCCCTCACAGGAGCAGCAGGAAACTCACTCTAGCAGTATGATGAGATGGTTTTAGAACAATAATCTGTCCCACACAGGAGCAGCAGGAACCTCTCCCTCTAGCACTATGATGAGATGGTTTTAGAACAAAAATCTGTCCCTCACAGGAACAGCAGGTACCTCTCCCTTTAGCAGTATGATCAGATTGTTTTAGAACAATAATCTGTCCCTCACAGGAGCAGCAGGAACCTCTCCCTCTAGCACTATAAGATGATTTTAGAACAATAATCTGTCCCTCACAGGAGCAGCAGGAACCTCTCCCTCCAGCAGTATGATGAGATGGTTTTAGAACAATAATCTGTCCCTCACAGGAGCAGCAGGAACCTCTCCCTCTAGCAGTATGATAAGATGGTTTTAGAACAATAATCTGTCCCTCACAGGAGCAGCAGGAACCTCTACCTGTAGCACTATGATGAGATGGTTTTAGAACAATGATCTGTCCCTCACAGGAGCAGCAGGAACCTCTCCCTGTAGCACTATGATGAGATGATTTTAGAACAATAATCTGTCCCTCACAGGAGCAGCAGAAACATCTCTCTATAGCACTATGAGATGATTTTAGAACAATAATCTGTCCCTCACAACAGCAGCAGGAACCTTTCCCTCTAGCCGTATGAGATGATTTTAGAAGAATAATCTGTCCCTCAAAGGAGCAGCAGGAACCTCTCCCTGTAGCACTATGAGATGATTTTAGAACAGTAATCTGTCCCTCACAGGAGCAGCAGGAACCTCTCCCTATAGCACTATGAGATGATTTTAGAACAATAATCTGTCCCTCACAGGAGCAGCAGGAACCTCTCCCTATAGCACTATGATGAGATGATTTTAGAACAATAATCTGTCCCTCACAGGAGCAGCAGTAACCTCTCCCTATAGCACTATGATGAGATGGTTTTAGAACAATAATCTGTCCCTCACATGAGCAGCAGGAACCTCTCACTGTAGCACTATAATGAGATGATTTTAGAATAATAATCTGTCCCTCACAGGAGCAGAGGGAACCTCTCCCTACAGCACTATGAGATAATTTTAGAACAATAATTTGTCCCTCACAGCAGCAGCAGGAACCTCTCCCTCTAGCAGTATGAGATGATTTTAGAAGAATAATCCGTCCCTCACAGGAGCAGCAGGAACTTCTCCCTATAGCACTGTGAAATGATTTTAGAACAATAATCTGTCCCTCACAGCAGCAGCAGGAACCTCTCCCTCCAGCAGTATGAGATGATTTTAGAACAATAATCTGTCCCTCACAGGAACAGCAGGAACCTCTCCCTATAGCACTATGATGACATGGTTTTAGAACAATAATCTGTCCCTCACAGGATCAGCAGGAACCTCTCCCTGTAGCACTATGATGAGATGATTTTAGAATAATAATCTGTCCCTCACAGGAGCAGCAGGAACCTCTCCCTACAGCACTATGAGATGATTTTAGAAAAATAATCTTTCCCTCACAGCAGCAGCAGGAACCTCTCCCTCTAGCAGTATGAGATGATTTTAGAAGAATAATCCGTCCCTCACAGGAGCAGCAGGCACTTCTCCCTATAGCACTATGAAATGATTTTAGAACAATAATCTGTCCCTCACAGCAGCAGCAGGAACCTCTCCCTCCAGCAGTATGAGATGATTTTAGAACAGTAATCTGTCCCTCACAGGAGCAGCAGGAACCTCTCCCTATAGCACTATGAGATGATTTTAGAACAGTAATCTGTCCCTCACAGGAACAGCAGGAACCTCTCCCTACAGCACTATGAGATAATTTTAGAACAATAATCTGTCCCTCAAAGGAGCAGCAGGAACCTCTCCCTATAGCACTATGAGATGATTTTAGAAGAATAATCTGTCCCTCACAGGAGCAGCAGGGACCTCTCCCTATAGCACTATGAAATGATTTTAGAACAATAATCTGTCCCTCACAGCAGCAGCAGGAACCTCTCCCTCCAGCAGTATGAGATGATTTTAGAACAATAATCTGTCCCTCACAGGAACAGCAGGAACCTCTCCCTATAGCACTATGATGACATGGTTTTAGAACAATAATCTGTCCCTCACAGGATCAGCAGGAACCTCTCCCTGTAGCACTATGATGAGATGATTTTAGAATAATAATCTGTCCCTCACAGGAGCAGCAGGAACCTCTCCCTACAGCACTATGAGATGATTTTAGAAAAATAATCTTTCCCTCACAGCAGCAGCAGGAACCTCTCCCTCTAGCAGTATGAGATGATTTAATCCGTCCCTCACAGGAGCAGCAGGAACCTCTCCCTATAGCACTATGAGATGATTTTAGAACAATAATCTGTCCCTCACAGGAGCAGCAGGAACCTCTCCCTATAGCGCTATGATGAGATGATTTTATTTTCAATATTTTTATTAAGGTTTACCATACAAAGCAGATAAATTACAAATACAGATTTAAAGATTATACCCGTAAAGTATCCAAAACCGCTACATATCTGTATGCAGAAAATATGTAGTACGAATAAATATAATAACCATTCATTGAATACAAAAGAGAGGTACAGCACGGATCAATGCGAGAAATATAAATGTCAAACAGACCTAAAAGGACATCAGTATGGCTATACAATCATAGACATCGTTTCTGTGAGCCTGTGGTGAAACATTATAGGACAGGATAACTCTCTACAAAGACCAGTTGAAAAAGTCTACGTCTGCCCAATGACACCCCGTTAGAGAGGGGGTCAAATAAGAGGCTATCTGTGAGCGCTTCTGCTCAGGAGACACTCGGAGAGAGATCCCTCTGGACCCCGGCACCCCAAGTGGGAACAGACTGTGCCGGGAGCTGAGGATCACCCCTCCCCGTTGCCCCCTAGTGAGCCTCAATCTCAGAACCGCCTCTGCAAATGTCTCCACCAAATCATCTGTGGAGCCCCCTAGGGCTCCAAATCCTTTAGTCCTATGTTAGTGATCTCCACTGTCCACACAAATATAATGAAGGGATTCAATAAAGTGAAAGAAACATAGAAAGGTAGGAAATACTTACAAGGTGGGAAAGGGAAGAAAAGAGAAAGAGAAAAAGAAAAAGAAGAGCCTCTAGAAGAATGAAAGTGTCTGGGAGACTGTTAACTTTAACTGTCAATCACACGTTTTCATTCCCTGGGAAGCCTGGGGCTAGTGAGATTCCAGCAAAGGTCGCCCATGGTTCCCAAATTCGTTTGAATTTTGGAAGATTATCTAATAGAATACTGGCCAGTCTCTCTTGTGTCATTAGCCAAGAAATTTCCTTATGGTTGCTTTTATGGAGACCCGCTCTTGTTTCCAGGCCTTTGCTATCGTAACCTTTGCTCCCAATAGAATAAAGTGAATTAATTTTCTATTAGTTTTCGTGGTGTTGGGTATAAAGTCATTTAACAGTGCAATAGCAGGTGATTTTGGTAGTTTACAACCGGTTACCTTATTAATAATACGGAACATTTTAGACCAAAATGACCTAATTCTTGGACATTCCCACCACACATGGACCATGGAGCCCGAAGAAGACAACCCCTGAAGCACATCGGATCAACAGCTGGATAAAATGTATTCAGTCTAGCTGGTGTGAGATACCATCTCATCATGACTTTTACACTAGCTTCAGAGATTGTGGTGTTCAGGATACCCTTAAATGAACGGAAGCAAGCAGCTTGCCACTCATCGAGTTCCCAGTCAAACTGAAGATCTAGTTCCCAGTTGGTCATAGAGGCTGATTTTGTACCGGGAAGAGTGAGGGCTTCATAGATGACCGAGATACCACCTTTCTGTAGTGATGGCTGACCACACCAACGTTCATAGTCTGTAAAATTTGGAGGAAGTGGTTTATTCCTCCAATTGTTGTGAAGAAAACTAGAAATTTGGTAAAATCTAAACTTCTCTGAGTTTGGAAGCTCTAATTTGTTTAAGCAGTATTTGAGAGTTATCGGGCCCGTCGCCGTAAAGAAGTGGCCTATGCGAAACATCCCCTTGTTTAGCCACCATTGGAAGGCTTTAATATTCAGCCCCGGGGGGAAGTCCTGGTTATTGAAGAGGTGTGCTAATGGCTTAACTGAGGAAACCAGCGAGGAGTTATTTCTAATTTTATCCCATAGAGCCAACTCCTTAGAGAGTGTAGGAGCCAAGATTGAGGGTCTATCTTTAGGGGAACACCAAAGTAGGAAGTCTAGCGTGTCCTTCGGAGTAGCCTGTCTCTCTATCCGTACCCAGCCCTGCTTCTCCTGCGTGAAATAAATAGAGGACAATTGTGCTAGCCTGGCCGCTTGAAAATATCTCTTTAGATGGGGAAAACCCAATCCACCCCTGCGTCTATGATGAAATAGAGTTTGTTTAGGAATCCTATACCCCGAGCTTCCCCAGATGAATTTAAGGATTTTACTTTGAAGTGCGGAAAGTTGATCCCTCCGGATAGGGACTGGCAAAGATCGAAAAAGGTATAAAAGTCTAGGTAACAGAGTCATTTTTACTGAATTAATCCTCCCAAGCCACGAGATCTCCTGCTTGGACCATAGCTTAAGATCATCTTCAAGTTTTCTAAACATCGGGGGGAAATTATTGATATATAAAGTTTCATATTTAGATGTGAGGTTGATCCCCAGATATTTCATTGATGCTCCATCTGAACTTGAAATTCAATTTAAGTTTGGAAATTATCTCTGGTGGCAATGAGACATTTAAAGCTTGAGATTTAGCATAATTAACCTGAAGCCCTGACACACCAGAAAAGTCCTTAAGGAGCTGACATAAGGAAGGAATAGAAGATTTTGGGGAGGTTATGAAGATCAGAAGATCATCAGCAAATGGACCACACTTGTGTTCTTGTTGGTCACATATTACCCCTTTGATTAGGGGGTTATCTCTGATGGCAATGGCAAGGGTCTCTATTGCTATAGCGAAAAGAAGAGGGGATAGTGGACATCCCTGCCTAGTGCCTGTATTAATTGGGAAAGCATTGGAGTAGAATTCCTGTAATTTGATTATAGCTTGTGGTGTCGATTAGAATGCTCTGATGAGACCTAGGAACCTCTCCCCAAAGCCCCAACGCTGCAGGAGAGACAACAAGTACGTCCAGGACATTGAGTCAAATGCCTTTCGCAGGTCCAGGGAGAGCAACATCCCCTCCTGTACCAGCCCACCCGTCCAGTTGGTCTGTAGTAATGAGACTTTATCGATTGCTCTTCTAATTTGATCAGGGCCCTGTCGGCCCGGAATGAAACCCACCTGGTCCTTGTCCACATACTGACCAATGAACGAAGGCAGCCGGTTTGCCATTATCTTAGTTAAAATTTTTAGATCATTATTTATGAGGGAAATCGGGCGATAATTGTCTATATCTTCTGGGTTTTTGTCAGGTTTAGGGATCACAGTTATATATGCCGTGTTAAGGTGCTGTTCGATAGGGTCCCCCTTCATTTTAAAATTGAAAAATTGTGTCATATGCGGGGCCAACGTTTTGGCAAAATGTTTTATAGTAGGGACCTGAAAGACCGTCAGGTCCTGGGGCTGATCGCTGGTTGAGATCCTTGATAACCCCCAGAACCTCCTCCTCTGAGATTGCTTTGTCCATTAGGTCTCTATGATGATCTGTGAGCTGGGGTAAAGAAATTCCCTCCAGATACTGGTTTATTGTTTCTACATTTTTGTTGGTCTCAGGGGTATAGAGATTCTCATAAAACTTCTGGAAGGCCTCAATAACTTTGTTTGGGTTAGATGGGGGGGAGGGGTTCCATCCATCCTAATATTGGGCATAGAAAAGAGCTTTGTCCACGGGGTAAGTTTCCTAGCTAGGTATGAACCCATTGTATGACCCTGAAAATAGAATTTACTTTTAGACCATCGGATGGCCTTCTCTGCCCTCGTCGTAAGCGCAAGAGTAAGCTCTAATTTCACCTTATCCAATTTATCTAAAAGCAGCTGAGAAGGATGTGCCTTATGATCTGCTTTAATAGCTAAGAAGGACTCCTCCAGCTTCTGCACATGAAGCCCTCTTTCCTTTTTGATCTTGGAAGCTAGTTGAATAAATTTGCCTCTAATAAAGGCCTTATGAGCAGCCCATACTGATTCTATCGAAGTTCCGCCTGAGATATTACTATATATATATATATAGATATAAGTACTCCTTGAGGCTATTATCAAGTACTGAGATATTAACTGAGTCTGTGTAGCGACTCGTTTAGCCTCCAATGCGGTTTTGGGAAAAGCCTAGACTGGATACGGATGGACAGTGATATGATATCACTGTTCTGCAAACATCTGCAAACTGGGTTTGAAACTATAGCAGAGCGAAACCATATATACCTGTTCTTCTCTATGCTGTAGTTTCACACACACATTGCAGATGTGTGCAGAACAGATGTTCAGTTATTAGCGGCTATATTTAAAGTGACACACAGACTTTACAGATGTGTGCAGAACAGATGTTCAGTTATTAGCGGCTATATTAAAAGTGACACACAGACCTTACAGATGTGTGCAGAACAGATGTTCAGTTATTAGCGGCTATATTTAAAGTGACACACAGACTTTACAGATGTGTGCAGAACAGATGTTCAGTTATTAGCGGCTATATTAGAAGTGACACACAGACTTTACAGATGTGTGCAGAACAGATGTTCAGTTATTAGCGGCTATATTAAAAGTGACACACAGACTTTACAGATGTGTGCAGAACAGATGTTCAGTTATTCCCGGTTATATTTAAAGTGACACACACAGTTTCCAGATGTTTGCAGAACAGTGATATGGGTTCTCCCGGCTTATTTATACTTTTTTGAAACAGTTTGAAGATGATTTTAGAACAGTTACATGGCCTCTACCGTTAATTAATACTTTTCAGACCCAGTTTGAACATGATCCACATTCACCTCCATTTTTGCTTTTTTTATGTTTTGATTTTTTTTTAAATATTTAAAGTTATTTCCCTGTCCCCATTTCTTTGTAGGGCACTTGTCCCATCCTTACCCCCATTTTCCTTCCTTTTGCAGACCTCTAGGACCTTCCTGGACTTTTTTACAGACATTTTCAGAACTTTCATTAAAATTACCAGAACCCCGAACCCGAACCCGGACTTTTTTTGAAAAGTCCGGGTTCGGGTCCGGGTCCTGGACACCCCAAAGTTCGGTACGGACCCGAACTTTACAGTCCGGGTTCGCTCAACTCTAGTCAGAACCCTTTACACACAGCCAGAACCCACCGGAACAGAGCAGGAGGACCCAGAGAGTAAGGGAGGGCCTCAAAGAGACCTCCAGCCCCAAATCAGTACCCTGGTATCAAATAGCCTTCCAGAACGGGCTCAGCCAACAGCCTGAAAATGAAAGTATGTTAACAGAAATAAAACACAATTTAAGGCTCGCTCTGAAAGCTGAAAAAGAGGAGGAGTCATAAACAGCCCAGCAATGAGCCAAGGTTGGTAATTAACTTTAGGTCAACAACTGAAATAGAAAGGGGACGTTAGTAGAGCTATTATCCCCTGTAGCAGAGATACTGCTAGTTAAAAGTTATGTTAAACTTGTCAGAGATCCACGTCATAGGGGAACATTTTCCTTTGCTCGCTTTGGTTTAGCCTTCTTCCATAGGGGGGTCCTGGGACTAGTGGGAGTCTGTCTCTTGGTTGAACTGGTGTTCCCAGAGGTGTCCATATCAGATTCCTGGGATATCAGTTTTAGATGGAGGAAGAGTTTCTCTCCCTCGTGTAGAGATGAGAAGTCATAGTCCCGATTTTTGAAGGAGAATTTTACAGCCAATGGAAAGGACCACTTATATTTGATTTCCTTCTCCGTCAGCACCGCAAGAAGAGGTTTCAATGCTCTCCTTTTCTGTATTGTTGATGGAGCGAGGTCAGCAAAGATTTGAACAGGGTGCCCTTTACAAAGGATATTGGCATTAATTCTGGATTGTCTCATGACTCCTTCCTTTATTGCATAAAAATGGGGCTTGACAATTATGTCCCTTGAAGTGCCATCTTTCTGAGGGGGCCCCAGAGCTCTGTGAGCCCTATCCAGCTCCAAATGGTATTTAGTGGTGTCCGGTAACAGATTAGTAATCAAAATTTGTATTGTCTCAGGAATGTCCTTGATCTCCTCTGGAAGTCCTCTCACTCTGAAGTTCTCGTCTCGATCTATTTTCTAGATCATCAATTTTTAAAAGAGCCATATCCAATTGCTCCTATAGGGAACCAATAAGATCTGAGTTCTGATTAGAGATCGCTGCAGTGGAATCCAGCTTGTTCTCAATCACTTCAATAAGGGCCCCCAACATTTGAATCTGACTTAATCTCACCAGTAATAGTAGCAATCGTGTTTGCTAGCCCCCTCTCCAGGAGAGATGAAAATTTTAGATAGAGATCCTCTACCTGAAAAGAGATGTCAGGGCCAGGGGGAGTGGGTGAAGCCGGGGCTGAGTAAATAGGTCCCAGTGTTGGGGACGAGAGTTCCCCTTGGAAACGTCCTAATAGTGATTTAGTGGAAGAAGGTGATGGTAATGGGAGCTGTGTGGACCCACCTTGAGGACCTGGGGTAAAGGTCAATAATGCAGGTGATAGTATTGGCCTGGGATCAGGATGTGATAAATGACCCAGAGTTTCTGAGCGAGGGCTGTCCATGGCTCCTGTGGCTGCTCCTGTAGTCGTCGCCATCTTGGGACTCCCCCTCTCTGAGGTCGCAGAAAAGAGCAGACTCAGATCTTTCCTCACTGATGGTGTAGACATGCAGGAGAAAAACTGCTTTGCTGAAGGGAACAATAGGGAACAGAACAGCCTATCTGCTAGCAAGCCTATGGGTTCTGTGGTCTATTTAGAGACCAAAAACAATTGTGAACAGTTCTATATTGTTGATGCAACTCCTGTGGGCCTCCTAAGGGACAAGGTGTGTCATCTCAAAACTCTGCACAATTCCACTTAGTTCAACAGGAAGGTCTCCATGCAATCGTGTGACTTTGGGGGCTTTTAGGCCTTAGCAGCGGCCATCTTGGTACACCCTGGCTTCACTGATGTTGCTAGATTAGCGGGCATAAGGTTTCCAGGGGCTTTCCACAACACTAACCTTCACCTCTGAGGCATAGCCAGTTGGACCTGAGAGGATTGAACGACACTGCTTAGTCGGAAGCTCAGAACTTGATCCTCCGGGACTGTTAGGCCGCCGCCGCGGCCATCTTGGAACACCCTACAATACCCGCGATGCGGCAGGTTAGCTCAGGGATCCCTCCTCCACTCCTTCTGAAGCTCTGCGGGGGGTTGCGGGGCAATAACGGGGAGAGGATCCCCTGAATGCTGCAGTCCTCTGCGCCGTCTCCCCCTCTTTCAGGGCTTTACGGGCGGGTGAAGGTGCGGAGCTCCGGGTTAAGCTTCCATCCTGGAGCTTCCGCACATGCGCAATCGATGAGATGATTTTAGAACAATAATCTGTCCCTCACAGCAGCAGCAGCAACCTCTCCCTCTAGCAGTATGAGATTATTTTAGAACAATAATCTGTCCCTCACAGGAGCAGCAGGAACCTCTCCCTATAGCACTATGAGATGATTTTAGAACAATAATCTGTACCTCACAGGAGCAGCAGGAACCTCTCCCTATAGCACTATGATGAGATGATTTTAGAACAATAATCTGTCCCTCACAGGAGCAGTAGGAACCTCTCCCTATAGCACTATGAGATGATTTTAGAACAATAATCTGTCCCTTACAGGAGCAGCAGGAACCTCTCCCTATAGCACTATGAGATGATTTTAGAACAATAATCTGTCCCTCACAGCACCAGTAAACTGTACCTAGTCCAGTATCAGATGGTTTTAGAACACTAAGCTTTCCCCTCACAGCAGCGCCAGGAACCTGTCTGTAATGCAGGATGAGATCATATTAGATCGGTAATCTATCCCTCACAGCACTATTAAACTGTACCTAGTCCAGTATCAGATGGTTTTAGAACGCTAAGCTTTCCCCTCACAGCACCGCCAGGAATCTGTCTTTAATGCAGGATGAGATCATATTAGATCAGTAATCTATCCCTCACAGTGCCGGCAGCATGCTCTCCCTACACTAGCCTTAAAGGAAGTGACACGTGGCATACGTGACTCCAGCTCATATTGAGGCTGGGTCACATGATGCACTGGCCAATCACAGCGATGCCAATAGTAGGCATGGCTGTGATGGCTTCTAAGGGCAAACGAGTAAACCGCTTGTTGATTGGCTGCCCTGCAGCTATAGAAAAGGCGCGAAAAATACCCGAATACCGAACCCGGACTTTTTTTCAAATGTCCGGATTCTGGGCATGGACACGCCAAAGTCCGGTACGAACCTGAACTTTACAGTCCGGGTTCGCTCAACTCTAGTTGTCACATGTACCACACAGCCAGTACTTGCCAGATATTCCTGCAGCTCCTTTACTGTTGTTGTAGGCCTCTTGGTAGCCTCCTTAACAAGTTTTATTCTTGTTTTTTCATAAATTTTGGAGGGACTTCCTGTTCTTGGTAATGTCACTGTTGTGCCATATTTTCTCCACTTGATGACTGTCTTTACTGTGTTCCATGGTATATCTAATGCCTTGGAAATTCTCTTGTAGCCTTCTCCTGCTACATCCCCAGTTATAAAAGGGTGTGCATACTTATGCAACCGCATTCATTTGTTTTTTTATTTTTACTTCTCCCCCTAAAAGATTTCAGTTTGTTTTTCAATTGAGTTGTACAGTTTATAAGTCACATTAAAGGTGGAAAAAATCTGAAATGATTTATCTTTGTCTCATTTTTTACATCACAGAACTCAACTCTAGTTATAACACATACATAGTATCTCACAAAAGTGAGTACACCCCTCACATTTTTGAAAATATTTTACTCTATCTTTTCGTGTGACAACACTGAAGAAATGACACTTTGCTACAGTGTAAAGTAGTGAGTGTACAGCTTGTATAACAGTGTAAATTTGCTGTCCCCCTGAAAATAACTCAACTCACAGCCATTAATGTCTAAATCACTGACAACAAAAGGGAGTACACCCCTAAGTGAAAATGTCCAAATTGGGCCCAAAATGTGAATATTTTGTGTGGCCACTATTATTTTCCAGCACTGCCTTAACCCTCTTGGGCATGGAGTTCACCGGAGCTTCACAGGTTGCCACTGGAGTCCTCTTCCCCTCCTCCATGACAACATCACAGAGCTGGTGGATGTTAGAGACCTTGCGCTCCTCCACCTTCTATTTGAGGATGCCTCACAAATGCTCAATAGGGTTTAGGTCTG
The DNA here is from genome assembly GCA_018402905.1 of Glandirana rugosa. Lineage (NCBI taxonomy): Eukaryota > Metazoa > Chordata > Amphibia > Anura > Ranidae > Glandirana > Glandirana rugosa. The sequence continues at coordinate 273,431 of BLSH010328697.1, forward strand.
GAGACATCCTTGGCCAGTCCATCAGCTTTACCCTCAGATTCTTTAGCAAGGCAGTGGTCGTCATGGAGGTGTGTCTGGGGTCTTTATCATGTTGGAATACTGCCCTGTGGCCCAGTCTCTGAAGGGTGGGACCATGCTCTGTTTCAGTATGTCACAGTACATGTTGGCATTCATGGTTACCTCCATGAACTGTAGCTCCCCAGTGCCGGCAGCAATCATGCAGCTCGAGACCATGACACTCTCACCACCATGCTTGACTATAGGTAAGACACACTTGTCTTTGTACTCCTCACCTGGTTGCTGCCACACACGCTTGACACCTTCAGAACCAAATAAGTTTATCTTGATCTCATTAGACCACAGTACATTGTTCCAGTAACCCATGTCCTTAGCCTGCTTGTCTACAGCAAACTGTTTGCGGGCTTTCTTTTGCATCATCTTTAGAAGAGTCTTCCTACTTGGATGACAGCCACGCAGAACAATTTGATACAGTGTGCAGCGTATGGTCTGAGCACTGAGAGGCTGACCCCCCATCCCTTAAACCTCTGCAGCAATGCTGGTGGCACTCATATGTCTATTTCCCAAAGACAACCTCTGGATATGACGCTGAGCATGTGCACTCATCTTCTTTGGTCAACCATGGTGAGGCCTGTAACCACTATATGGTCTTGGCCACCATGCTGCAGCTCAGTTTCAGGATCTTGGTAATCTTCTTGTAGCCCAGGCCATCTTTAAGTTGAGCAACAATCTTTTTTTCAGATCCTCAGAGAGTTCTTTGCCATGAAGTGTCATGTTGAACTTTCAGTGACCAATATGAGAGAGTGAGAGTGATAACATAACACCAAATTTAACATACCTGCTCCTCATTCACACCTGAGACCTTGTAACACTAACGAGTCACATGACACTGGGGAGGAAAAATGACTAATTGGGCCCAATTTGGACATTTTCACTTAGGGATGTACTCCCTTTGTTGTTAGCGGTTTAGACATTAATGGCTCTGTGTTAAGTTATTTTGAGGGGGCAGCAAATTTACACTGTTATGAAAGCTGTACACTCACTACTTTACATTGTAGAAAAGTGTAATTTCTTCAGTGTTGTCACATGAAAAGATATAATAAAATATTTGCAAAAATTGAGGGGTGTATTCACTTTTGTGAGATACTGTATATATATATATATATATATATATATATATATATATATATATATAAATCCTGTATTGTCAAAAGTATTGGGGTGCCTGTATTTACACGCATATGAACTTTAATGGCATCCCAGTCTTAGTCTGAAGAGTTCAATATTGAGTTGGCCCACCCTTTTCAGCTATAACAGCTTCAACTCTTCTGGGAAGGCTGACCACAAGGTTTAGAAGTGTGTCTATGCAAATGTTTGACCATTCTTCCACAAGCGCATTGTGAGCTCAGACACCGATGTTGGACGAGAAGGCCTGGCTTGCAGTCTCCACTCTAATTCATCCCAAAGGTGTTCTGTTGGGTTGATGTCAGGCCAGCCAAGTTCCTCCACCCCAAACTCGCTCATCCAAGTCTTTATGGACTTTGCTTTGTGCACTAGTGCAAATCTTTTGGTGGGTGGGAAATTATGGTGTGGGGTTGCTTTTCAGGGGTTGGGCTTGGCCCTTGAGTTCCCTTAGGGGATACTGGTGGTTCATGGAACAATTCAGCAGAGTAGGGCATGGATAGGAGAGGGTGGAGCTGACAGACCTTGCATCATTTCCACCAGCTGTATGGAGAAATGGCAGAAAAACCATCTCCAGTAATGAGACCTGTCCTGCATTCTTGCTAGTTGCAAGCAGAGTTATCCAGTGTGCTGAGAACAAAATATATTGTCCCTGCCCATGCTTGCTGGACCACGTGTCAGCAGTAATGTGGACCTTGCTGCTGACTGCCTTGCAAAACGATGCCAAAGCATTGCCTTCCACGTGATGGTGCAGAGCTGGAATGGCCTTAAATGCAAAGAAATTGTGACTGGGTACCTACCATTGTAGTACAACACATTCAGCAAATTCACAGAAGGAGGCAGAATCCACCTGATCGAAATGCATGAGTTGTAAAGCCAGCAATTTGGACAAGTTGGAATTTAGATGCTGTCCATGTGGGTGGCAGGGAGTGTAATTTTTTTTGATGCAGCAGCTGGGGTAGAGAAATGTGCCTGTTATACTCTACAGATGGTAGTGTGCTGCTGGCAGACGTGTTGCGAGGGCCTGTGACACCTTTTGCTATAACATCATCCCTGTCAGTGGAGGCTGCTGAGAGGTCATGAGATATAGTGGGGGTAGATATGAAAGGTGAGGAGTTAGGGGTAGAAGAATTGTGTCCCTTGTGTGTGGCTTTTGGGTGCTCTTGCCAACAGGCTGGGTGGTGGGAGGATAAATGCCTTGTCAAGCATGTGGTACCCAAATGGTAGGTGTTTTTGCCATGCTTGATCTGCTTGAGGTGGAGATTACAAATTGCAACAGTGAGGTCGGCTGCACATGTGCTAAAAAAGGTCCACAGAGCTTAGCTGTGGTAAGTGGTCCGGGAGTTAACAGCTCCACAATCTGATGGAATAGGGTGTCTGCTCTCTACTGTTCCATGATGGCTGCCTCTGGAGAACATCCTGCCTCGTTGGGGTTGTCCTTCCCCTCAATTTCCTTCCCTGCTCTATCCGGCACCCAAGTTGCATCAGTGACCTCATCATCATCATCCCCTCCATCCTCATCATCACTGGAGCTAACTTTGCAATATGCTGTGGCTGGGGAAACATAACTGCCAATTTGTTGTTTATCAGTATTTTTCAGTGACAGTAGGCTCTTGTTACTCCCTTCGTCTTCCTCAGAACCAACATCAGAATCAAGTAATGTCTGTGCATCCTCAAGAAGCAAGTGGCTGATGCTGGGTCCAAATAATTCAGCTGACTCCTCCATGCATGATGCTGGGGCTTTGGCAGGAGTAGCTGTTGACAAGGAGGCAGAATAAGCCACTCTGGCAGCTGCAGTGGCCTGCGCACTAGTGTCAGCTTGCATGATAGAGGATTAGGATGTACCACATCCACCTTTGTCTGTGGACACAGGCACTGCTGGCCCCCCTCATAGTGCCATGGGAACATATGCCTCTTCTTGTTGGCATCCCAGACATGATGGGTGGGAGCTTATTACCCAAATTTAATAAAAACTGGGAAATGTGTGATTGGATGTACTTTGTTGAATGAAAAGAGGTGTTTGGTGTACTTTAAATTGGGGACTGCTGCTGACAAAATGTAAAAACTATAAAAATAATAATAATATAAAAGGTAGAACACCAGCTTCACAGTCATAAATACTACAGCTGGCAATTTTTAAAAAAGGGGGCAGGCAGGGGACCAACACTCAACAACCAAGAAAAAAAGGGTATAAAGCACTGTATACAGCACTAAATGTTACGTAATGCTGTGGTACCTTTTATAGTTTAGGGTGGGACTATGAGCATTACATTAGGCATCATGACTTTGTCCAATCAGGATTGGGATTGGGCGAAACCCTTGCACCTGACCTGCCCTGTGAAGCACGCAGTGCATTGTGGGGCACTTGTTGGGCCAATATACCAAATATCGCAAATTCGGGTGTTCACTGAATGGGCGAACAGGCGGTGTTCAGGCTGAACTTTTGCTCGGCACAAACCGTTCACCCAACACTACTTACAAAGACCTACTCAGAACAGCAAGTTATCTCAAATGGCCTTATAGTAAATTTTAGACTTGACCCTTTTTAGGCTTACTTATCTACCAGTCAAAATTTACTACAAGACTAGAACAAGATGGCTATTGTACCTTGCACTATTTTATTGAATAAGCCCAGTTGACAGTCTAGTTTTTATGATACCATTAAGTGAACAGAACATCTCTGTGTTCACACTAGTGCTCTATATTCAAGAGAAACATGAAAAGATAAATATTGCTTATTTGACATGTTCCTAGTATTTCAACCTTAATTTGAGGCGTTCCATGAGGCCCTGCACATAAAGATTTTTGATGCTCAATTCAGGCACTGTGCATTACCTTAATTAAAATATTTATCTTCAGGAAAGTGAGAAAAATCAGACAGCGCTTTCAAGCCCCTGTTACCACAGAGATGAACAGTAACAGCCGCCACAATAAATATGCAGCAGCAAATCCCCCGAGGACTGAACCATGATAAAACAGTATTGAATTAAAATGTTTCTCTGTTATGCACTAGGAAAGAAATTAGTAAAGAGTTTGCATTAATTGAAACCCAGTTCTCTGTGTATATCAATTCGCTTTTATCCCACAGGGAATGACTGCAGTGAGGGAGCCACAAAGCAACAGATTAATCCAAACATTGCCAATGACAAAGACAAATTGAGACTTTAAAGCTTCATGTGAGATAAATTGCTATTAAAAACCTGTTCTATCATATCCAATAATACGATCAGAAAGTGTCTGTTCAATAGCAATCCTGCAACTGGGTGTTCTTCCAAGACAGACAGATGGGCTCTCAAACAGCATGGGTGATTCCTACAACTCTGCTTTACAGTACAACATCCCATAATATGAGCCAATAAATGGTTCATTCCACTGAAATCTGACAGACATTGCAAGTATGATTGAAAGTTGATGGATTGGAACACTCAATGAGTTCCCTGCTCATGCCCCTGCTGTATCACAAAGGTTGACACATTGGGTTTTATTTACTAAAGGCAAATAAGCTGTTTACTTTGCAAGAGACTTGGCTCAGAGATTATTGAATGAAGTGCTGACTTCCATCATCCAATCACGTGCAAGCAAAAATGCTGCTTTTTAATTTTCCTTGCATGTGATTGGGTATTTTTTGCAAAGGGAAATTTCTCCACATTCACTAAATTCTGAGGCAAATGCCTCTGCAAAGTGCAATTTCCTTCACAAAGTAAACAGCATATTTGCCTATAGTAAATCAACCCCATTGTGGATTGAATTTTGCTACACATTCACAAAAAAAGTTTAAAAATACAAAACATACTTTGTATCAATAGGCAGCTATGCTTTACGATCTCATGGCTTTGTGGTATTGCTTAAAAGTGTATATTTGAATGGTATTCCATTATATGAGCCATCTAATGGTTCATTCCACTCAAATCTGACATTGCAACTATGGTTGGAAGCTGATCGACTGTAGCACCCAAAGAACTGCTTTCTCAACCCCTGCTGAATCACAAGGGTTATTACACTGCAGCCTAGAACACAAGGACATCCATAGTAAAATGTGTTGGTACTCTTTCACAAAAAAAGTAAGAACCAACAGTTTTCTTTGAAATAACTTGAAACTGACAAAAGTAATTGCTATCCATCATTGTTTATTCCATATTTTAAAAAAAACGTAGACTTTACTTTTGATTTTTGATTCCACAGAATATTTTAAATAATACAAAAATGAAAATGGCAAGATGATATTTTTTCATCTGCAAACATAGAGCTAAGGTGACTTTCCAAAATGTTCCAGTTTGGTCTCATTTGTCCAAAGCACATTCTCCCAGAGGCATTGCAGCTTGTCAATATGCATTTTAGCAAATTCTAGTCTGAATTTTTTTATGTTTTTCTTTCAGCAGTAGAGTTCTCCTGAGTCATGTTGCTCAAAAAGTCATGAATGGTGCAATCAGACACAGAGGTACCTTTACCTTGGAATTCAGCTTGTGTATCTTTGCACGTGTTCCTTAGTTCTTTGTCAACCATTCACAATATCCTTATGTTCAATCTAGGGTCAATTTTCCACTTGCAACCACATCCAGGGAGGTGGAGGATGGACCGTAAACTACATAATATTTTTTTTCAACTGCAGTCACAGGGACATCTAGCTGCTCAGAGATGGTCTTACAATCTTGAACATGCTGGTCTAAAATGTTCTTTCTGATCTCCTCAGAGGGTTGTCTCTTTTGCATTCTCTGGTCTATGGTCAATGGGGTGCACAGAATGATGCCAAATAGCAGAGTGGTACTTTTCTTCATTTAAATACATTGACTGACTGATTAAAGATTGAAGATATGTGTAAAATGAATTATAAAATAAATTAAAAATCTCACAATGATCAAATATTTAAAAGCTTTAAGGAAACAACAAATCTGTCCTGTCAATTTTAGAATATTTTTGTAGAAAAAGCAATAATTCGTCTCTTTTCATACTTTTTTTGTTTCTTTGTTTCTCTGCTTTACTCTATGACATGCCAAAGGTGTGGAGGTGTAAATGAGACAAATGCTTTTCATTTCATTGCTTTTCAGGAGGAATGAAGCATTGTTTCAATGAGGTGTAAGGATACCAACAAATCTATTTACAAATGCAAATTCTCATAAGTTTTAAACACAAAACTTATTTTGTATTTAAAGCTGAAACTTAGGTATGGATATTTTTGCATATTTACATTGGTCTAGCTTAGATGAATGAATGTATGCATTTGCCATACATGCCCGGTCCCTGTGAAAACTGGAATTCAGTATAGTAGGCACCCCTACTACAGTGGTGTCTGCTAGCTTCCAGGCCTCATGCTGAGTGGCTGATCTGCAAAGCATCCTCTGGAAGAAGTGGAGATCTTGATGTGACTGGCCCACCTCTCCACCTTGTCTAATCAGAGAATGCTTTGAATTAATTGAAAAAACGCCAAGTGTTCTCTGAATGGCGCCCATGCCAAGCATAAGACCTCCTGTGTTTGCCAAGCAGCAGGTAAGCCAGTTGGCACAGGACCCAAAAGCTTGCATTGCCAAGTATAGTGATTTTCAGCTTTCACAAAGAAGGGCCAGGTATAACTCATGCATATTTATCCTGGTCAAAGTTGGACCAATGTAACTATACAAAAATATTCATACCTACAGTAAACTTCATTTTTAAAACTAGCTATGCTTTACAAACTCTTGGAATCCTAGGATGTAGTATAGTATATATTTGAATTGATTCATCCTTTACTTGTTTTCAAAGAATTTTGACTTCATAAACAACAAAATAAGTTTGAACAGTAGGCTCCATGCATACTGGATGTTAAAAAAAAAACGATCTAAAAACGTAGCTTTGTAGTGAGTTTTTCAGCTTTTATCAATGTTAATGCACTAGCGTTTTTGAGCGTCAGCAGTTTTGAGCATTTTTTTTTTCAACGGATCAAAAACATCCAAAAACACTAATGAGCCATGTTTTTGGGCGTTTATACGCATTTTTAAGCTTTCAATGTTTTTTGTGGTCAGAAGAACGACTTTTGAACGCCATTTTAGGGTGTTCTGACAACAGCCCATCAACTCCACTGCTGATAAACAACAATAAACGTCCATATGTGCATGGACACATAGGATAACATAGAGGGGAGTTTATGGGCTGTTAAAATAAATGCCCAAACTCCCAAAAACTATTGTTTAGCATCTACAGTGTGCATGGAGCCTTCATAAAACATTAAAAAAATCTATGACTGAAACAGAACATTCTGTGTATTCCAACGAAAATCTGTACTATTGAAAAAAAAAAATCTGTGTGTTTGATGAACAAATAATAGACAGGTAAAAAATGGTATTCAGGCTCATAGTTCTGCTCTGAACATTATTCAGTAGATTAAAAGGTTATCATCAGCACCAGCACATTAACCTCCCTGGCGGTATTCCCGAGTGTGGCTCGGGGTGAATTTTCATTACCAAAAGCTGTAACCCCGAGCCACACTCGGGATCACATCGCCGGATCCAGACAAAGTTACTTAGCTTGTCCCCTGGATCCAGCGATGTCCCCCCGCTGTGTCTGCGGGCTGTGTCCTCCACCCGATGTACTGTGTGCTGGGCTCCGTTCCCTGTGAGCGTTGTGTCGCATGGAGGCGGAACCCGGTGGCAAATTCATTACTGTATCAAATCATTTCACATCCCCTTTGTCCCTAGTGCTTTGTCCAGTGCCCTGCAGGCACTTTTATATTATATGCCATTCTTTCTGCCTGGAAACATCCAAAAAGTGTCCCTTTACATGAAAAGTGTTTTTGACCAGCTAGAAAACACCGATAGTGAATAAGATCACTTGCAGAATTGAGTGATACTGATTAATGGGGAAATTCATTATCAGAAACTGAAAGTGACGACAGTGACAATTCTGCAACTGAGCAAATTTCAGTGTTTTTTATTTGATTACATTATTGAATACATTTTATTATTATTATATTATTATTTTTGAAAAATATTTATAGTTATTTATTATATTATAATTTATGATTTTGTGTTTCCAACTTTATCATACCCAGGATGTCCATAGACTCTTGTTTGGGACAGATTTAAATGAGTTATTCCTAAGAATTACAAGCCTACAATATAAAACACCAAATTTCTATGTGAAGCAATATACCGCTTTGAAACGCAAAAATCTGACATAATCATACTGCCAGGGAGGTTAACAGTGTTTTCCTGCAGTAGCTGTCACTATATTTTTTTTACCTTTTTAAATGATTTACCTCAGCTGCCACAGCTTTCAAAATTACTTTTTACTGCAATACTTACCTTGAGATGCAGGTCTGTCCCCCAGAGTGTTTCTTTTCTTTTCACTAAATGTAAACTTCTAGGTTGAAAGATGGCCTACATCATTTAACTCATTTTCTTGGAGCCTAGGCTGTCATGAACCAGATCCCTGAAGACATCACTTACCCTGTGCTCAGAGAAACACTGTGATATGTGTGTATTTTTTGGTGCTGAAGGTAAGGGAGAAGGCAAATGAGGGTGGGTCCATCCTCTAGATTTCAGTTTTAAGCCCGGGTTCACCCTTGCGCACTGCCCTGCCGATCACATGCGATGTCTGAGCAATGCGAGTTGAGCCATACAGTTGTTCTCACCCATGCAATCTAATTTCTGTCCAAATCCACAGTTCACATTGAGATCTGTGAACCGATCTGGGGTGTCATTAACATTGTATTGACACCCACAGCTGTTCGCAGAGGGCAGTGTGAACTGCGTGCGGGAGAGATGTGATGTGGGAACTGTTGCTGTAACTGCTGGTGAAGGAATGAAGGGGAATACGACAGAGTGTCATTTGAGTGACAGCTCTGAATCTGTTGGGGCTGCTGACATCACTTTTAAGATGGCAGGACCCAACAGCAGTCACAAGGCTTTTGAATGACTACACAATGATAGCTTTTACAGGTAAATAACATGAATGAAATTAATAAACTGATGCATTGCACATAATTGCCTCACTGCTATCCTCAACAGCTCTTTTTTATTGCAAGAATAGAACTGACCATGTGATTATACCAAACAGACCATCTATGTAACTATATAAAAAATAGCACCTATAAAAATTAAATAATGCAACTCCATTTCAGACTATAATAGCAAAAAGTAGCATCTTCATACAAAAAGTAAATATACAATTGAAAATACTGCTCATATCTTATCTTACTTTTTTTCCAAAATCCTTATTCATAAAAGTTAACATATAAATGAAAAACATACTTCTACGATGAAAAACGATAATATCAGACTTTACCTCAACGTAATAAATTAAAAATATCCACGATAAAAAATATATCAATGTATCTACCAGACAAACCATATTAGTGTACCAGTCAAGATAAGAACGTTATTTTTTCTCGACAACTCCTATCGTCACTCCGTTAATACACGTTACGTAGTCAAATAATTAAAGTAAGTACAATAAATGGACATTTTCGATAGTAACACATCAGTAAGTTTTCGGAACACTGACGACAACCCAGGACGGTAGAATTTTCACTAC
>BLSH010328697.1:284602-303210 GCA_018402905.1 Glandirana rugosa
TACCCCCCCCCCCCCCCCGTGAATAGCCACCACTGTATCCCCTCCTGCCTATCCATGTGGCCCTCCATGCATTCACATACATTGGATCTGGCCCTTACGTGAAAAACAGTTGCTAACCCTTGCTCTAGAAGAGTCCATAGAGAAGCTCTAGGAGATTTCAATGATTTAGTTACTACACTCTGATTGTGTGCTTATAAAGTGACAGCACTGTGAACAATCAATTAATACCTAACCATAAACAATGTGTCAATTATGTATGTGAAACTTTTGTAAATATATACAGTATCTCACAAAAGTGAGTACACCCCTCATATTTTTGTAAATATTTTATTATATCTTTTCATGTGACAACACTGAAGAAATGACACTTTGCTACAATGTAAAGTAGTGAGTGTACAGCTTGTATAACAGTGTAAATTTGCTGTCCCCTGAAAATAACTCAACACACAGCCATTAATGTCTAAACTGCTGGCAACAAAAGTGAGTACACCCTAAGTGAAAATGTCCAAATTGGGCCCAATTAGCCATTTTCCCTCCCCAGTGTCATGTGACTCCTTCATGTTACAAGGTCTCAAGTGTGAATGGGGAGCAGGTGTGTTAAATTTGGTGTCATCGCTCTCACTCTCTCATAAGGATCTCTCTAAAGAATTGTTGCTGTACATAAAGATGGCCTAGGGCTAGGCTATAAGAAGTTTGACAAGACCCTGAAACTAAGCTGCAGCACTGTGGCCAAGACCACACAGCAGTTTAACAAGACAGGTTCCATTCAGAATAGGCCTCACCATGGTCGACCAAAAAAGGTGAATGCACATGCTCAGCGTCATATCCAGAGGTTGTGCTTGGGAAATAAACATATGAGTGCTGCCAGCATTGCTGCAGAGGTTGAAGGGGTAGGGGATCAGCCAGTCAGTGCTCAGATCGTATGCCGTACACTGCATCAAATTGGTCTGCATGGCTGTCATCCCAAAAGGAAGCCTCTTCTAAAGATGATGCACAAGAATGCCAGCAAACAGTTTGCTGAAGACAAGCAGAATAAGGAAATTGATTGCTGGAACCATGTCCTGTGGTCTGATGAGACCAAGATGAAGGAAGGAGTGGAAGAGGACTCATGTGGCAACCTGTGAAGATTTGGTGAACTCCATGCCCAAGAGGGTTAAGGCAGTGCTGGAAAATAATGGTGGCCACACAAAATATTGACACTTTGGGCCCAATTTGGACATTTTCACTTAGGGGTGTACTCACTTTTGTTTCCAGTGGTTTAGACATTAATGGCTGTGTGTTGAATTATTTTGAGGGGACAGCAAATTTACACTGTTATACAAGCTGTACACTCACTACTTTACATTGTAGCAAAGTGTCATTTCTTCAGTGTTGTAACATGAAAAGATATAACAAAATATTTACAAAAATGTGAGGGGTGCACTCACTTTTGTGAGATACTGTATATGTGTTATAACACATAAATGTATTATATTATTCTAAAAAAATAAAGTGCTAAAGTGCTATGCAATCGGAATCACTATGACATCCAATAATTTAAACCGTAAATTGGCAAATATAGTGCAACAATCCCAAAAAATATATAAATAAAAATCAAAAATGAAAAACAAGTGAATCACTAAGTGAGCAAAAATATGAAAAAAGTCCTGAAAATTAGATAAATGAGTTCTTCTATATCAAAGTGATAAACAAATATAATCCATATGAACAACACACATTTCTTCAATCAAGTGAATCTTCTTTTATTGCTTCTAATACACCTTCTTGTGTGAAAACCACCACTTATTCCTAAAATTAATTAACCAGATTGAAATGTAAGCAGCAGGTTTCTTTTATAAGATCCTCTGCAGGGACCATAGACAGACAATCACTCTCCGATATTGTGGATGTCTCAGGTCTTCAGGAGCCATAGTACATAGTGCAAAAAACAGCTGAAAGTTTATTGAAATTTGGTGCACTCACATTTCAAGGTGTCTATCCTGATGCCGGTAAATAAGCATAAAATCAAAATCAAAGATGAGTTCCTTCCGACACTACCAACGCCATGAGCCAATACAAATCCAGCTTAGCTTGATAGTAGCACATTAAACACCCACCCTACGTACGTTTTGTCATTTGACGTCTTCCCGGGGCAGTATGGTTAAAGTACACAATCTGTATTTTTTACATTATTTTTATTATTTTCATAAAATACTTCATTTTTTCAATTTTTTTTTATCTTAGTAGTTTTGACCTTCTCCAGCCTCTTCTGGCCTACCAGCACTGCACATCATTGCTCTGGACTGACTTCTTATAAGTGGCAACCAGTGGCGGCTGGTGAAGTTTTAGGATGGTGGGGCTCCAGACCCCGCCCTTCTTTTTTGACCCCTCCCACTTCTCAGAAGCCCCACCCACTAGGTTCCAACCTATATATATATACACATACACACAATGATACACAGCATATACTGCAACAGGTTGCTACAGTTTCCCTTCACTCTGTTATACAAAACACACTCAGTGATTTTTTTTCTTTGTTTAAATGTATATATTTTGACAAATGTGGTAATACATGGTAATGCACTGACCTTGGCATAAAAGGGAATTACTTATAATGACTGACAAACTACTATTTTTTGTGCAGGAAATGCATTCTTCTATTTTTTTGCAAGCAAACTTTTCTATGATGCGGTGGTGGAAATCATGAATGTCCTTAACGAGCTGTTTCTCAATTGACAGCATTGCCAGAGCGTTGAGTCTATCCTCTGTCATAGTGCTCCTCAAGAAGGTTTTAAAGCGCTTTAATGTTGAAAAGAACCTCTCAGATTCAGAGGTGGTCATGGGGGTAGTGATCAGGATTTTCAACAAAATACATGTTTCATTAAAAGCTTCTTTTAAGTTATTCCGGTTAAAAAATGAAAAAAGTTCAAGTGCTCCAGCACAGGAATGAATTTCTTTATTTTTATAAAGAATTTCCAGCTCTGTCTTCAGCCTTGCCTTGTTCAGCATGGGATATGCAGCTATGGTGTCATCCAGTGCTTTAAAAGGGAAATTAAGTCTGTATTTGTTGACAAATTCAGTGGTGAAAAGAATTGCACTCACTAGATGGTTAGAAAATGAAAAACGTTTGTTTGCATGACTTGTTATGATGTCACACACTTCTTTTGAAATTTTATTCAAGGTTGCAATGTCTTTTAAAATGCGTTTGTGTACTGATAATAACTCTGGTAACTTTGCTTCTATCCCATCAATACTGTCACAAATTTTAGGGATTCTGCTTTTGAATTCAGTAGTGGCTTTATGAATAAACAGAGCATCAGTATCCCTTTTTTGCAACTGACAGTAGAGTATGTCGACATTTGGCATGATCTCATGGAATAAAAATAGGAAGTATACAAACTCCCTGTCTTCAAGTAATCCTGCATATGATCGTGCCTCATTTACAGATGTAGGATCAAAATGATCTGCATGGGTAACAATTGTTTGGAAGCTCTCTCTCTTCTCTGAGCTCAAAGACTACATTCACGGTTCTTATATTAAAATTCCAACGTGTAGATCCACCTCTTGGTAGTCTTCTACCCACAACTTCTTCAAGCATAGATGTCCTCTTTGTGGATCTTGAAAAATAACCTGCAATAGAAGTTATGCTAGAAAAGAAAACTCTGAATGCTGAGATTTTGGATGCTGCTTGCTGCATAATTAAATTCAACTGGTGGGCATATAAAAGAGCATTAAACGAATAGATCATCAACATATATGATTTTATTTCTCTTTGTCTGTGTCCCTGATAGGTAGATCTACCCTCTATTTTTTCCCTTGTGACCATTCTCACTAATTGGGAACTAATATTTTACAGTTGTCACCAGAAAAGGAGGGACGAGAACATTTCCCAATGTGGACACCTGGTTCTGGTGACAGATGTCTAAGAGAGAGGGGTACCCTTCACACTGAAGAGATTTGCTCTCAATTATTGTTTGAGTTTATAAGCCCTGGTTCACATTGATGCTACTTTGAAACCGTTCTACTTCACTTGAAGTTACATAATTTCAAAGTAGCAGGTCAGTGCGATTCCAGGTGCTACTTGAAAGATATTTGTGTGACTTCATGCACAGATGTCTATTGAAGTTGCACCTGAATGGGCAAAAGTAGTGCAGGAACTACTTTTACAAATCGGCGCAGCGCCAAAAAGTTGGTGTCCCACCGATTGGAACAATGCCATTGCTGGCAATAGGTTGTGACAGGTCATGCGATTTGACCTGTCAAATCACATGACATATCGCTCCAATGTGAACGAGGGCTAAGGGAGATATCCCTCCACTTCCTGTCCAGGTGACAGATGTCAGCAGAATAGGAAAAACACCATCAGCACTTAAAATATGACAGGAAAATGCCCTCAATGGGCATAAGGGCAACAATTAAAACCTTACAGCAGTTCTAACCATTCCCTCTCTATTCAAAACCAGAACACATTTGGCTGAAGCTCGAATTAATCTTTATTTATCTGATAGTATTTGTGACAAGTTTTGCAGTTCTTTTATATTACAAAAGTTACTGATTTTGTAAAAATGTGGTCTGGATACACTTTTTACCTTGTCTCCTTTAACACCACTGCAATCACGTTTTGATGACTATGAACAACCCTGACATACCTGTGGGGAAAGAAAAGACAGATGGGGACATTGTAGTCCTAAAGGGATGGACATGGTCAGCAACAATACACCACCACCACCAGCCTGAACTGGTGGATGGATCCATGCACCAAATTCTGACCCCACCATCTGAATGTCGCAGTTGAAATCTCCACTTTCATGCAGAAACGAACCGTTTGTCAGTTTGCATCCGTTTTTGTCCAAATCTGTTTTTGTAACAAAAGAAAAATAGGGCTTTAAACCTTTCCAAAAAAGAGATATTGATGATTATCCATTTACATCAGTTTTTCCATTGAGATGGATGAATTCAACGGATGAATGACAAATGGTCCGCATGTGTAAAAGTGGCCTTACTGTTGCCTTCTATCATCTGGAACCAGTCTGCCCATTCTCCTCTGAGATCAACGAGGCCACTCACTAGGTATTTTCTCTCTTTCCTACCATTCTCTGTAAACCCGAGAGATGGCTGTGCATGAAAATCCCAGAAATACTCAGACCGGCCCATCTGTCACCAACAACCATGCCACATTCAAAGTCACTTAAATCCCCTTTCTTCCCCATTCTGATGCTCGGTTTGAACTTCAGCAAGTCATCTTCACTACGTCTAGATGCCTAAATGCATTGAGCTGCTGCCACGTGGTTGGCTGATTACCAATGTGTGTTACCAAGCAATTGAACAGGGGTACCTAATAAAGTGGCTGGTGAGTGTATATATTCAATAAAGTGCCCTGTGCAACCAAAAAAAAAAAAGAAGGAAGGAGTCCACAAAGGGCTTTGAAGAAGTTTACTTTTAAAAAGAAAATAGACAAAGTCAGAAGTGATGACATGTCAGTGCAGGACTGTACAGTGACCAGAAAATTACTGCAAAATTCGACACCAGGAGACCCCCCCCCAAAAAAAAAACTTATTTTGAAGGTGTCCCAACACACCTAGCCATAGCATAGCACAGCACATGTGTGTTTTACTGTGTGTTACTGCTACATGTTAGCATGGTATTATTAGCATGCTCTAACATGTAGCGGTAGCACACATGTGCTGTGCTAACATTGCTATGATGTCTAGGTGTGGTGGTGAAAGGGGCCTTCAAAATGAATACTAATAGTAGTCCACTAACAAATCATTATTCACCACAACATTAATAACTGCCTGTGTTAAACATACATGCAGGCAGGCTGGCCGGGTTGGTTTGTGTTAGGACTCTAAGTTGCTGCGGTCATGGTCAGGTGCAGTGGAATGTCACCAGCACAGCAGCAATAAAGCTCCTCTTCTTCTCACACTCCTCCGTCTCACAGACAGTCACAGAGCCTCCAACTGTGACGTCACACCGCAGGGGGCCGGCCAGTCTACTCCTCTGCTGAGGGGGTGGGGGGGAGAAACTGGGTCACTGGCAGTGGGAGATAAGAACAACACAAAGGGCTCTCATTGGACCCCCTGCCCAAATGGTCTGTTCTCCATAATCCATTCCATGGCATTGTCATGTCTCCACCTCGGCACCTCCCTAGTGCAGGCAGGGAGCATATTAGAGAGTTCAATATGCGGGCCAGGCCATCATATTCACCCGTCCTAATGAGCTCCATTGAACACAATAGGGGGCTGCAAATGAACAAATAAGCATGGAGAAAAGATTATACCTTTTTTTTTCTAATCTACCTAGCAACAGCAGAGAGAGAGATCAAATACTGATAAAAACTACATAGATTTTTTTTTTCTGCAAACTGGTGGTGGGGCATTGCCCCAGGAGCCCCAATGGACGAGCCTCCACTGGTGGCAACAGTGGATCAAGTTTGCACAATGTGTCAGCACCACCACGTGTAGTCTCCACCAGGGACACAATTAACAGGATGGCTAATACACAACCCCAATTGTGAGACAGTTATCACCCAATAGCAGGAAGTGCCTGTACAAGGACCTTTATATCAGGATCACCAGCAGTGGCAGCTTGTGAAATTTTAGGATAGGGGGGCGCTGGACCCTGCCCCTCTTTTTTGACACTTCCAACTTCTCACAAGCCCCACCCCTTATAGAATCCACCCACTCCGCCCCCTGTATTCCACCCATAGTGTCAGGAGTATACAGCCAGCATCACAGGACAGGGTATACAGCCCAGAATCACAGGACAGGAGTATACAGCCAGCATCACAGGACAAGAGTATACAGCAAGCATCACAGGACAGAGTATACAGGTAGCATCACAGGACAGGAGTATACAGCCAGCATCACAGGACAGGAGTATACAGCCAGCATCACAGGACAGGAGTATGCAGCCATCATCACAGGACAGGAGTATACAGCCAGCATCACAGGACAGAGGATACAGGTAGCATCACTGGACATACAGGTAGCATCACAGGACAGGAGTATACAGCCAGCATCACAGATCAGGAGTATACAGCCAGCATCACAGGACAGGGTATACAGCCAGCATCACAGATCAGGAGTATACAGCCAGCTTCACAGACAGGAGTATACAGCCAGCATGTATACAGCCAGCATCACGGCACATGAGTATACAGCCAGCATCACAGGACAGGGTATACAGCCAACATCACAGGACAGAGAATACAACCAGCATCACAGGACATAAGTATACAACCACCATCACAGGACAGGGTAAACAGCTAGCATCACAGGACAAAGTGTACTGGTAGCATCACAGGACATACAGGTAGCACCACAGGACAGGAGCATACAGCCAGTACCACAGATCAGGGGTATACAGCCATCATCACATGACAGGGTATACAGTCAGCATCACAGATCAGGATTATACAGCCAGCATCACAGACAGGAGTATAAAGACAGAATCACAGATCAGGAGTATACAGACAGCATCACAGATCAAGAGTATACAGCCAGCATCACAGATAGCCCCCCCCCAGGGCAGTCGGGACATCAAAGTCCCACACTTACCCCATCTAGGAAGCGGACGGGCAGTAGTAACCAGCCAGTGCTTTCCCTTCTACTCCGTCCGGATCATGGCATTCCCGACTCCTCTTCCAAGGCGTCCAATAGGATCGTCTTACCATTCAGCCAAGTGGGAAACTGGTAACAACCACACTTCCCTATTGGCTGGGAGGTGATTCAGTGTTAGAAAAGCAAATATTCACACGTGAGTGAGCGGCAAGCGCCATGCTCTGTGCTCCGAGCCACTGTATTTTGAAGCCTGTTAGAGCCTATGGCTCTAATCAGGTGCTTCAAAAAACACTGACATTGCTGTAATTCATGCACCCATGCAGCCAGCCTCTTCAGGATGCCGGCCGCATGAATTACAGCAACGTCAGTATTTTTTGATGGTGGCGACAGCCCTGGATAGATTCATGCTATGCATGAATCTATCCATTAGCATAGAGGGGGTGGCGAGGAGAGAGGGGGTGGGCTGCCCCGATCACCAGCTATTCTTTTAATGAATCATGCAGATGTAAAAAGTTTGAAAACAACTTTTGAAGTTACTTTAACATGTTAGATGGCTTTACATTTTTATTACTTTCATCTTGATCATAATACTGTATTCAAAAGTTAAGGGCAAGTGAACTTTTATAAAAACTAATGAAAATGCAACCCAGCCAAAATATACCTAGGTAACTCTGTTTTGATTAAAGGCTATCTTCTCTGGCTTGGGGCTGGGGCAGTGTTTATAACCCTCAGTAACAGCCACTACCATTTTAAGGGACAACATTACATCTATCTAACTATTCATATCTCTTTTTATTATGTGTTAGACTCTTATCCCATTTACCCAGATGTTTTAACTTTACACACTGTTTAACTGCATAGATCAGATCAATTAACCACTTGCCGACCGCCAACCGCAGGTTGACGGCGACAAGGTGGTTCGTTATCGCAAATCGCCGTCATACGACAGCGGCTGCGATAACGCTCACTGTGTTCAGGGAGGGCCAGGGAGCGGGTGCGGCGGCTTCGATTGCCGCTGGCTACCCGCGATGGCCCCCCCGGAGTGAAGGAACGGAGGTCCGTGTATGTAAACACGGACCTCCGTTCTGTGAAGGGGGAAGGGCTGTGATCACAGCCTTCCTGTATACGGAGGCTGTGACCACTTCCCTTCCCCAGCTAGGGCAGTCCCCCCACAGTAAGAACACACCCAGGGAACACAGTTAACCCTTAGAGCGCCCCCTGCAGGTTAACCCCTTCACTGCCAATGGCATTTACACAGTAATCAGTGCATTTTTATAGCACTGATCGCTGTATAAATGCCAATGGTCCCAAAAAAGTGTCAAAATGGTCCGACATGTCCGCTGAAATATCGCAGTACCGCTAAAAATCGCAGATCGCCGCCATTACTAGTAAAAAATAAAACCCCCAAAAATGAATTCTCATCATCCGTAAACGCGACCACTTTTGCGCAAACCAATCAATAAACACCGATTGGGGTTTTTTTTAATCGCAAATATGAGGAAGAATATAAATTGGCCAAAAACGGTGAAAAAAAATGTTTTTTTATATTTTTTTTTTGGATTTGTATTTTAGCAAAAAGTAAGAAATTTGGGTTTTTTTGCAAAATTGTCGCCCTTCTTTTGTTTCTTTCAGCACTGTTCCACTTTTTTTTTTTTTGTTTTTTGTTTTTTGTTTTCAAAAGCTTTATTGAGTTTTCACGATTACAGGAATCGGAGGGGATACAGTATGCAAAAGTAAGCATTATTAGGTAAATATTATAAAGAACATTTAACATTGCAAAGTACTAGTTATTTAGAGAAAGAAAATAAAAAAAAGGCAAATGACTGTTAAGAATATAATATATTGTTGTTCCGGTAATCTTATGGTATATAGAGAAAGGTTTTAGATGGTGTTAGGGATGGGAAATATGGGTAAAAATACCTAGATTGGTTTCCTGCATTTTAGTGTCTGTTGGAGGGAAGGAGGCGAGGCCCAGGCCAACCACCCCGGTGGGGAACTAATACTGTGGTAAGAAGAGCCCCACCTCATCCCATGCGTTCAGATTCGAGCTCAAGGGAGTGGTGTTAAAAGGGTTTTAAACAGTAGACTCAGAATTGAGATTGTACCAGTTGTGCCATAATGACCAGTCTGATAATTTTCGTGCTGTCACTCCTTCTGCGATCGCATACATAATCTCATATGTGATGTGGTTTTGAACCATACGTGTGATGCTTTCTAGGGTCGGAACATCTGAGGAAAGCCAATTTCTGGCTAGGATTAATTTTGTAGCTAGCAAAATGTTGATGGCAATTTTTCTTGCTTGGGCCAGGATTGCCGTGATACCTATGTGTAAGAGCGCGAGTTCGGGGGACCTCTGGATGGGCATTCCGCTTATAGTGGTGAGCAGGGTAAATATTTTATTCCATAGGATCGTGAGTTTGGGGCAGTTCCAAAGTATATGCATCAGGGACCCCTGCTCTCCGCATCCTCTCCAGCATAGTGGAGAGGATGCAGGGTTCATTACTTGGGCTTTGGTGGGAGTAATGTACCATCTAAGCGTAACTTTAAGATTTAGTTCCCATAGGTTTGCTGATTTCGTGGTGTTATAGGTATGGCGTAGCGCTGTGGACCATTGGCTAGGGGTGAATGATTGGCCGAGATCCTCTTCCCATTTAAGAATGGGGGAGGTTTTGCGGAGGACTTGTTTGTTGTGCAGGAGGTTGTAGAAAAAGAAGATTCCTTTTTTTTTGAGGTATTGTCTTGTAAATATTGCCAAGCTTGTTTATGGAGGGGTCTTAGCAAGGATGGGTTTCGTAACACGCAGTGCAACATCTGGATATATTTAAAGTATTCTGAGGATGGGAGAGAGTAGGTGTCCTGCAGAGTTGTAAAGGGTTTCAGAAGGCCTTGGGAGTATAGATCTTGGATATGGATAACTCCCCTTGATATCCATTGGTGGATCGATAAGTTGGGGATGTGGTGCTGGAGTACGGATAAAGGAAGGGGAGGATATGTGGGTGATGCATCTGTGTCGGTTTTATTTCTGAGGTACTGGAAAGCTGTAGCAGAGGCTTTTAAAGTGGGGGCTGTGTGGTGGGTTTTATCCGATAGCAGCCAAGAGCCTAAGTCGTTGTTAGCTACGTAAGTGGCCTCAATGTCACACCAGAGTGGAAGTGAGGAAGGGGATAACCAAGTTTTAAGCTGAGCTAATATGGCTACCATATAGTAGTCTTTAATGTTTATTAGGCCTGCTCCTCCTGCGTTTTTGTGATTTTGTAGAATGGTGCGCGAGCAGCGTGGTCTTTTTCTCTGCCAGAGAAATTGACCGAGGGTGCGTTGTGCTGTTGAGAAGAAGGAGTTGGGTACGGGGATAGGGAGTGATCTGAATAGATAAAGAAGCTGGGGAAGTTTATACATTTTAAATAGGGCCAGACGTCCCATCCAAGATAAAAAAGGTTTCAATAGCGTTTCCAGGTCTCCCTGAAGGGCTTTTAAGGCTGGTGAGTAGTTTGCTTGGAAGAGTGTTGTGGTGCTTCTAGTTAATTCAATTCCCAAATAAGTAATGGAGCTGTCTGCCCATCTGTATGAGTATCGGTTTTGGATTGCAGTTTTGAGATTCTGGGGTAAGTTAATGTCTAAAATAAATTATTTTGTAGTATTTGCTTTGTAATAGGAGACTTTAGCATAGTCAAACAGGACTTGTTGAACCGAAGCCAGGGAGGGAAGGGGGTCTGATAGCATTAGAATGACATCGTCCGCAAACAAGTTGATTTTGTGGGTCTTATGACCTATGTTGATGCCGCTAATTTTAGGATTGGAGCGCACGGTCTCCGCCATGGGTTCCATAGCCAAATTAAAAATTAGAGGTGATAGTGGGCACCCCTGCCTGGTACCATTGGATATGTGAAATGGTTTTGACAGCATGCTAGAGCAATATACCTGGGCAGAGGGGTTGGAGTATAGGGCCATAATGGCGGAGACTATGCGCCCTTGAAAGCCAAATTTTTGTAATGTTAGACGGACGTAGGGCCAATAGACTCTGTCAAACGCCTTCTCTGCGTCCAGAGAGAGGAGCAGAGAAGGCGTTCGAGTCTTTTCCAGGTGGTGTAGGATATTAATCATTGGTCTGGTAGCATCCGATGTCTGCCGTCCTTTGGTAAAGCCAGACTGGTCTGGATTGATTAGAGTGGGTAGGATGTCCGTTAGGGAATGGCCAACATTTTTGCATAGAGCTTCATATCATGATTTAGTAGAGAGATTGGGCGATAGTTTTGCGAATGAGAAGTATCCTTCCCTGGCTCCGGCAAGGTCACAATTAAGGCTTTCAAAGATTCTGTACTAAGCATGGACGAGGAGGCAGCAGCGTTGAAGAACTCACAAAGAGGGGGTATTAGAGTATTCTTAAATTTTTTGTAGTATTCCCCTGTTATTCCGTCTGGTCCTGGGGGCTTGTTGATGGGCATGGAATCTATAGCTATTCTCAGTTCTGGGTGGGTAAAGGGTTTATTTATATCCTCCAGTTGAGCATTTGATAGATGTGGAAGCTTTATGTTGTCTAGGAAGTTTTGGATATCTGCTAGTGTGGGCTGCTGTATGGAGGGATATTGTTTAAGGTTATATAGTGATCCGTAATAGGTACTGAAAGCATCAGCGATTTCCTGGGGATTAGTCAGGCGCATGCCTGAGGTTGGGTGGTATATGTGGGGGATGGTCGATTTCAGTCGCTGCGCTTTGGTCAGATAGGACAACAGTTTACCCGTTTTGTTCCCAGAGGTGAAAAACATAATTTTAAGCTTTTTTTGCTGGGATTTGTATTTGGTCAGGAGCAGATTTCTGAGATCCAGACGGAGTCGGCCTAGTTTATTTTTAAGCTCAGGATGGGGATTTCGTTTATTGATAGTTTCAGTAATTTGAATTTCTTTTGTGAGTTTCTCCAGCTGCTGCGTCCTCTCCCTCCTAGCTCTGGCCCCCAATTTAATGGCAAGACCACGGATAAATGCCTTGTGCGAGGCCCATAAAATCTCGGGGTCACTAACCGACCCAGTGTTAATGGAGAAATATTCAGAAACAGAGTCCCCTAAGACTTGGTGGAATGGAGCTGCTTGTAGTAGATAGGAATTCAATCTCCAGATGCGAGTTGGGTGAGGGTAGAGATGATCTTCAATCGTGATACAGATTGGTGCATGATCAGACCATGTAGCAGTCATTATGGTAGATGTTGACACTTTTTGTAAAAGCCATTGATCTGTCAGGAAAAAGTTGATGCGTGAATAGGAATTGTGGCATTGTGAGTGAAATGTGTAGTCCTTTTCTTCAGCATGCTGGCATCGCCATACGTCGAAGAGTTGTAAGTCTCTAAGCAATGGGTTGAGGCTTAAGGTCCTCCTTATACGTGGGTTCGAGGAGTCTAGATCCAGATCAGCAATTATGTTAAAGTCTCCACACCAGATTAAAGGGCCCTGTTGTACTTTAGAGATCTTCTTATAGAGCTTCCGTAGGTAGCGTATGTGTATGTGATATCGTTTAGGGTACAAACTAGGATGATATAACGGCTGTTTTCATCTGAAAGGTTGGTTATGAGTTTGAAGGATATTGTATGTTTGATGGCTAGGAGGACCCCGCTTTTCTTTGTGGAGGCGCCAGCAATAAAGTTATGGGGAAACAGTTTGTGGTTACATTTTGGGGGTTGCGAAGAACGAAAATGAGTCTCCTGTGCACATAGGACATCACAGTTGGATTGAACTGCAAGCTTCCAGAGGGATGCTCTTTTTGCAGGATGATTAAGTCCTTTGGTATTGATGGATAATAGTTTTATACCCATAATCCGTTGCTAGCGATAATTCAGGTAAGAGTTCGGTGTACCGGAGCAAACTGGTAATGAGAAGGAAACAAAAAGATACACGAAGTGTAGAACAAGTATGAATGTAGGCGCTGAAGAACTGTTAACTGGGGTGAAAAGTTAAGGTGACCTGGAGCTCTTGACACCATTCCAGGCCGTTGTGTTTGCTTGTGTCGCAACATTTGTTAGCGAGGGCGTTGCTTTTGAGTTGAGCGTTGTGGCAGAGGTTTGGTAGTTGGTGCATGTCCAGCATCGCGGGGATTTAATTCTTGATCCTCTACTTCAGGAATAATTCCCCATGATGGCAGCCGGTGCAGGCCGTCACTGAGTGATGTGATGAGGTATTTGGTGTTCTGATGAGTAACTAGAAGTTTTGCTGGGTTGATCCATTGGTACAGCAGCTTATGGTTCCGTAGAGCCTTAGTAATGGTGTTGAGCTGTCTGCGTTTCTGCAGTGTATGTTGGGACAGATCAGCAAATATTTGTAGGCGGGAGTATGGATCAGGTAGTGTTCCCATGGTGCGGGCCTTTGTCATGAATTGAGTTTTCACGTGGTAAAAGTGGATTCGGAGTATTACATCCCGTGGGGTAGAGTTGGGTAGGTGAGATGGCTTGGGGAGCCTATGGGCTCGGTCGACGACCAGCTCTGATTTTTTGAGTTCTGGACAAACGGATTTGAATAGGGTGCGGACATATGTGGTCAGGTCCTGGTTTTGTACCTCTTCAGATATTCCCCGGATTTTCAGATTATTCCTGCGAGACCTATCTTCGAGGTCTGCCAGCTTGTCCTTTATCCAGTCATGTTCTTCCTTATGGTCATTGTGGGTGTCTATTAAGTCATTGACCGTGGCAGAGCATGTAGCCAGTTGATTTTCTACCTGAGATACTCTGTTGCTGACAGAGGTGATTTCTTGTTTGAATTGGTGCATCATAGATACCATATCAGATTGTATCGTGTTCCTTAGCGACACCAACATTTCTTTAAGCAATGTGTCCATTACTGGTTGGTTGGTGGTTGGGGATAAAGCTATGGCGCCTGTGTTATTAGTGGGGATGTGTGACTGAGGAGGCAGCTGGCATATTTCTTTGGTGGTTTGTTCTGGGGTGTCCAGCCTCATCCTCGCCTTGGCTGGGCTCCCTGTTATTGAGGTGTTCATAGGTAGTCCATTAGCATTTGGGGGGGTACTGTCCATTTCTGAGGAGTCGTTGTCCAAGATAGGCTCCATCTCCGCTATGGGGTTCTCCCTTTGAGGGGATGTTAGATGATGAGACGTGCGGTCCCGTGAGGCTGCAGCAATGGTGTTATCTTGGGTTCTGCGGTCTGCAGGCTGGAACATGTAAGCTGTAAGCTTCTGCATTGGTCTATCTTCTTTTCTTTTACTGGCCATCTAGAGCTTTAAATGTGGGGTGGTTCTGGAGCAGGTTCGTGCTCAATGCTGGGTTGCGAACTGTTGGTGATGGTTCCTATGGCCCGTAATGGTGCTCTGGGCTTAGGGCCCGGTTGCCATCTCAGCCTCTGGTTAGTTGATGGGTTGTGTTCGGGTTGCCAGTGGAATGGGAGCTGGGGTCTCTGGTTGTGGTAAGTTTAATGGGCGAAAGGGCCCCAATAAGGTTAATGTCAGAGTCAGTATCTAAAGGTTGGTTCTTGGGGTTGTGGTAAGGGAGTCTCTGGAGTATTTGCTGCAGTTTAATTGAGTTTGAGCTAGGAATACAGTTTCTGTAGATGTTTCCTGGGGCCTGTTGGTGGCTAAGGCGTTTTTGAGGAGGGTTCGGGTGCACCAATATGGCCGCCGTATAGGGAGCTCTGTGTTTCTGACTAGCACTGCAGGGGTTAAGAGATTCCTCAGGGATGTAAGCAGTAACTATGTTCTGATGAATTTAAGATCCCTCTGGTTCCTGGGCCCTTGGGACAGGCGTGTGAGTCTCTCAGACCGTTTGTTGGGAGTCCCAATATGGCGGCCGCGGAGGCCTCACTGAAGCCTCGGGCTAAATTTTTGGCCGCTTCCGCTCTATGTACCGCCGCCGTTCTCCGGATTGCGGTTTTTCAGAGGTGAGTTACTGTGTTATATTGGGGGCTTCCAGAGGGGTGTCAGTTTTTTGGATAGGCAGCTCTGATGAAGGATTACTGCAGAAAGAGCCGCCGGCCGATTATCAGGCTGTCTAGGCCGCAATCTGGTGTCGATTTAGGTGATTTATGGTTCCAAAAACTCCTCTATTATGATGTATGGGATGTAGGGGGTAGGGATAGTGTGAGAATCGGACTCACCAAGCTTGTAGAGCGCTGGGTGGGGATGGATTTACCCGAGCTCACTAAGAAGCGTCCATCTCAGTCCACGGCAGGTCACGCCCCCATATCAGCACTGTTCCACTTTGAATGACAATTGTGTGGTCATGCAATACTGTAACCATATGGCATTTTTATAATTTTTTTTTTTAGACACATAAGAGGTTTCTGTTGGTATTTAATCACCACTTGTTTTCTTATTTTTTGCTAAACAAAGGAAAAAGAACTGAAAGTTTTTTTAAAAAAAAGTTTTTCTTAGTTTCTGTTATAAGATTTAGCAAATAGGTCCCTTTTCTTCTTCACTAATGTGCGCTGATAATGCTGCACTGATGGGCACTGATAGGTTGCATCTATGGGCACTGATGAGGCAGCACTGGTGGACACTGATAGGCTGCATTTATGTGCACTGATAAGGCGGCACTGATGGGCACTGATGAGGTGACACTAATTGACACTGATAAGGAGGCATTGATAAGGCTGCACTGATAGGTGGTACTGATGGACACTGCTGTCAGGCTGACAGGTTAATGGAAATCCTTTCCTCACACAGACAGAGTGTGAGGAAAGGACTGCTGACAAGTGGCAAGTCTGTTTACATGTGATCAGCTGTGATTGGGGACAGCTGATCACATGGTAAGGGGCAATTTACCGCAATCTGGGTTTAGCTATGTCTGAAGGACACATCTGTCACAGAGTGTGCCAGATGTGTGCGACAGGGGGCATGCGGTGGGAGGATGTCCATAGACACTGTAGCCGTATTTTGGCTAAAGCATGGTCGGGAAGTCTTTAATGAGAAAAAAAAGTCAAAATAAAGTAATAAATGCTTGTGAAATAAGTCACACCGATTAGAAAATAAATTGATTAATCTGGACCTTTTAAGTCAAAAATAGAACAACAGACCAGATTGGGTGTACTGTTGTTGGAGCAAAACTTTGTTCACCTTTATATTTGATAAGGAAAAAGGGGGTGCTTTCTAGAGCATGCCACGGTCCTAATTAAACACAGAAAGAACAAAGAGGATGATCCCAAAGGGACACCTCTAAAAAATGTGGATTTTATGGGCACATCACGAGATGAGTGGTTGGACCAACCACATAATCAACCTCATATGCTTGTACAGTTTTGGTATCATTAATCATTTACGTGTACTATTGTTGATCTAAATATTGTAGGCTGTTCTCATCCTTCATTTTTGGGAAGATACACACATTTATTCCCCAAGAATGTATATTATTTTGATCTATTATCTGTTTTTATGAATTTTTAAATAAACTATATTTTTTTATACAATTATTTTTGAATAGTCTCGTGGTGTGCCCATAAAGTCCACATTTTGTAGAGGTGTTTCCTTGTGATCTTCCTCTTTGTTTTTTCTTTATATTTGACACTTATTGTACATCATAAATCAGGAGACAAATTCACCTACAGTACCTAAATTCCCGACTAAAATGTATGCATTTAAAAATGATGATGCTGTTATTATACATTGGCACTTTGTGCAACAGCTATCCTATGTAAGCACTATAAAGTATACTTTAGCAATTTAGTTCTTTTAATAAATCAAGGCAAAGTAAGCAAGTCTGAAAATATAAGTTTTTACATTTTTCCTTGTTCCTTCTGTAACTGGAGAGCACCGATGAAACCTTCTTTACTAGTTCAAATAAGAGAACAACTGTCCCTATCATAATACCATTAATACATCTAGCTGAATGTCTCCTTATCACTACAGTACACTTAATCACAGGCTGTCCCAATCATAATGTGCTTAGGTGCTGTTTTATATTTAAACTTACCTGAATATTAGAAACCATATTGGCTTAAAACTCTGACATAAGAACATAAGATCACATGCCAACTGAATACAACATTCACAACACAGATTTAATGGGTGAGTAGTATTAAAAATTAGGGAGACAAAAAAAAAAATTATTGTAATTGACTGTGCATTATTTATATACCTAATAATTTATATATATTTATATACTTGCCTAAGTTCAGGGAATACTAA
The DNA here is from genome assembly GCA_018402905.1 of Glandirana rugosa. Lineage (NCBI taxonomy): Eukaryota > Metazoa > Chordata > Amphibia > Anura > Ranidae > Glandirana > Glandirana rugosa. The sequence continues at coordinate 302,254 of BLSH010328697.1, forward strand.
AACGCATAAATACTATAAGAGTTACTGAGACAGACATATTTTTCAATAGATCTAGTTTTAAGGTGCTATCGCCAAAACTTTTTTGGGGGTGGGTATGTAAAATAATGTGAGCATGACTACACCTGTTTGGAGTTAGCCAATTGAGAAACCAAGAACAGACGTTGATTAAAGTAAAATTAAACCCATGCAATACAATATTGTATATGTTTCAATATGTAAACAGAGTTTAAGGTCTTATACAGTATCTGCAGCTTCATTTAAAAGCATACCATGATGAATAGAAGAGACTGTGCCAACACACATTGTGCAGGCATGCCCCTCGGTTGTCGTTTCAAAAAAAGTCCGGGTTCGGGTCCGGGGTTCTGGTATTTTATTCCACGTGTTGAAAAGCTGCCAAGGGCAGCCAATCAACAAGTGTTTCACTGGTTTTCCCTAGAAGCCATCACAGCCATGCCTACTAATGGCATGGCTGTGATTGGCCAGTGCATCATGTGACCCAGCCTCTAAATGAGGCTGGAGTCACAGTGCTGCATGTCACATGCTCTCAGGATAGTTTAGGGAGAGGATGCTGCTGGCTCTGTGAGGGACAGATTGCAGATATTATAGAACATCTCATCCTGCATTACTGAACGATCTGATTGTGGACTAGGGAGAGATACTAGTACTGCTGCTTTGAGGGAGGGAGAGATACTAGTACTGGTGCTTTGAGAGACAGATTGCACACCTCATCCTGCTGCACAGAGCGATCTGATTGTGGACTAGGGAGAGATACTAGTACTGGTGCTTTGAGAGACAGATTGCACGCCTCATCCTGCTGCACAGAACAATCTGACTGGACTAGGTAGAGTCTGTTGCTTTAAGGGAAAGATTATTCTTCTAAAATCATCATCAAGTTGTACAGGGAAAGGTTCCAGCGTTGTCGACCTTGGAAAGGGACATGTTGAACTACTACTAAAA
>BLSH010328697.1:318447-334720 GCA_018402905.1 Glandirana rugosa
AGTAGTCGCCTTAGCTGAGGGAGGATAGTTCTAATCCACTTATGAACCTGGTGAAGAACGTTGGATATTAGAGCTTTTGGTGTCGCATGGATGTTCTGTCGTCTGACCTAATCTTGATAGGAGGGAGTCGATTCCGCTGATGATGGGTCTCCCTGGTGGCTTAGTTTGATTTTTATGAATCTTTGGCAAATAATACATGACTGGCGTCCTGGTCGTTTTGGGTTGAAGGTATTTTGCCTCTTTTTTATTGATAAAACCTCGTTCCTTTCCCTTCTTTAGGTATTCCTTCAATTTCTTTTCCAATTCCTTTTTGGGGTTCCGTTTTAATTTTTTGTATGTATCACCTTTGCTTAGTAATGTTCTCATTTCATCTTCATAGTCTTTTTTATTTAGTATCACCACTCCTCCTCCTTTATCCGCTGGCCGAATAATAATGTCCTTTTTCTTTTCTAAATTCTTAATGCTATTCCAGATCTTTTTGCTCTTAGTTCGGTGCGTTTTGAGATTCCTTATGTCTTCCTCCACCATTTTCTTAAAAACATCCAAGCTTTCGTTGCCACTGTCTCTGGTGGGTTTCCTCCTGCCTATCAGGCAAGCGGGGGCTTCACACAATGATCGAGAGGCACTCCCCTGGCCTCCATTAATGCTGACTCATTATCTTGCCATACCACTAACTCTTAGCTGATCTCTGATACTGGACATCCTGCCAATGTTCCTATGGTGCCTGAAGGTTCTTATTGTTTGATGCTTTTACACAGTGTTTGTTATTCTATTTTTAGGGGATGAGATGTTTGGAATGGCAGTTATGCGCCACCTCCTGCTCATGGAGAATGTCCTATTTTGTCCTCCGGGACAGGGTGCTCCCACTTATAGAGGCAAATCTTTGCCTGATAGATGGAGTATGTTGTCCATACTCCCACTTTTCTCTGCTCTTTCTCTGTATCTCTATTCTTCTCACCCTCTGTTCTTCATCTCCCTTAGGTTATGTCCTTCTTCCTTGGTGACGGGATTGGATTCATCACCCCTTGGGATACAGTGCGCCTATACCGGACTCCAACTGCCCACTCTTATCCCTCCAACTCTCCCCGGGACTCATGTAGGTGATCGGGGATTGCTGCGTGCACACCCCTCTCTCTGCTCCATGGCTGACCCTAGTGTATCCAAGCTCCCTTTACGTATAGTATCACACAACATTCAGGGCCTAAATTCCCCCATGAAATGGAAAAAGGTGTTCCAACACTAAGCAGCCTAAAAGATAGATGTTGTATTAATGCAGGAAACCCATTTTCCAAACTCATATTTCCCCTCATTTATACATCGTAAATTCCACACTTTCCACCTGGCTAGCGCAGCCAATAAAACTAAACGAGTAGGCATCTTCTCTCATAATGTACACTTCTCATGCAGTACTGTACTGAAGGATCTGGAGGGTCGCTTCCTACTACTTAAGGGCCTCATTGACAACCAACTTTAGACATTCATATCCTACTATGCCCCAAACAAAGGCCAATCCAAATTTTTTTAATCCCTCTTTCGAACTACCAACCCTTTAGCGGAAGGGACCGTAATATACGGTGGGGATTCGAATACAGCCTTTGATGTGGGATTAGACAAATCTCGTCCACCCGGACGAAATCTGATTCGCCCCTCAAGGCAGAGTCTCAAAGTAGCTAGGCAAATTTTTAATCAGGGGTTAGTAGACATTTGGTGGGAAATTAACCCCCCCTGCTCGGGATTATACTCATTTTTCCAGCCCCCATAACACATTCGCCAAATAGACCACTTCTTTATTCACACCAATCAGCTCCCCCTGGTTACCAAAGCCCGCATCAGAGACTCTGCCTTGTCAGACAATTCTTCCCTGCTGTTAATCTTAAACAGACCATATGCCTCACACAAGTGCTTTAACTGGAGGCTGAATGCTTTGATTCTTAGTAATCCAGCACATGTCACAGAAATTAACGCAGCTATTCAGGAATACTTTCTCCTGAATGACATAAACCTCCCTATGGGCTGCTCACAAATCCGCAATCCGAGGGAATTTGATCCAATTGGCCTCCAGGATCCACAAAGCCAGAACTATTGATGTAGAACGCTTAGAACAGGAATTCCTATTGGCTAGCAAACAACATAAAGAGACCCCTTCCTCCTTCTCCCTAAGTAAACTAGATGCAGCACACACTGCACGCACTGCCTTAAATCTAGCCCCCATGGCTATCGCAGAGAAACACCTTAGATGGGAAGGAGAGTGTCACGTACCTGGTGGTGGAGTCTGATTGTGCAGAGGGCAACCTCTCTTACGGCCCTGGTTCGGGAACCCCTGATAGAGAAGACAGGAGATTCTGGGGGAACAGGGGGCACGAGGGCTGGTGCAGATGCAGATGGTGTTGTGAGGATCCTCCAGGAGCTCGTGCAGACAGAAGAGTGGTGATGCAGGCTGGGTCGGTGACAGGCTGGCTAGTGCGGTACAAGGGAGCAGGCAAACGGGTCATCGGGTGCAGGCAGGGTCGCTAACAGGCAGGCAGCTGAGGTACAAGAGGGTCAGGCAGAAGCGTGGTCGTCGACAGGCAGAGGGTCGGTACAGACAGAGTTCAATCAAGGTCAGGCAAGCCAGGTCACAGACAGCAAACGGGTCATGGGAACACACTGAAATGCTGTAGAACGGACAGCACTTGCTTCCTCGTGCTGTCTTGCTTAAATGGCTGCCATTGGCGCCATTGGCGCGCGCGGGCGCGTGCACGCACGCAAACGCGCACAGAGAGTCGGAAACGGCCAAGAAGACTATTTTCCTAACAGAGGGCGATTCTACCTGCAGAGAGACTAAATAGGGCCCATGTTGGCACACATACTAGCTCCCAAACTGAAAGTTCATTCCATACCCAAAATTAGAATGCGGGATGGTTCTTTCTCCCAAAACCCCCATAAAATACTGGAAGCCTTTCAAGTCTTCTATAAGAAACTTTATAATGGAGGACAGGAGACTCCACATGCTGACAGGCTAAACAAATTTCTGCAGTTCTTACCAATCCCCACACTTAAAAAACAACATAGGGATTAACTCAAGGAACCCATCTCTCCAGAAGAGATCATGCTTGTCATTAAATCCCTAAAGAACGGCACTACTCCAGGCCCCGACGACTTTGCGCCCCCCTATTACAAACACTTTGCGGATAATCTAGCTCCCTACATGGCCCGATTCTTCAATCACCGTCGATCAGGAAACCCTTTAAATACTGACTTAAACTCCGCCTTCATCACAATAATACCCAAACCTAATAAAGCCCCAGCGCTGTTGAGAATTACCGCCCTATATCCCTCATTAATAATGACCTAAAAATCCTGACGAAAATATTAGCAAACCAAATCTCCATCTTTTTAGGGCAATATGTCCACAGGGACCAGGTTGGATTCATACTGGGGAGGCAAGGTCCGGACATGCTAGACATGACAAAGGCCTTCCACACGGTATCATGGTCATATCTGTTTCCTGTCCTGCAGCATTGGGGCTTTGGCCAATCTTTCCTTAACACAATAGGGGCCCTTTATTCTAACCCTGAAGCTAAAATTAAACTGCAGGGCTTCCACTCCTCCTCCTTCCCTATTAGGTCTGGCACACGGCAGGGCTGCCCGCTTTCCCCGTTGCTTTTTGCTCTGGTCACTGAGGTCCTGGCAATTGCTCTCAGATCTTATCCGGACATTCACTGGGTGAGATGTGGCACTCAGACACACAAATGTGCCTTATATGCCGACGATATATTGCTCTTTGTCATGGAGTCACACATCTCACTACCAAATATTTGCAGGACATTGGATGAGTTTGGAAAACTAGTGAACTTCTCCTAATCCTTGGCCCTCAATGTAAATCTGCCTGATCAACTAGTTAGCTATCTCAAAAACAACTTTGGTTTCGGCTGGGTAGACACATCTCTCCCTTACCTAGGGGTCCACTTGACACCATCTGTAGATAACCTTTACGCGGCAAACTACCCTCCCATGAATAGAAAACTGGGTCATGAAATGGAGGCTTGGGATAAACTAGGGATTTCTTGGTTGGGCAGAGTCAATTCAATTAAGATGAATTTACTACCGAGATGCCTTTACCTATTCCGATCTCTTCCCATACCGATTCCCAGGGAACCTCTTAAAAAATTCCAAGCTAAAATCATTTGCTTCATCTGGGGCAACAAAGGTCATAGGTTAAACAGAGAGACCTTGTTCTGAACCAGAGACCAAGGAGGGCTAAACCTACCAAACTTACTGTGATATTACCAAGCTGCACAACTTTTCCAACTCTCGATCATTTACTCAAAGAGCGCATGCCCCGACTGGATTCCTCTAGAGAGACAAGCTATCCCAAAACATACTATGGATTTTCTGTTGTGGTGTCCCCCCAAAGCCAGACCCCCAGTAATGGCCCCTACCTTATCTCACTCCTTCGCCCTTTGGGATGGCATCAAAACCAATACCAATCTGACTTTCTTCTTGTGGCCACTCTCCCATTTATTTCATAACCCGCTTTTTCCCCCTGGGATGGACATAATGGCTTTCCGCTGGTGGTTGGATAAAGGCCTGTACAGAATTGGCCATTTTGTCAACTCCATGGGCCCTCTCTCTGCGGCATACTGTATGAGTGAACTAGATATGCCTGCGACAGAGAGATTTAGGCTCCAACAAATTACCCATTTCATCAGGTCTCTATGAAGAGATAAATCCTCCCCCTTATCGTTAACAGCCTATGAAAACTGGTGTGGTCAGATCATGGAGCAGAGGGGGGGCATATCGGTGATCTACCGTTCCCTTGCCTCGTCCTCCAGTAAATCAAGATACATGAGGGACTGGGAGAGGGAGCTTGGGGCGGATTGGAACCAGGACGTCTGGCACAGGGCCTTTTTGGCATCCACAAGGGGCCTACACAACTTTGCTCTAGTGGAGGCAAATCTGAAGGTCCTAACACGTTGATACTTGGTTCCCTTTAGACTTGCCAAGATATTCCCAAACTCTTCTCCCCTGTGCTTCTGCCAATGTGGCCTAATGGGCACCATGCTCCATACTTGGTAGGAAGGCCCCAAGATCAGGGGTTTATGGAACAAAGTCTTTCACTTGATTAGGAAAATCACGGGCCTTCCAATCCCGAAAACACAGCAATTAGCATTGCTAAATGTAATGGGCCCCGAAATTCCGAAATTGACCAAACGCCTTATAACCTTTATACTGACGGGAACCAAAATCTCGATCGCTAGAGCTTGTAAACATCCCTATGTCTCCTTCCGCCAGGTTAAAACGAAAATTTCCTGGATCATGACACAAGAAAAGACAGCAAGTATTTTTATGTATTCAGTGGAGAGAAATGACTCAGGCTTAACCCATCCTTCCTTTGCACGGGCCACCCCGACGGGTGGTGAGTTCTGTCACCAATATACTTACTCTACTCTCCCTCCTTCTCCCCCTCTCTTCTTCCCCCCCCCCTTCTTTCTTTTCTCCTTCTATCCCCTACCTCACTTTTCTCCTCTTCCTTCTCTGAGCTTTACCTCGGGTAACAGTCCCCATCTGATCTCTGGGTTTTTATAACATGGTTATCTTTAGCTTTGTTTAGGTTCCATTGTTTTTTCTCCTCCACCGCCATAGGAGCAAACCCTTGCTGGCATGCCCTTTCCATGAGGGCTCTTCTCACAGCAGGCGGATTCCCCACCTATAGCACCACAGTTGGGCTTCCTACAACTACCACTTTGTACTATACTCTGTATAATCTCAAAGTCCAGTAGGCCAACCAGCTCCCTCAGGATTGAGAGCCTTGTCCTGAATAGATAATCTGGTGGTCATCTGGCTGCTTGCTGGGGGGGTGGGGCGGGGTTATGCCTTTCACCGCGGCACAGATTGATCCCAATTGGGGTACCTCGGGGGGCATATCATGCCCCCCCTTCTGAGTGTTTCCTCCCCCCTCACCAGGGGCAGTATCAGGGCAGGCAGTCTTGGCGGAGGGCATTTATTATTGTTTGTCTTCATGGCTGATATCATAATGTATTTCTGGATCCACTTGTTCTGGACCTCATGGTGATGTACTGTCTTTGTTATCACCTTGTTATATTATTCAAACTCAATAAAAATCTATTGAAAATAAAATTTGGCGGATAAGATTATCACACGTAAAATCTACCCAACCCATCAAGTGAAAGATAAACGACAAGGCAGACAAGCTTTTTTCTACAGTGACACAAGGCACATCCTTGTCTTGCAAAAATAATAGGTACCAATAGATGGAACTCCGTCAGACCTAAACATTGATGGTGTTGTTTTGAAAAAAGACAGTGGCCCATTCATACCAAGCCTGCCAATAAAAGATCCATGTTGATAATGTAAGTGATGCACAGAGGGATTTAAGCAATAGTCAAACACAATGTTCCAAAGGCACTCTGGCCAGGGATGATCTGAACTAGCCGTCTCTGGTGCCAGGAGTCTAAAACATTTGTTTCTTAAATACTCTCTCTATAGTACAACAGCAACAAAGATAAGAAATAATTTCAGGAATGTCAGGTTACACATGAAATCCACTTGGACCCATGAGTAGAGTTGAGCGAACCCGGACTGTAAAGTTTGGGTCCGTACAGGACTTTAGGGTGTCCGTGTCCCGAACCCGGACATTTGAGAAAAAGTCCGGGTTCGGGATTCGGATATGTTTTCGCGCCTTTTTAATAGCTGCAGGGCAGCCAATCAACAAGCGTTTCACTCGATTGCCCTTAGCAGCCATCACAGCCATGCCTACTAATGGCATGGCTGTGATTGGCCAGTACATCATGTGACCTAGCCTCGATATGAGCTGGAGTCACGTAGCGCTGCATGTCACATGCTCTCAGGCTAGTGTAGGGAAAGGATGCTGCCTCCGCTGTGAGAGAAAGATTAGCATTATAAAATCATCTCATACTGGTTTAGGGAGAGGTTCCTGCCGTCGCTGTGAGGGATAGATTAGCGTTATAAAATCATCTCATACTGGTATAGGGAGAGGTTTCTGCTGCTGGTTTGAGGGACAGATTAGCGTTATAAAATGATCTCATACTGGTATAGGGAGAGGTTCCTGCTGCTGCTGTGAGGGACAGATTAGCGTTATAAAATCATCTCATACCGTTATAGGGAGAGGTTCCTGCTGCTGGTGTGAGGGACAGATTAGTGTTCTAAAATCATCTTATACTGGAGTAGGGAGAGGTTCCTGGCTGTGCTGTGAGGAGCAGATTATTGTTCTAAAATCATCTCATACTGGAGTAGGGAGAGGTTCCTGGCGGTGCTGTGAGGGACAGATTATCGTTCCAAAATCATCTCATACTGTTGTAGGGAGAGGTTCCTGGTGCTGCTGTGAGGGACATATTACCGTTATAAAATCATCTCATACTGGTATAGGAAGAGGTTCCTGGTTCTGCTGTGAGGGACAGATTACCGTTATAAAATCATCTCATACTGTTATAGGGAGAGATTCCTGCTGCTGGTATGAGGGACAGATTAGCGTTAAAAAATCATCTCATATTGGTATAGGGAGAGGTTCCTGCTTCTGGTGTGAGTGACAGATTAGTGTTCTAAAATCATCTCATACTGGAGTAGGAAGAGGTTCCTGGTGCTGCTGTGATGGACATATTACCGTTATAAAATAATCTCATACTGGTATAGGGAGAGATTCCTGCTGCTGGTATGAGGGACAGATTACCGTTATAAATCATCTCATACTGGTGTAGGGAGAGGTTTCTGGCAGTGCTGTGAGGGACAGATTAGCGTTCTAAAATCATCTCATACTGGCGTAGGGAGAGGTTCGTGGTGGTGCTCTGAGGGACAGATTAGCGTTAAAAAATCATCTCATACTGGTGTAGGGAGAGTTTTCTGCTTCTGGTGTGAGTAACAGATTAGTGTTCTAAAATCATCTCATACTGGAGTAGGAAGAGGTTCCTGACGTTGCTGTGAGGGACAGATTATCGTTCTAAAATCATCTCATACTGGAGTAGGGAGAGGTTCCTGGTGCTGCTGTGAGGGACAGATTACTGTTATAAAATCATCTCATACTGGTATAGGGAGAGGTTTCTGGTGCTGCTATGAGGGACAGATTACCGTTATAAAATCATCTCATACTGGTATAGGGAGAGGTTCCTGCTGATGGTGTGAGGGACAGATTAGTGTTCTAAAATCATCTCATACTGGAGTAGGAAGAGGTTCCTGGCGGTGCTGTGAGGGACAGATTATCGTTCTAAAATCATCTCATACTGGTGTAGGGAGAGGTTCCTGGCCGTGCTGTGAGGGACAGATTAGCTTTCTAAAATCATCTCATACTGGTGTAGGGAGAGGTTGCTGCTGCTACTGTGAGGGACAAATTTGCGTCCAGAATGAGGAGAGCGTCAAATAAGGGACGTGGTCGTGGTGCTGCTGGTGTTGGTGGTGTTGGTGAAGCTCCTGTTGCAAGGAGAGGACGTGGTCGATCTGTGCCAGGTACATGCACAAGTGAAACACCTTCCTCAGGTGCAAGTAGCCGACAGAACCTTCAACGTTATATGGTAGGTCCGAATGCCGCTCAATGAATGGTGAGGTCAGAAGAAGTACAGGCGATAGTAGATTGGGTGGCTGACAATGCCTCCAGTTCCTTCAGATTGTCTCCCACCCAGTCCCTTGCTGAAAGCTCAGAGTTGGCACCTGAATCCCATGGCCATCTGTCTTTCACCTAAGCCCCTTGTAAATCAGCCAAGCAGTCTGAGCCCCAAGTCATGCAGCAGTCTCTTATGCTTTTTGATGACTCTGCTGGTGTGCTTTCCTTGGGCCATCCACATAGCCCTGCCCCAGAAGTGGAAGAAATTGATTGCAATGATGCCCAACCACTTCTGGTTCAGGGGGAGGACATGGAAACACCACCGCAGCACGTCTCTTATGATGACGAAACACAGGTGCCAACTGCTGCGGCTTTCCACAGTGTGCAGACTGACAAGGAGGGCAGTGGTGAAGAGTGGGTGGAAGATCATGTGGAGGATGATGAGGTCCTAGACCCCACATGGAATGAAGGTCATGCGAGTGAGGTGTGCAGTTTGGAGAAAGAGGTGGTGGTTGCACAAAGGCACCAGCACAGCAAAATGGAAGCAGGTTGCAAAAGCGGAGCAACCGTCCCCTAGACAGTACGCCTGCTACTACACACCGCACCCAGGGACCTAGCACACCAAAGGCAGCTCCAAGGAGTTTGCCGGCATGGCAGTTCTTCAAACAATGTGCTGACAACAAGACATGAGTGGTTTGCATGCTGTGCAATCAGAGCCTGAAGCGAGGCATAAATGTTCTAAACCTGAGCACAACCTGCATGACCAGGCATCTACATGCAAAGCCCAAACTGCAGTGAAATAAGCACCTCAAAATCCAAGAAAGGTCTTGGCCTCCTCCTGCTTCCTCTTCTGCTGCTGCCTCAGCCTCTTCCTCCACCTCTACAGTGCCAGTGTCACCTGCCACCCAGCAAACAAACGATGTGACAGCAACGCCACCATGTCCGTCACCGTCCCCAAGCATTTCCACACCATGGTCCCATGGAAGCTTACGGCTGTCCATCTCCCAAACACTGGAGAGAAAGAGGAAGTACCCCCCTACCCACATGCGATCCCTGGACCTCAACATTTCAAAATTCCTGGACTTTGAAATGCTCTCATTCTATCTGGTGGACACGGACAGTTTTAAAAACCTAATGGCAGTGGCTGTCCTACAGTAGGTGGTTCCCAGCCACCACTACTTTTCCAGGCGAGCCATCCCTTCCCTGCACAAACAAGTCGAGGACAAGATCAAGTGTGCATTGCGCAACGCCATCTGTGGTAAGGTCCACATAACCACTGATACGTGGACCAGTAAGCACGGGCAGGGACGCTATATCTCCCTAACTGCACACTGGGCAAATGTAGTGGTGGGTGGGCCTGAGGTGGATAGCAGTTTGGCGCATGTCCTTCCGCCACCGAGGATTGCAGGGCATTTCCCTTTGCCTCCTGTTGCCTCCTCCTCCTACTCTGCTTCCTCCTCCTCTACCCCCTCCTCATCTGGTCAGAGTAACACCTTCATCACCAACTTCAGCACATCCAGGGGGAAACGACAGCAGGCTGTTTTAAAACTGATATGTTTGGGGGATAAACCCCACACTGCGCAGCAGCTGTGGACTGGCATTGAACAACAGACCGATGAGTGGTTGTTGCCACTGAGCCTCAAGCCTGGCCTGGTGGTGTGCGATAATGGGTGAAATCTCGTAGCAGCTCTGGGCCTAGCCGGTTTGAAGCACATCCCTTGCCTGGTGCATGTGCTGAATTTGGTAGTGCAGAAATTTCTAAAAAACTACCAGGATATGTCAGAGCTGCTGCAGAAAGTGTGTGCCGTCTGTGCATGCTTTCGGCGTTCTCACCCTGCTGCTGCTCGCCTGTCTGTGCTGCAGCGGAACTTCTTCCTACCCGTTTACCGCCTTCTATGCGACGTTCCCACAAGGTGAAACTCCACCTTGCACATGCTGGAGAGACTGTGCAAGCAGCAGCAGGCAATAGTGGAGTTTCAGCTGCAGCACGCACGGGTCAGTCGCTCTGCGGAACAGCACCACTTCACCACCAACAAGTGGGCCTTCATGCGAGACCTGTGTACCATATTGCGGTGTTTCGAGTACTCCACCCTGCTAGATCCCCGTTACAAAGACAATGTGCCGTCCTTAATTCCCTCACTGAAGCGTGATGGGAAGATGCGTGACTACTAGCGCACGCTGGTAGACGCGCTGCTGAGGGCATTCCCAAATGACCCCGGGGGCTCAGTGGAAGCACAAGGCAGAGGAGAAGGAAGAGGTCGCCACACAACTGTGGCACTGCCAGCACCTCAGAAGGCAGAGTTAGCATGGCCGAAATGTGGAAAAGCTTTGTCAGTAGCACGCCACAACAAACAGCACCACCAGCTGACAGGCAACGTCTTAGTAGGAGGCAGCATTTCAGCAACATGGTGGAACAGTATGTGTGCACACGCCTACACGTACTGAGTGATGGGTCTGCCTTATTCAACTTCTGGGTCTCCAAATTGGGCACATGGCCGGAGCTTGCCCTTCATGCCTTGGAGGTGCTGGCCTGCCCTGCAGCCAGTGTATTGTCTGAAGGTGTGTTTAGCATGGCAGGGGGCGTTATCACAGCCGCCTGTCCGCAGCCAACGTGGACAAGCTAACATTTATTAAAATGAACCAGGCATGGATCCCAAAAGACTTGTCTGTACCTTGTGCAGAATAGCCATTTAGACCGGCCTCACAATTTTTGGGGGGCTACCCCAATTAGAAAAAAACAAAAACAAACAAAAAACAGTGTTATCTACCTCCTCCTCCACCGCCACTTCCACCACCGCCACGGTCACAGCCTCCTCCTCCTCAACCTCCTACTCCACATCCACCTTTTTTTATGTGATTTTAAGTTATTTTCCTATCCACATTTGTTTGCAGGGTACTTGTCCTACTCTTACCCCCATTCTGCTTCCTTTTGCAGCCCTCTAGCCCTTTCTAGGACTTTTTTAGAGCCATTTTTGTGCCCAAAGGTTTGGGTCACCATTGACTTCAATGGGGTTCGGGGTCAAGTTCGGGGCCGAACTTGAACTTTTTCGCGAAGTTGGGCTGAACCCGAACATCCAGCTGTCCACTCAACTCTACCCATGAGGCCAGCTAAGATTCTGAGGACCAATCACCCTGAAGATAGTCCGTGTGATCCCACGGCATTGGTAATACTCAAGTACTGAATTACAGCAGAGACGGATTCCTATTGCCAGCAGGACTGACAATTCTATTTGTAGAAAAAGGACAACCAGATAGTGAAATCATCTTGCATCAACCACATCACTCTGATGTGATGATGTTGAGATTTAACTCATCTTGTTGACCAAGATAATCATTTACATAAAGCTCTAAAACCAAGGAAACCCAATAACGACTGCATTTTGGAAAGTTTAAGTTTTTTGGCTAATGTAGCTTGAGTAGTGTTTTTAAGGTATCTAGTTTTTCTTGTGGTAAATGAAAAACCATATTAATAGTATCAATTTCTATACCTAGAAATGATAGACTTTGTGTGGGACCATCCATTTTGTTTGCTGCTAATGGAATAGAAAATTCTGAGCAAAATGTTTTAAAAATGGACAATAGTTGTCGACAGAAAAATGAATCATTAGGACCCACAAAAAGGAAATCATCAAGATAATGTAGTATGGACGTAGAACCTGCTGTTTCTTAAACCACCCATCCAATGAAGACGCTAAACATTTCAAAATAACAGCAAGGTATTGAGCAGCCCTTAGGTTGACACATATCTGCATAATTATCTTGTTTGAATTTAAAGCCTAAGAGATTAAAACAATCCAGGTGTACCTGAAGCAGTCAAAATGGCAATTCAATATCAGCCTTAGCCATAAGGGTACTTGTTCCTGCTGCTTTATCTAAGGATAAGACTTTGTCAAAAGATGCGTACTGCACCCTAGATTCCTCCTTATTGATTCCATTGTTTACTGAGGAACCCAACAGATGGGGAAGCTGATGAATTAAGTGGTATTTTCCTGGTTCCTTTTTTGGAAGAACACCTAATGGAGAAATTCTAACATGGCAGGGTCTTTGTAAAACGGAGCCCTCTATCTGTCCATAGTTCCCACTCTTTTTGAAGTTTTTCAGCTACTATTGACTCATGGTACTCTATCGACCTTAATTTGTCTGATAGAATAGTTTGATCAGACAGTATAAAAGGGATCAAAAAGCAGATGAAAAATATGTCTCGCAAAATGCTAGCTTCACGTTTATCAACATACTGACTTAGGCATGGGTCCATCTTTAGTACATTCACTAGAATCCTCAGGTTTAGATCAGTTTTTTTCTGCAATATTTGTACTGGTCTGTTTGTTCTTTTTAAAACATTGAATGGCAGATCGAACTCCCCTGAAGATGGAACACTCATGATTAAATTTGCAGGCTGTGTACCATTTACAATGGCTTTTGTTGAAAATCCAGCATACTCCTAGTTAACAAACTGCTGACACCCGGGTGGAAATGCTGGCAGCGATTTAAAAGGGGTTAGGCCTATGGAGACACATAAGAACATAAAAAGTAACATAGACTCATAATGAGAATCAAATTTCAGCTCCTTTTATACTGACATCACATGATTGTGCCAACACTGACCTCCATATATTTTATAAGCTCCCAAATTAAATCCAGTTAGCAAAACAGTGTGCAATTCCGAAAACTGTTCACACAAAATTCACCTTGCAGCCAATTCCCAAAGGTTCTTAGAAGCAGCTTAGTCTTATCACCTTGAGTCTGCACATAAATACACCTGAATTTATCTATTGTTTCTTTATCTGGCTATAAGAACAGATCTTCAAGATCAGGTTTTTATAGTTTGTCCTTAACACCAGGTGAGATATACATGCCCAAAAATTAAATAGACTACAATTTACCATGTGGTATTGCTTCTGGAATTGGACCAGTCATAGAAGGTGTTACGCCTATCTGCGTCAGAACCACCTTAATAGCTTTCTCTAGTCTATCATCAGAAAGTGAAAAAGAAGCAACTTTATCCCTCCAACCCCATACTTGACTACAATCATACCCACTGATGTTGGGCAGTGGTCTTGGTACAAGTGAGGGCAGAGATGGATCCGCATGTGACTTGTTATGACTTGGTTATTGGCATCATTCTTGCATTAGTTGATGCTGGGGGATCTGAAGTTGAAGGCGAACTGGTGACCCTTGCAGGCAGTGGCAGCTGGTGCTCCATCGGTCGGGGGGGGTGGCAGACAGACCTGACCACTGACCCCCCGTCTCTCCAGCCCGCCACCATGTCAACACCCCCGGTTGCCGGCTCTCTTACAGTGTGCCACCCAGGGATGCCAGCTTGATGAGATCGGCGGCAAGGGGGGAATCGATGAACGTGGTGTGCACAGTGTGCGCTGACACAGGGACAATCCATGAAGGAGTTGACAGCACTCAGCATGGAGGGGCCGGAGGATCGGACTTGGTGGCTGGTGGGTTGGTTGGTCCTCTGCATCCCGGTGGCTCCTCCCTCCTCCTACTCGGCCAATCGGATCGCTTTTCCTTTCAGCCAAATGAGAAACGGGTCTCACGACCCACTTCCTGAATGGCTGGGAGGAGAATCAGTGTGAAAATTGTGAATATTCATTCGCTATTGTCACACAACTGGGTGGGCTCGGGTGCACCACGAGCCTACCCTTTTTTGAAGCCTATTAGAGCCTCAGGCTCTAATCATGTGCTTCTAAAAAAAAAAAACATTGGAATCCATGCGACCAGTGCCCTGCATGTAGATTAGGGGGCTGGACACATGGATGGGGGGTGGAGCCCATGCCCCCTAATGGACGGGCCACCACTGCTTGCAGGCCTGAACCAGACTCGAGCATCATCTGTTATGAGTCAGGATGAGCATTGCTTAAAACTCTAAGATCTAGAGGTAATGCGAGATTAGAGCATGCAAAAACAGGAATTTTGTGATGCTGTAATTGAAAAAAATGTATATCTCTGACTGTTAGTATAGTATAGTAGGGTGGGATGGGATTGCAGTACTGGTGGTGAAACAGCAGGTGGCAGGCTAGCATTGTTAAAAGTTGTGATGCCAAATTGAACAGAAGGGGAATAATATATGGACAGAGTGTGCTGGTTGCTGCTATGGAGAACTAATGGAAGCAACTTGGGCAGAATTAGAAGAGTGTACTGCAATAGCAATACCCAGAGAGGGAGGAGGCTAGCTGGGGCTCCTGGACTTGCTAGATCAGGCAGTGACAGGGCAGGATCAGGAGACTGGTGTTGACCTTGGCGCCGGCTGTGCTGTGAAGGTTGTGTGTTGTTACTGCAGGGATCTGCACCCTGAATGCCAGAGATCTCTGTAGCACTGTGCCTCCTACAAGAGTGAGTGCAGGAAGGGCTGGGGCTGAGGTGGCTGGGCGGTCTCGACCTGGAGGACTTGCGAGGCTTCATAGGGACATTAAGATACCTGAAGAAATTAGGAGCTGCTAAGGAAGGGGGGTGCCTGTTACAAGAGGAATCAAATAGGCAGCCTCTCCTCCTTAAAAGAGCTGTCTAAACCTAGACATCAGTTGCTCATTGTCCATACTTGCTTTTGCAGAGACTGGGAGTTCATTGAGAACTGCAAGCCTCCAAGCATAACGGTACTTGTAGTTCATCCATTCACAGAAACCTGTGAATAAATGATGTTATTGTGTGGGCAGAGCCCTATGTGATCACACTGCTTTTAAATTCTGACAGTGGCTGTGGGGAAAAGGTTCCTCGCCCACTGTCACATGGAGGAGTGATCGGTGGCAGGAGCTGGAAAATGTTACGTGTTCCTCACTAAATATGGGTGAAACATGAAGCATGTTCCAAAGGTGCAAGTAAGGCTTAATGTTGCATTTACAGTGCCTTGAAAAAGTATTCATACCCCTTGACATTTTCCACATTTTGTCATGTTAAAACCAAAAATGTAAATGTATTTTATTGGGATTTTATGCAATAGATCTATCCACTCTCAGAAGAGTTCAAAGAAAACTAGAATAGCAGCCAGCACTATTTCTTGATCAGCAAATAGCACATAAGAAAAAAGTCCACATGCGGCGCTGATAAATGAACATAGATAAATATATCAACAGAGTCTTTGTATGAGAGAGAGGGTAAGGAGACCCGCTTTAGTGCAAGGAAATAACAGCACACTGTTCTTCTTACCCTTACCCTTAGGTTCCACTGTTGTGGTGATAATTAGAGTTGAAAGAACTTCTAGAAGTCCGGGTTCTGCTGGTTCGGCCGAACTTCGGGGCAAAGTTCGGGTTCGGGTCCGGACAGAACCCGAATTTTGTCCCGGACCCCGAACCCCATTGAAATCAATGGGGACCCAAACTTTTAGGCACAAAAATGGCTGTAAAATAGTCCTGGAAAGTCCTAGAGCTCTGCAAAAGGAAGGAAATGGGGGTAAGGGTGGGACAAGTGCCCTACAAAGAAATGGGGATTTTAAGCCCAAGACAGGCCTGGGCTTGGGCTTGAAACGGGGCTTCAAGCCGGCTTGGTCGTCTTGGGCCTGAAGATCTTCAAGAAAGTTGAGATTAATAGTGGTGTTGTCACCTTGGATTCCCATTCCCATTCTTCTTGTCACACGACAATAAAGGAACGTGATTTCGCCCAGAGGAATGGGAGAGAGAGTATGTTTCTGAGACAACTATATAAATAGATACAAGTAAATAGTCGCGGCGTACACCTGAAAAAAGAATACACGATAAACGACTAGTTCTTTAT
>BLSH010328697.1:343003-371420 GCA_018402905.1 Glandirana rugosa
GCCTCCGAAACTGTGATAGGGAGTGAGGAGTAAAATCGCCTTTTACGCACTTAGAAAGCCTGAAGGCGGTGATTGGATTTTGGGGTCCCGTACGTGGCTAGACTGCCAGAAAGTCTCACATATGTGGTATCCCCGTATTCAGAAGAAGCAGCAGAATGTATTTTGGGGTGTAATTTCACATATACCCATGGCATGTTCAAGTAACTTATCATTTAGTGAGAACTTTGTGAAAAAAAAAAAATAAGAATTTCCCCGAAACTTGTGGCAAAATATAAAATATTCCATGGACTCAACATGCCTCTCAGCAGATAGCTTGGGGTGTCTACTTTCCAAAATGGGGTCATTTGGGGGGGTTTGTGCTATCTGGGCATTTCATGGCCTCCAAAACTGAGATAGGTAGTGTGGGGTGAAGGCATACATTTTTGCCCTTAAAAATCCTGAAGGAGGTGATTGGTTTTCGGGGTCCCGTAGGCCAATAGGCTCCCAATAAGTCTCACACATGGGGTATCCCAGTACTCAGGAGAAGCAGCAGAATGTATTTTGGGGTGTAATACCACATATACCCATGGCATATGTGAGCAATATATCATTTAAGTAACAACTTTGTGTAATTTTTTTTTTTGGTCATCTTTCAATCACTTATGACAAAAAAATTAAATATTCACTGTCCTCAACATGCCTCTCAGCAAATCCCATGGGGTGTCTACTTTCCAAAATGGGGTCATTTGGGGGGGTTTTATACTGCCCCTCCATTTTAGCACCTCAAGAAATGAGATAGGCAGTCATAAAATAAAAGCTGCGGAAATTCCAGAAAATGTACCCTAGTTTGTAGACACTATAACTTTTGCGCAAAGCAATACATATACGCTATTTGGCTTTTTTTTAACCCGAGACATGTGGCTGAATGCATTTTGGCAAAAATGTATGACTAAAATTTAGTTTATTGTATTTTTGTAATAACATAAAGTTTAAAATATCATTTTTTTTCAAAATTTCCGTTCCTTTTTTGTTTATATCGCAAAAATTAAAAAGCGCAGTGGTGAACAAATACCACCAAAAGAAAGCTCTATTTGTGGGGAAAAAGGACGCAAATTTCATTTGGGTACTGCATTGCATGACCGCGCAATTACCATTTGAAGCGGCGCAGTGCCAAATTGAAAAAAGTGCTCCGGTCCTAAAGCTGGAAATCCTTCCGGGGCTGAAGTGGTTATAAAACAGTTAATGTCCCAATCAGCATTTAAGCCGAAAGGGACATACCTCTTTACATTATATATCCAATGGGTCTCCATGCGTGAAATTTCTCTCTTGACGTTATTCCCCCTCCAGTGGGGGGTAAATCTGTCAAAGGCGGTAAACACTGTTCCTCTTGGATTCTTGTTGTGACACTCCAAGTAGTGTCTGGAAACACTGTGTTTAGGGAATCCTCTCTTAATGTTGGCCACATGCTCCCCCAATTTCACATTCATTGCCCTGGTGGTACGACCAATGTACTGCTACCCACAAGGACAGGTGAGCATGTAGACAACATTAAGAGAGGTATAGGCAATGAAAGTCCTGATCTCGTGAGATCTTGAAGTGGCATGGGAACTGAATTGACAAACCTTTCTCTGTTTATCTGTATTTAACCGACAAATAGCACATTTACAGCATTGATAGTAGCCTTTTGTTTCTGAAAAAAGGACACCCTATTAGGGGCATCTAATATATTAGAGGCTATTTGGAGTTTTAGAGGGAGAACCCCCCTAAAAATCACCTGTGGTTGCTCAAGAAGTGCAGGCCCTAGAGTTCTATCATTTTTTAACTCTGACCAGTGTTTTTTTATGATCCTTTTTAAATCATGGTATTAACGGGAATACGTAATGACCAAAGAAAAGTTGAAATAATTTCTCTCAGTACGCGGACCCGTCAAGCCTTTGATCATAGGCTCTCTATCCATACTATTGACCTCACAAATAACTTTGTCGAGATCCTTTGCCTTATAACCTTTTTCAATGAATCGCTCCTTCAGAAAAGATGCTTGTTGAAGAAAGTATTTCCTGAAGGTACAATTCCTCTTAAGGCAAATAAATTGGCCCTTAGGGATGACCCTAAGGTAGGTAGGATGGTGACAACTATCTTGACTAATATAGCCATTTCGGTCTGTACTCTTAAAGTATGTTGAGGTCACTATAGCACCATCCCGAATTTCAATACACAGATCCAGAAAATTTACTTTGACAGAACTGGCCTTGTATTGTAGTGAGATGCCCAGGCTATTGTCATTGAGTAAAATCTTCCAAGGATGTCATATCACCATCCCATAGGAGAAGGATGTTATCGATCTATCAACCCCAAATGACAATTTCGGGTCTCTTGTTTGAATAGACAACATCCTCCTCCCACTTAGCCATTAACAGGTTGGCCATGCTCGGGGAAAATTTGATGTTCATGGCAACTCCTCTATTTTGAAGATAGTAGGAGCCTCCAAACCAGAAATAATTGTGAGTCATGGCGAACCTGAGCAGGCTAAGTATAAATTCCCTCTGCACTGATGATAGACTGTTGTTCATTTTTAGGAACAGCTCCACTGCTTCTAAACCAGATGTGATATAATGGTGTAGAGGGAGGTCACATCAGCCGTGACCATGATCATACTATCCTTCCACTCCACATCCCTAAGTGACCTCAGCACCTGCACTGAATGCCTAAGGTATGACTGAGTCTGAACCACCAGTGGCTGGAGAAAGAAATCAATGCATATTTTAATAAGGGAGGTTACAGAGTCCAGACCGCTGATAATAGGTCTCCCTGGAGGGCAGACCGGGTTCTTATGGACTTTGGGGAGATAGTATATTATCGGAATCCTTGGTTCAGTAGGTATCATATATAGCTTCTCCTTTTTAGTTAACAAGTGTTCCTTATACTCAGCTTCAATAATCTTAGTTAACTCCCTCTTAAATTTAAAGGTGGGATTGCAGTGGAGAGGGACATAAGTTTCTCGATTGGAGAGAATCCTATCCATCTCCGCAATGTAAGCACTTTTATCTAAAACTACAATCCCACCTCCCTTGTCCGCTGGGCTGACTATAATGTCCTTCCTGTCTTTTAGGGATTTGAGCCCATCATTAAACATAAAACTACCCCTATTTTTCTTAATTTTCAACTGATCTATGTCATTAAGGACCAGGTCTCTGAAATACGAAATAGAGGGAGGGATATTTCCAGGGGGATTAAAAAGGGAGGCATTGGACAGGCCAGAATGTCTTATATCAAGGTCCGTCCCAGTCTCAAGTCTAGGGGGCTGTGATAAAAAATATCTTTTAATATTTACTTTACGGATATACTTGGGTATATCCATAAAGGTCCCAAATTTACTGAGACTTTTATCTGGGGGAAATTTGAGCGGGTGTGGGTCTCCTTACCTTCTCTCTCATACAAAGGCTGTGTTTATATATTTTATGCAATAGACCAACAAAGTGGCACATAATTGTGAAGTGGAAGGAAAATGATAAATGGTTTTCAAATTCTTTTAAAAATAAATATGTGAAAAGTGCGGTGTGCATTTGTATTCAGCCCCCTTTACTCTGATACCCCTAACTAAAATCTAGTGGAACCAATTGCCTTCATAAATCAGCTGATTAGTAAATAGAGTGCACCTGTGTGTAATTTAATCTCAGTATAAATGCAGCTGTTCTGTGAAGCCCTCAGAAGTTTGTTAGAGAATCTTAGTGAACAAGCAGCATCATGAAGACCTAGGAACACCCCAGACAGGTCAGGGATAAAAATATTCCAGGCTTTGAACATCTCACAGAGTGCTGTTCAATCCATCATTTGAAAATGGAAAGAGTATGGCACAACTGAAAACCTACCAAGACATGGCCGTCCACCTAAATTTACAGGTCGGGCAAGGAGAGCATTAATCAAAGAAGCAGCCAAGAAGTCCATGGTAACTCTGGAGGAGCTGCAGATATCCACAGCTCAGATTGGAGAATCTGTCCACAGGACGACTATTAGTTGTGCACTCCACAAATCTGGCCTTTGTGGAAGAGTGGCAGCCATTGTTGAAAGAAAGCTATGTGGGGGACACAAAAAACATGTGGAAGAAGGTGCCCTGGTCAGATGAGACAAAAATTGAACTTTTTGGACTACAAAGCAAAATGCTGTGGCAGAACACTGACACTGTACATCACCCTGAGCACACCCTCCCCACTGTGAAACGTGGTGGTGGCATCATCATGTTGTGAGGATGCTTTTCTTCAGCTGGGACAAGAAAGCTGGTCAGAGTTGATGGGAAGATGGATGGAACCAAATACAGGGCAATCTTAGAAGAAAATCTGTTAGAGTCTGCAAAAAACTTGAGACCTGGGCGAAGGTTCACCTTCCAGCAGGACAATAACTCTAAACATACAGCCAGAGCTACAATGGAATGGTTTAGATCAAAGCATATTCATGTGTTAGAATAGTCCAGTCAAAGTCCAGACCTAAATCCAATAGAGAATTTCTGGCAAGACTTGAAAATTGCTGTTCACAGACGCTCTCCATCCAATCTGACAGAGATTGAGCTATTTTGGAAAGGTAGTTCTACAAAGTATTGACTCAGGAGGACTGAATACAAATGTGCGCCACACTTTTCACATATTTATTTATAAAAAAAATGTATAATTTTCCTTCCACTTCACAATTATCCACTTTGTGCTGGTCTATCACATAAAATCCCAATAAAATACATTTATGTTGTTGGTTGTAACATGAGAAAATGCAGAAAATGTCAAGGGGTATGAATATTTTTTAAGGCACTGTAGGTCAAGCAATTACCTCTACGTGTTACAAATCAGCTTTGTCATGAGGAACTTTCCCTAGTGAATGCACAGATCCCTGCTGAGATGTGTTCCTAAACAGAAAACTCCAATACATGTATAGCTTTCCAATCTATAACACACCCTTGAAAACCCAAAGATAAAATCTATTTCAATACAAGGAAAAAAATAATAACTGTGTACCTCTAGTAACCTCATACAATCCGGCACTAGAAGGGGTAAGAAAATAATAAAAGATTTACAAACCATCATAACAAAGAATAAAACTCTGAAAAAAATATTCCAACAACCCCAATACTGGCATTCAGACAACCCCCCATCCCCACCCTCAGACATAAACTAATAAGTAGGAAAATTCACTCTGATTATGAAGTCACAAATAATGGAAGCAAATCCTGCAATAAAAAAAAATGCAAACTGAGCAACCAAATCAATCCATCTAAAAGTGTCACACACACAAAAGGGACCTTCAATGTCCCAGGATCATACAAATGCACCTCCAGTAATGTTGTGTACCTCATCCAATGCAAAATATGTAGAAAAGGATCTTATGGTGGCGAAACAGCACAGAAGTTGTGTACAAGGGTGAATTTTGACAGACACACCATCAAAGAACATAAAGAAGATGAGCTCTGCACACCTGTGGGACATCAGCTATCACAGCACTACACTATGGAAGGTTTTAGTTCTTAAAGGGGATTTAACCACTTCCCAACCGCCCTATAGACAAAAGACGTCCACAGGGCGGTTGCATTATTCTGGGAGGACATCTATGGACGTCCTCCCAGAATCGCGCTTCCCGCGCGCCCCCTGGGGCGCGCACATGGGAACATCCATGACCGCCGGGTCCGGGGGACCCGACCGATCACGGATCGCGGTGAATGGCCGCTGGGAGCGGCCTTTCACCACGTGATTGCGCCATCCAATGACGGCGCGATCACATGTCAACAAGCCGGCGGAAGCGCCGGCTTTTTCCTCTCCGCACCGATCGGTGAATTGCGAGAGGAGAGAGGGGGGAGAGAGGAGGTGCAGCAGTGCTGTGGGCTATGTGTAATGCCCACAGCACTGCTAAGTGACAGTTAACAACAGCAACCCCCACCATCCATCAATCACCCACCCAGCCATCCTCACCCCATCCATCCACCACCCACCCATTCTCAGCCTATCCATGCTCAGCCACCCATTCATCCATCCTCACACAGCCATGCTCACCCAGCCATCCATCCATGCTCATCCATGCTCACCCATCCATCCATGCTCACCCACCCAGCCGTACTCACCTAGCCATCCATCGATGCTCACCCACCTAGCCATCCATCCATGCTCACCCACCCAGCCATCCATCCATGCTCACCCACCCAGCCGTACTCACCTAGCCATCCATCCATGCTCACCCACCCAGCCGTACTCGCCCAGCCATCCAGCCATGCTCACCCACCCAGCCATGCTCACCCAGCCATCCATCCATGCTCACCCACCAAGCCGTGATCACCTAGCCATCCATCCATGCTCACTCAGCCATCCATCCATGCTCATCCACCCAGCCATGCTCACCCATCCATCCGTGCTCACCCACCCATCCGTGCTCACCCACCCATCTGTGCTCACCCACCCCCATCCATGCTCAGTCATCCCCATCCATGCTCAGTCATCCCCATCCGTGCTCAATCATCCCCATCCGTGGCTCATCCATCCCCATCCGTGGCTCATCCATCCCCATCCGTGGCTCATCCATCCCCATCCATGGCTCATTTGTGCCTCATTCATGTTCATCCATACCACATCAGTTCTCATCCGTGACACATCCATGCCACTACAGTGCCCATCTGTGCCACTACAGTGCCCATCCTTGCCACTACAGTGCCCATTTGTGCCACTACAGTGCCCATTCGTGCCACTACAGTGCCCAATCTTGCCACTACAGTGCCCACCCATGCCACTACAGTGCCCACCCGTGCCACTACACTGCCCATCCGTGCCACTACCCTGCCCATCTGTGCTACTACAGTGCCTATCCATGCCACCACAGTGCCTCACAATAGTGTAAAAGGTAGTCAAATTAGATTCTAAATGTATGGTAACTCTGGAGGAGCCCTGCATGTTGGGCCTCTGTATGTGGTCAGGCTGTGTAAAAGTGTCACACATGTGGTATCGCCATACTCGGGAGAAGTAGCAGAATATATTTTGGGGTGTCATTTTTGCTAGGTACATGTTGTGTGTTAGAAATATTGTATAAATTGACAACTTTGTGTAAAAAAAAAAATGCTTTTTCATTTTTTTTCCACATTTTCCAAAAACTTGTGGAAAAAATGACACGCTCAAAAGACTCATTATGCCTCCTAGAATATACGTTGGGGTGTTTGCTTTCCAAAATGGGGTAATTTTTTGGGCGTTTCCATTGTCCTGGTGCTCCAGGACCTTCAAAAGTGCAAGAAGTAGTCAAGAAATTATGTGTGTAATTTATGCTCGTAGAAAGCCTGATGGCGCTCCCTACATGTTGGGCCTCTATATGTGGCCAGGCTGTGTAAAAGACTCACACATGTGGTATCGCCATACTCAGGAGGAGTAGTAGAATGTGTTTTGGGGTGTAATTTGTGGTATGCATATTCTGGGTGTGAGAAATAACCTGTTAACATATGACAATTTTGTGAAAAAAAAAATCTTCATTTTACGAAGAATTGTGGGAAAAAATGACAACTTCAAAAAACTCACCATGCCTCTTACTAAATACCTTGGAATGTCTACTTTCCGAAAAAAGGGGTAATTTGGAGGGTATTTGTACTTTGCTGGCTTTTTAGGGTCTCATGAAATGATATAGGCCGTCAGTACATCAGGTGTGATCAATTTTCAGTGATTGGCACCATAGCTTGTAGACTCTATAACTTTCACAAAGACCAAATAATATCCACTAATTCGTTTTTTTTTTTACCAGAGATAGGTAGCAGTATACATTTTGGTCAAAATTTATGAAGAAAAATTACTAATTTGCAAAAATTAGAAACAAAAGAAATAAAGAAAAATTCATTTTTTTACAATTTTTTTTTTTTTTAATTATAGCGCAAAAAATAAAAAACCCAGCGGTGATTAAATACCACCAAAAGAAAGCTCTATTTGTGTGAAAAAAAGGACGCAAATTTCATGTGGGTACAGTGTTGCATGCCTGAGTAATTGTCATTCAAAATGTGAGAGCACTGAAAGCTGAAAATTGGTCTGGTTAGGAAGGGGGTTTAAGTGCCGAGTGGTCAAGTGGGTAAAAACTATTCAGAAAAGGAAAACTTTTGAACTAATAATAATAATTCTATTTGACACAAAAGATATCCTACCTTCAGATATGGGTTTTCTCACTCATTATCCAACAATTTTACGACCCCCCCTGTAACTGTCACTACCACCCCCCCAGTCTATAACTCTCCCTCTGCCTTATCTCACCAACTATACTAGTTTTATTACCATTGCCATGTACATTTGTGTGTGTGTTTTGTGAATTAGTACTGCTCGAACCTTGAAGAAGGGGACATACCCCTAAAGCTTGACCTCAAAATTCTATGTTAGTGCAAATAAAAAAAAGTATCACAGACACACAGACAAGTACACAATTGTTTCTGTTACAGGTGCACTAATACGGCTACAATCGCCTTAAGCAGATTTCAAATTATGTAATGAAGTGTTTGCTCACTCAAGGTTTAAAGAACATGGGACACAGAAAAAAATACTTCACAACAGAAAGAGCAGAGTCGGTGGACGTCTTTAGAAACCTGTCTTTTTTACTGCTCTGTTTCAAATGCAAATATATGCAATAATAAACAGTGCCTCTTTAGATCCAGTCTGTGTAGATCAGGGGTAGGCAACCAGTAGCCCTCCAGATGTTGTGGAACTACATTTCCCATGAGGCATTGCAAGGCTGGTAGTTACAATTACTCCCAGATGCATGATGGGACATGTAGTTCTGCAACAGCTGGAGGACCCCAGGTTGCCTACCCCTGGTGTAGATAGTATGAGCACTTGTTTAATTGGCAGAATCCACAGGCAGCTTAATTAGTAAGACACAGAAATGTAATCCAACATATACTTCAAATATGTGCAATAGAAAATATGTTTTTTTCAATCTCTTGAAGTTTAAGAAGCAGTGGCGGCTGGTGGGTTCTCCTCTTGGGGGGGCGGAAAACATGCAGCACAACCCCCCCCCCCCCCGCAGGGCAGCACTGATACAGCACAATTAACCCCCCTTTATTACAGAGAAAAACATAGAGTTTAACCATAGAGCAGTTGCAAATTTATAAACACTGCCATCTGTTGGTTGGAGAATATATTTCTACTAAATACTGATGTACAGTAGTTGTTGCATAAAATACAATCCTGTACAACAGCTGGCAAGTATAATGTTGATAGAAAGAGACTTATGAGCTCATAAATCTGTTTCTGTAACTTGATTGTCAACTCACAGTCTGGAGGCAGTAAATATGGTCAGGTCACTAACCTGCCTCTGCTGTCTGTCAGACCTGTGTAAATATCAGAACTGATTAGAAAAAAAAGTAAAAGCAGGTACTTATATATATTTAACTTTGTTGTAGCTGTATGCCTAGCATTTTACTGTGCATGAAAGACCTTACAGAGTTTGCAAATGCTTTAGTGATTCTGTTTTCCAGTGCTTAGATTTTGCAGCCAAATTTACAGTGTATGTTTCATTTTTATGTTCCCATAGCTTTGATTATCCCGCTCTAGCAAGGAAAGTTTAGTGAAATTCCTGTTAAAACATTAATATTATTTCCCATGTTAGCACTTTTCCTTATCTCTGGAGAGTATAGGTCCGAATGAATGTGTAACTAAATGATCCACTTATTTGGGGAAAAGTTTTAAACAGCAATAATATGCTTAGCAAGGCAGGCTGGGTGCAACAGATATAAAGCATCCTTATAAAGGATGTGGCACTGCTTATAATTGCTGGCATAGCAAAGCTTCTGTTGATAGCACAGGCGCACCAAATAATGGATTGATCTTAATTCTTACAGATGTTTTGAGATTAAACATTGTCTGATTGCATGCAATGAAATGTGTAAAATATTTCTAAATTCCAGATTCATTCTTTAATTGTGAACCACGTTTGTGGAATCCGACGGTAATTTGTCAAACGCTAAACATAATGCTGAGTCCCACTGAATTCTATAAGAGCTGGGTGTTGTCATCTCTTGCGTTTTCAAGACAAGTTTTCAAGCTGTTATTTAAAAAAGTGCATTGGTACTCACAATCACAGTGTTGGAGCCAGGCACCCGGAAGAAATGCAAAGGGAACATGTCAGCTCCCTCAGCGGTGACCGGGCACGTTGTGGAGCTTCGTTCTAGGGTAAGTATTTCATAGTGTGCTAGTATGCAATGCTTTACAAACAGCAGTCAACTGGGGGTCTGTTGTTTTTTGGTGGGAGCATTTAAGGTCAAGTTCTTGACAAACATGTAGT
The DNA here is from genome assembly GCA_018402905.1 of Glandirana rugosa. Taxonomy (NCBI): domain Eukaryota; kingdom Metazoa; phylum Chordata; class Amphibia; order Anura; family Ranidae; genus Glandirana; species Glandirana rugosa. The sequence continues at coordinate 353,252 of BLSH010328697.1, forward strand.
GCCTACCCACTCTCTCATACAGGTGTCCACTGTCAAAGTAGAGGACAGCCGGGGACACCACTGCTTGCTTGCTTGATGCCAGCACCACCTGGCTAGCTATGCACCTTTGTGTCAGTGGCTGCTTGTCAGCTCATCAATCAATCTTCTCAGTACACCATCTTCCCCTGTGCTCAAGCTGTACACCCCTTTTCTTTTTGTAACTCTGGATATGTTTTTTAATTAAATGGTTAATTACTTTCACTAATCCTGTGCTCTAGCTATTTATCCTGTCTAAAAAAGTGTAGGGTGGCTAAAATGTCATGGCATCTAACCTGGCTGTCCACGAAAAAGGGGGAGCAGTAAGAGTGTTCCCCTCTTCACTAACTATACCAGGCCACATGCCTTCAACATTTGGAGGGTATCTTGCAAAAGGGTAGGACGGCCAAGCCTTCCCCATTGCAAGGCACCCTGTCCCAATGTTGAGAGGACAAAGGCATCATCCCCACATTTTGTCTCTTTGAAAGAATGTCAGGGTCTGCAAGGGGGTGGGAGCTTATTATAATGTGGAAGTCCATTTCAGAGTAGGAAAGCCCCAGATATCAGACCAATGTACAAGAATGAGTATAGGTACAAAATAGATTTGACTATTTTTTAGAAAAAAGCACACACCAAAAAAATCCTTAAAAAATGACCTACAATGTATATCGGATGTTAATCACATGTAGATCCACACCAATCATGATGTGAGCTGCCCAATGATGTCCATTTCTGCCATGGTCATCCACTGCCCTAAAATGCTGACCTCCTGCTATTGCTGTCGGTTCCCCGACATTTACTGCTGCAGAGTGGCAGTGGGGCCGCTGGTCAGACGGACTTGATGTCTGCCGGCAACCTGTGATCACCTGATACAGAGGAAAAATGAGGAACCGCCGATGTAAACATGGCGGTTCCCCATTCTGTCAAGTGGCATGACAGGGATCTACTGATCCCTGTCATCAGGATCAGTTAGATGTTTGATGTCCCTGCCAGCCCAGCCCCCACACAGTTAGAACATGCTGAGGGAACACACTTAGCCTCTTGTTTGCCCCCTGCAGGTTATTTTTTTATCTCTGGTGCCCCTGCCAGCCCAGCCCCCTCACAGTTAGAACACAGTTAGAACACGCCTAGGGAACACAGTTAACCCCTTCACTTCCCCCTGCAGGTAAACCCCTTCCCTGCCAATGACATTTACACAGTAACCAGTGGATATTTCAATTTCTGATCGCTGTATAAATGTCATCGGTCCCAAAAAGTATAAAAAATGTCCGATCTGACCGCCGCAATGTCGCAGTCCCGCTAAAAATTGCAGATCGCTGTCATTACCAGTAAAAAAAAAAATTGTAAAAACGCCATAAATGAATCCTCATAGTTTGTAAACGTGGCAACTTTTGCGCAAACCAATTAATATAAGCCTATTGTGTTTTTTTACCAAAAATATGCAGAAGAATATATATCAGCCTAAACTGATGAATACATTTGTTTTTTTTATATTTTTTGGACATGGCAAAAAGTAAAAAATATTGTTTTTTTTTCAAAATTGTCGCTCTTTTTTTGTTTATAGCGCAAAAAATAAAAACCGCAGAGGTGATCAAATACCACCAAAATAAAGCTTTATTTGTGGGAAAAAAGGACGTCAATTTTGTTTCGGTACAACGTCGCACGACTGCACAATTGTCAGTTAAAGCAACGTAGTGCCTAATCGCAAAAAGTGCTCTGGTCAGGAAGGGGGTAAATCCTTCCGGGGCTGAAGTGGTCTGAAGATAAACAGTATGCTGACTTTACTCAACTATTGGGAAATACAGCAAGGGAGTGAGTGTGGGGGTAAAAGAAGTGGGACAGAGTAAGGAATTCTGTATTCATCAAAAGATAAATGAAGCCAGTAGGTGGTTAGTTTCATTAAAGCCTACTCACAGCTGAAATATCAGTATAACACTGTCATTTAATATGTAATATCAATTTATCTTCACAGTAGTGCTTTAGACACTTCAACTAATGTTCGGGATTGCTTTTTGAACTACACCCTGTTAGCAAGCGTTTCTGACCAAAACTGATAAAAAATTGAAGCTGCAAAGAACTGTAATATTTGTCTATTCTCTGAAATGAATTAAATTTAGGAAATGTTTCATCTGCAGAATAAGACACAGTTCTCTACAAAAGATACAGTTGCTACTTAAACCTTTGCTTTGCTAATGTCACTGTCCAAACTGCCCAGGGATTAAGGTTGCTGCAATGTTATAGACTATTAGATACTATCAGTACAGGCTCCTATCTAAAAATGTATAGTGCCAATAAACTGTTAGCACCTATGACTATTCTAAATATGGCCCAATATTTGGAGTGAGCTTTACACCATACTCTGTCTTTTTAACAAAAGTAAAAACACAATAGTAGTTTGTTATAGAATGAGAATCCAGCCTGAGAATATAGGACAAGCTATAGCACATGTGCTTAAAATAAAAATGAGATGTTCTCTGATGTTTGTAGTTCTATCTAACTGCTACATCAAACTATAACTGAAAAATATATATTTAAAGTGGAGTTCCAGCCTGTAAAAAAAAATGTAAAAGTCAGCAGTTACAAATACTATAACTGCTAACTTTTAATATAAGGACACTTACCTGTCCTAGGAGGCAGGAATGCCTGCACCCCAAGCATTGCAAGTAAAGTAAATCAGCAGTGAAGCCCTCAGGCTAACAGTCGGTTTCCTACTGCGCATGCGCCAGTCATGCTGCACTTTCTGAATGGTCCCGTTCTCTTCTGGGACACACACAGGTCCCAGAAGGCAGCGGGGGAAAGAGGAGGGTCCAATGCAATTGCGGAAGTGACGTACCTCACAGCGGCAAGGTAGGACGGAGGTACAGATGAAAAACAGAAAAGGTGCCAAAAAGTCTAAAAAAAAAGATATCCAAAAGCGAGGTGGGGGGATGTTTGCTTTATTGTTTAAAACCTTGAGCATATCTATGTGTATGTGCATTTGTGCAGATGTTCAAGCACAAATATATGTATAGGATTCCAAACTCTGGTACTTAAAATTGCAATTGTTTTCTTTTTCCTTTTTTTATTCATAGAGCACATCATACACACATAGATTTTTTTATTCATGCTAAACTGTGCAGATGGCAAAATCTTCTGCTATGGCTATTGTATGCTAAACCAGACAATATTCACCCCAAGTATGGCCAGCTTAAGTTAATTATTGATTTACACATTCCATAGTGCAATTTACTACAAAAGGCACAAAAGCATTCAACAAAAGCCATTCTGTATGTGTAAATATCAGCATGCACATATATGTCTGTATTACCTTTCCGCCTCTACATGACATCCTTACCAGCTTTCTTTTGTAATTGAAAACAAGCCTGCAGGGATCTTGGGTGACATAATTAACCAGATAACCAATTAACCAGATATGGGCTCATCACCTGGGTTCTTTTCTGACTTATATTCCAAAAACCTCAGGGAGCGGTCATTTGCAACAGGAGTAGTAGGGCTGCAGCATCATTGTGTCAATGAGCTTAATTCACAGAACCAAATTGCGTGCAGAATGTAGGTGCCCAGACACATTTTCCCTAAATATCGCAAGCAATCCTGAAGCTTTCAATTCACTATGCTGTTCTGCATTATTTACTGCAAAACGGTGAAAACACTTGGTTAATACTGCAAACGTTAACCACTTCAGCCCCAGAAGGATTTCCCCCTTGATGACCAAAGCGCTTTTTGCAAATAGGCATTGTGTCAGTTTAACTGACAATTGCGTGGTCGTGCGATGTTGTACCCAAACAAAATTGAGCTTTCTTTTGGTGGCATTTGATCACCTCTGCGTCACTTCTGATCACAGCTATAAACAAATAAAGGGTGGCAATTAAAAAAAAAAAAAAAAAAAAAAAAAACAATATTTCTTGCTTTTTGCTAAAAATACATATCCAAAAAAATATATATATAAAAAAGCCAAATGTATTCATCAGTTTTGGCCGATATATATACTTCCTCATATTTTTGGTAACAAAAAAAATCACAATCTGCATTTATTGATTGGTTTGTGCAAAAGTTGCTGTGCTTACAAACTATGAGAATTAATTTATGGGGTTTTTATTTGTTTATTTTTTTTACTAGTAATTTCAGCGATCTGCGATTTTCAGCAGTACTGCCACATTGCAGCGGACATGTTGGACACTTTTGACACTTTTTGGGGACCATTGGCATTTATACAGCTATCAGTGCTATAAAAATGCACTGCTTACTGTGTAAATGTCACTGGCAGGGAAGGGGTTAACACTAGGGGGCAATCAAAGGGTTAACTGTGTTGCCTGGGATGTGTTACTAACTGTATGGGGGCTGGGCTGACTGGGGGAGGAGAGTGATCGTTGCACCCATATACAGGAAGCATACAATCACACTCCTTCCCCCCTGTCAGAACGGAGATCTGTGTGTTAACACACACGGATCCCCGTTCTGTCACTGCGGGGGAGCGATCGCGGGTAGCTGGCAGACATCGAGTCCGCCCTACCAGCTCCCTGGCTCCCCCTCTACACAGTGAGCGCACCTTCGGCGGTGCTTGCACGCTCACGATATGCGATCTTGCAGCCATCGTCAGGTGACGGCAGTTTGCGATATCGACCCAAGTTGCTGCCGTCAAGTCAAAACGCTGCTATTTTTCTCTCCTCATGCTGTTTCTCTCCATTAGGAGAAAAAAAATCAGATTACCAATCTTCTGTTTACAGCACTTTTTTTTTATTGGCTGACAGCTGATCACGTGGTAAAGGGCCGGGATCGGCCCCTTACTCCGATCTGTGGTCAGCCGAGTCCCATTGACTGTGTGATCACAGAGTGCGCTGCACATGCCCCATAGGGGGCGCGCAGGCAGCTAATGCATGGAAGGACATCTATTGACTCCCTCCCAGCAATTAAGGCCCGCGCTGTAGCCATCTTTCAGCCATAGCGCAGACGGGAACTGGATATATATATATATATGTGATATGGCCTCTTTTGAATTGGGACACAGTGGATTAATGTTATGGGTAATCGGTAACTGGGTGATCATGTGATTGCTATGATTGGTCATAGCGATCATATGATAACAATGCAAGCAACCTGTCACAACCAAAAGCAAACTGGTTAACCCATTCATGATAGCTAAAACTATTGCTTATACAGTGATCATAACTGTATAGGCAATAACAGTGTAAAAAAAAAAAAATCCCTGATCACTCCATCACTGTAGTACAATTTCACTATGGTGACAATGAGCTGCCCAGTATGACAAGATGTAAAATAAAAAGTTAAAAAAAAATGATTAAAAAAATGAATAAAAATTATTATTATTATTATTATTATTATTTTTTTATATAATGTCTCCAGTCAATATCCCTGATCATTGCCACACCAGTCATATGATGACGCTGTACTGCACTGGTGACAGTATGAAAAAAATAAAATGAAAAGAAACTAATTTAATTTCTTAATTTTCAAAAACATTTTGACAAAAATTACAACTTCAAAAATCTTGCCATACCTCTTACTAAATGCTTCAGTCTGTCTACTTTCCAAAAAGAGGTCATTTTGGGAGTATTTGTACTGCCCTGGCATTTGGGGGCCTCAAGAAAAAAGATAGGCCATCAGTACATCATGATGGATCAATTTTCAAACATATATACCATAGTTTGTAGACGCTATAACTTTAACACAAACCAACTAATGCACACTTATTGGGATTTTTTACCAAAGACTTGTAGCAGAATACATTTTGGCCTAATTTTATGAAGAAATTTTATTGGATATGTTTTGTAACAGAAAGTAGAAAATATCATTTTTTTCAAAATAAAAAACCCAGGGGTGATAAAATACCACCAAGAGAAAGCTTTATTTGTGTGAAAAAATTATATAAATTTAATTTGTTTTGCACTTGCCAGTTAAAGTAGTGCAGTGTTGAATAGCAAAATATGCTCTGGTCATGAAGGGGTTAAAACCTTCCAGAGCTCAAGTGGTTAATAAAGGCCTTTTTTACTGTGTGTGTTAGGCGTGGGTCTATATTGTTGGGGGTTGCTCTTCACTTTTGGCATGGATCTACAAAACTAGGTGCTGGATTTACATTAATTTACATTTATTTTTATTTTTTTTTAAATAAATGACTTTTTTATGGCAGGGGTATTTTTATTAATAATTACCTTTCTTTTGTTAGTGAATAAAAAGGAGTACTAAATATGCCTCATATGTCCAGATATTTGAGGGGCATTCTATTTTAAATAGGGTCTCCATGTCCTGATATGCCTCCCTTGGACCCCACAACTCAGGACAGGATGTGGGCATAAAGCTCTTGTTTTCATCAACATGGGGACAATCTATCTTGCAAGGGGAGAGACTTGGCTGCTGCTCCTTGCAAGGTACCTTCCCAATTTTGAGAGCACATGGTCTGATACGGTTACCCCTTTCTTGGCTCGCCAGGCTGCATCTCTGGATAAGTGTCTTTAGAAAGCATCATTTTTTTTTTTTTTTTTAGGGAAATAGTAAATAGGAACCACCATAAAAAAAGTTAATAAAAAAAATATGTCCCCTATGTAAATCCACTATCATTCATGTTGTCCAGTGATGTAGATTTACATTAGTCATAATGGGTGACATCCAACATTGTAGACCATTGCCATGACAAAGCTATCCCGCTAGTTTTCCCATTGCAAATGACAACTCCCTGGCATGGTTGGAATGTCAAAAGGCTGGCTGGGATCTTCGGTGACATCATTAACCAAAAAGGCGGCCATAGACAAGCAATAAAAGTAAAAAGATAAATTTGCAAAAAGATATCTTTTAACAAAAACAGAAAAGCAATTAGCAATTCGGGCTAACATATAAAATGAATAAAGTGTGGTACACACTATAGAAAAGTCTGGTGAAAATTTTCATCCGATATTTGTATGTATGCAACTTCCCACAGCCGATTCCGATCCAAGGAACTGAAAAACGGAGGGACAAACAGCGAAATTTTTTTTGTCCATCAAAAACACTACTGATTTTCGTTTAATATGTACACAAGTGGTACGATAAATAACGGATACGAAAGTTCACGCATGATCGGAAGTTGCTGATGACTCTGAAGAATATCTAAATGAAAAAAAAAAGTGGAATAATCGTAACCTTATTCGTCGGCATCCAAAAGATATCAGTACAACCCCCTTTGTCCAAAACATAATACATATATATACACATACAGCAACTATACCCCTCTAGAGATGGAGCACATAGGCGTGGCTACGGCGTCACACGTAGATTACATCACATCGTGATCCACGTCTGAACGTCACAAAATCGGGTGAGAAAATTCGTACAACATAAAGCACTACCAAATAAAATTGGATATGACCGTTGTGCGCTGGCGAGAAAAACTGGACGATTTTTCGGCCGATTTTCATACAGTGTGTACGGGGCTTAAGTGCTTTTAAGAAGAATTGCTTAACAAAATGATTAGTAGATCTAGAGATATAGTTAGCTGAGTTTATAAACACATGTGTACTTTTCCTGTAAAACTCATCTGCTTCTGAGGTGAGGGTCCCCCTTAACCTTGGTAGGGCCCTTAGAGGATAGCTTTAATCAGATGCTCAGTTCACAGGGCATTGTGAATTTAAAAATATAAGTCAGTGAAATATACCTTTTATTGTCATTGGAGATGATAAATTGTGGCACTGATCTTTGAAAAAAACTTTACTGTGACTTGAAAAAACATTTTGATCTCCTCCATTCAGCAATCCCTGGGGGAACACAGTTCACGGTCCATGTCCTCTCCAGGAGGGGAACTCTCTTTATTGCTAACATGGCTGACTTTGTTGCCCCTCCACTCTGGAGAAAAGGTCTTCTCTCTGCCCGTAGAACTCCTCTAACCAGTAACTAGTGTCTTTTCTCTAGATTGGAGAAAGAGTTTCTTCCGATCACCTAACAGGACCCCAGTGACGCACTATAGTGGAAGGAAGAGACACAAATTCCTCTAAGCATTGTCTAAACTTCCCACTTGGTCTTTCAATGTGATTGCCAAAAAAGAGGCTTAGAAAGTTGGAAGTTAAAAAAAAAAAGCTTGCATTTTCCTGGAAAAGTGGAAATTTGCGTGTAAAATCAGCTTTCCATATCTTTGGATTTAGAATTATTTACAGAAGCAGTCTTTACAAAAGGCAACCTCTACATATTCACTTTTTCATTACATGATCAGTTTGAATTGCCCAATTGTGTGATCGGTTTACCTTAAAGTATTATTATTATTTAGTTCTTAAAATTTTGTGATATTTTTATTTAGCCTGTATTATTCAAGTATGTCACTGAAATTGTTGCATTTTATTTTCCAGGGTTGTTTTGCACACTGTAATATGTATAAAACTTTTATACTGTATCTAGAGATGTTCTGCCATGCTATTAATACATCAAGAGCTTTTCAATTAGCCCAGGGTCACTAATTAAACCATTTAACACAAACTAAAGCATGAAAGGTTACAGGTAGAGCACATTAAGTGAATACAAGATATTATCTTCAATCTTTGATTAACATATGCTAGACAGTAACATTGATTTAGAAGTTTTGAAAACTGCATAATTTCATTAATAATATACTTGAAGCTAACAATGTTACTAGGGTTAATTCTAGGTTTTGAACAAGTGTTATATGTTTCAGAAAACATTTATACAGACATTAAAAATAGTGATACTCACAAAAGCAGCTTATTTTGTGTGGAGAGTTACTAACAGTAGTTATTGTTACTCAGTGTTTTGGGATTCATTCATCAGGAGTGTTATTTGACTATTGAGGTGATTCATTGTGATTTATTATTGGACATATCTTCTCACATATAAGAGATTTGCCCCATGTGGCCTATTAAATAAAAGTATAACAGAAAATTTCAAGTTTTACCCATAGAATCAATAAGTATCAGCGTGTTATAAAGATTGCCTACTGCATGAGAAAAAACTTGAGGGATTTTGAATTTTATTCTCCAATGGGACTACTTCACTGGCCAGTAAGGACACTAATATTGGATAGGGGTAGCAGTTGATAGGGCATAATTATACAGTCAAAGGCTAAATAGCAATGTTGCAAGGTGAAGAATAACATATAATAAGCATTTTCTTTACTTTTACATTTCCTACACGAAGCCCATTAAACATGTACAAGAAAGCATCTGAAGAAAGAACTATCCATGTTTTCCTATAGCAACAAAATGTAATCACTGTGAACCAATGCCAAACTGTGGGTGCTGCTCGAGACTCCAATGGGTTCTCTTCTTTAATAAAGTGTTGGGAGTGCAGGCACGGATGGAGTTTGTCCCAGCTCCCAGCTGAAACACATTGGGGCAGTGGCCTGGATGGAGCTCAGGCTGAGGCTGTTTTCACTTTTCACATACAGGTTTTTCTAGTGAGGTGCGGTTTAGGACTCTACTCTCTTTGTACTAACAAAAAGTAATCTCTATGGGTACCTTAGACGCAGGTAAAAGAATACTTTTTTGCCTATGGAATCAACAACTATTGCGAAAATATAGACTTTTCTGTCTGAAAAAAGCAATACCATGCCATGGCAGTATCTGTATTTAGGCAACATACAGTATTTACTTTAAAATGTTAAGAATGAAGTACAGGATCACTTTAAAGTGGAAGAATACCTAGTTCTCGTGGCAGTGTAGTGAATGATAAACATTTTAGATTGAAGAGTAAAAGAGGTACACCTTGTTCTTTCACGTATAAAGCGTTTAATGGATTCTGGAAATGTCATGAGCAAAACCTTTTATATTCATGTTTTCCTCTATGCTGGTTACTTTAAAATGCAGGGACTAGATAATTGGTAGAGCTTTGTGTCTCAAATGTTACTTGTCCCACCAGAAGGACTGTAAAAAAGGTTGCTAAATTGGTATGTGAGAAGAGGGTTAATATCTTCATCCTAAAATACTGCAAACCATTCAGTTAGCCAGAGCTTAATGTTATGCCCTTCTCCTTTAGAGCTAGACTAGGTGGCACTTAACAAGGTATGATCAAGAGTATAAAATGGAGTAACCCATGATTAATCTGACAACTACAATTATTAATTGTCAGTATAGCCACAATGCAGGCCCTGAGCACAACAAAGAAGGGACCCATGTGAGGGTGTCTTAGTCTTTCTATCAGAAAGTCATTCCCCATCAGTATTGTGGATATACTTTCAGATGCACAGCACCCTATAATGGGTGAAAGGAAGAACTGCAGCTCCATGATATTGTAATATTGTAAGGGTGGCAAGGGAAGTAGAATTTCATATATTTTTGCATTATTCTGCTTTGCCAAAGTTAATGTGCATTGGAGGAGAGGCAACAGAGGAAGATAGATACTTTAACTGGGCATTGTTCCGGTGCAGACCCAAACATTGATTGAACCAAAGAGGACTGTAAATTTCCTGCAATTGCAGTATCTTTAGGAGAAAGACAGATGTACTGTATATAGGTACAGATAGATTTACCCAGTGCTTCCTGGAACTATTGTTTAATGAGCAATTTCATCAAGTGAATTCAATTAACACATACCTAATGCTAGTCTACAAACCCTACACGTGAGCTAAAATCAGTCTACTAAATGTACACTAATTTGAATTTTATTTATCCACTGTAGATAAATTTCAGACAGCTCTTCACACACTTTGCACACACATAAACTTTAATGGCATCCCAGTCTTAGTCTGTAGGGTTCAATATTGAGTTGGCCCACTCTTTGCAGCTATAACAGCTTCAACTCTTCTGGGAAGGCTGTCCACAAGGTTTAGGAGTGTGTCTATGGGAATGTTTGACCATTCTTCCAGAAGTGCATTTGTGAGGTCAGGCACTGATGTGGATGAGAAGGTCTGGCTCGCAGTCTCCGCTCTAATTCATCCCAAAGGTATTCTATCGGATGGAGGTCAGGATTCTGTGCAGGCCAGTCAAGTTCCTCCACCCCAAACTTGCTGGATGAGCAAGTTTGGGGTGGAGGAACTTAACTGGCCTACACTGTGTCAAATTCTGAATCATGTAGAGCAAAGCTGTAAATCTTTGTCAAGTATATAGTGAGGTATTCTACACTGACTACCAACGTAATGGGAAGTTTACAATGACCACCATCCGAAGACGTCCGATGACGAAACGCGTAAAGGCGGGGCCAGCTTAGTACGCACAAACGTTTGACATCACGATCGGGTTCGCTTACTTGGTATAGGGAACGCCAGCCGAACGAAGAGTAAGCGAGACACCTCTTCCTCAAACAGTAGCTGCGCTACCACTGGTTTGTTCCCATGTGTACCACCGAGGAACCCAACAATACTGTTCATTTTTATCTCACTTTTTAACTTGTTTGGACAATAAATACTTTTATGGTTTTACACTATATTGGATTTTTGTCCTTTTATACTCCAAACCAACCGGAGGGATTTTTTCACACTGGATAAGGACGCACCGGACCAGAGGAGAGCCGTTAAAAGGAGAACCACTGGAAAAGGTCTGGTACTGAGGATCACTACCCGAGCTGACCGGGATAAAGATTCAGCATAGGCGAGTTACCCCTGCAGGGGTACCTATCTCCGGTGAGTGGGGACGCAAGAGGGGAGCACAGAGTTGAAGCACTGGATCACTTTATGAAGTTTTATCACCAAAGTCACTGAACACTTTTTATTCCATCTGGATTTCTTTTTAAGAGACTATTGCTGTTTTGCTAATTATGGACACTATTACACCATGATCTGATATGAATGTATAAACTCCACAAGATAACAGACAGTGTCACTCATATTGCCATTGATATTTGCACATTTTTTATATCTAATTTCTGATAATATATATTGTCGTCAAGGGCCCTTTTGAGCTAGGTTACCAGTAGAAAGGAGAGGAGTTGGTCGTCTCTGTTTTACAGGACAGGCAGAGCGCCATTTAGTGGACAAATCGGAGACCACAAGCCCAGCTCATTTATCAAATCTTTCAGAGAGATAATATATGGAGCTATATGGATAAGGAAGAAATTGTTGGTCGATTGTGACGATCGAAAAGTGGCAAAAGGAAACGCGAGGGAGATAAGTGGAGCAGGAGAGTGTTGTCCCAAGAAAACATGATATATATACAGAGGCGCATTTCCTTAGGCATAGAGGTGAGAGCTCTGGGAGCACGATACGGGATTGTGGCACTTATTGAGTAGCCTTTTGGGGTGAAGCACCGGTCCCCCTCCAAAGAGGCTTTCTCTGCATGAGTGGAGCACGGAGTGTTTTTCATCTATTTGGAGCACAAGTCGCACAGAATCACTTTAGCACTTTATTTAAAAAGAGGACATTAGTCCAGAGACTGTTTCAAGATTTACGTTGATCAATTAATTTTAAAATATTTATAATATTTTATGGTTTTATTATCATGCACCATATTTATCACTATTGCAATTTTATCTTTATTGTGATTGTATATGTACAGCAAATACCGCTTCACTATTCACTTGTATATGAGACCACAGAGCACAGGGAATAAGAAGGCTGTTGCACTACAATATCCTTTAAGATATTCTATTCACTTGGGTTTACCACTAGGGGGAGCAATTTAGTGTGCTTGGCGATAGGCTGCGCAGTACCATTTACTACACTTGCTAGTTCTGTATATATCGTCATATATTAGGTACAGCAGCAACCTAGAGACTAAGGTAAATATACGTCATATAATTCATATAATACAGAGATATATAGTAGCGCGAGGGCACATTCACACTCATTTGTTGATAGATATGACCTCAGGGGGATGATATACATATGAATGCTGCCTCTATTAACATATCAATGCAGCCAGTCTGTGTATATTTACATATTAATACCACCACTATTTACATATCAATGCAGGTTATTTACATGTAAAAACTGCAGGTGAGTCATCTGTACATGGTAATAGGGCAGAGCTGGGCAGCATTAGTAACAGAACTTCACACTGAGATCGGGACACAGCACAGGACTAAAACTTCAAGGAACAAAGGAATTTAAACTGGGATGAGTTTTTGATAGGTAGCTATGAGATATATCTTGGTACTGACACTTTGATGCATATTCCTATAGTGGATGTGCTGGAGAAGAGAGATGAATCAGGAGCCAGCTCAGCATATACCCTCAATGTTTGCATGTTGATCTGTGGATAATTACACATTTTGATGAACCAGACAAACATGATCAATGAACTGAAGACTGAATGTATCTGTTAGCATATTCATGAAAATCAAAACTATTTCCAATATGCTATTATCTTTGGAAATATCTCTCCTGCATTACAAAAAAACAGGCAAAAGGTTGTCACGTCACCAGATAGGGCTGGAGCAGATTGGTACACCTGGTTATGCGTGGATGTGAAACTGAAGCCATGAGCAGTTTGGTTGTGCTTCTTGCATGTATTCTAAAAATGTATTTTCAGTTTTGTTTGGACTGCACCTTTAACACAGGGTCAGTCAGCTAAAAATAAAAAATACACCTTTATATCACTCCTATCATTTTTGCAGTTAAAATGAGAAATTCTGTTGTATAGCACAATAGCCTTAACAACAAAATTTCTACTGTGGCTGCATACCAAGATACCTCTGGGTGCAATATTCTCTCTTGAATATACAATTAAGTTCAGGAAAGACATCTTTGATCTAGGCAGGAAAATATTCATTAGCAGCTGACTCAGCTCATGAATATTTTTCAAGGTTGACACAAAAAACATATGAATAAGTTTACCAAAGTTATGTGAAATATTTTTTTCTTTTTCCTGATATTGAAGCAGGTTCTGTGACAGAAGTACATATTTAAACACCATGTACTTTTAAAAACAAAAGTTACAATAATTTTAAAACTGAACTCCAGTCAGATGTAAAAACACCATTTATTATATACTGTCACTGGTCACTTTATTAGGTACACCAGTTTAATTGCTTGGTAGCACAACTTGCTAATCAGCCATGGCAGCAACTTGCTGAAGTTCAAACTGAGCATCAGAATGGGGAAGAATGGGGATTTAAGTGACTTTGAACGTGGCATGTTTGTTGGTGCCAGACAGTCTGATCTGAGTATTTCAAAAACTGCTGATCTACTAGGATTTTGATGCACAGCCATCTCTAAGGTTTACAGAGAATAGTCTGAAAAATAGAAAATATTCAGTGAGCTGCAATTATGTTTACGGAAATGCCTTGTTGATGTTAGAGTTCAGAGGAGAATGGGCAGACTGGTTTGAGATAATATAAAAGAAACAGCAACTCAAATAACCACTCATTACAACCAAGGTATGCAGAATACCATCTATGATTGCACAACATATCAAACCTTGAAGCAGATGGGCTACAGCAGCAGAAGACAACACTGGGTGACACTCCTGTCAGCTAAGAACATGAAACTGAGGCTACAATTTGCATTAGCTCACCAAAATCAGACAATAGAAGATTGGAAAAATGTTGCCTCAGGCTGGTGGTGGTGGTGTAATTGTGTGGGAGATATTTTCTTGGCACAATTTGGGCCCTTTAGTACCAATTGAGCATTGTTTAAACTCCACCTACCTAAGTATTATTGCTGACCATGTCCATCCCTTTATGACTACAGTGTACCCATCTTCTGATGGCTCCTTCCAGCAGGATAATGCACCATGTCACAAAGCTCAAATAATCTCAAATTGGATTCTTGAACATGACAATGAGGTCACTGTACTCCAATGGCTTCCATAGTCACCAGATCTCAATCCAATAGAGCACCTTTGGGATGTGGTGGAACGGGAGATTTGCACCCTGGATGTGCAGCTGACAAATCTGCAGCAACTGCGTAATGCTATCATGTCAATATGGACCAAAATCTCTGAGGAATTGCTGAGGATTTACACAATGAATGTGTCCTTACTTAATTATGCTAAATTGGCTAAAATGTAGACCCCTTGCTGCTGTTCATTGGTATAACTGCTGCTTTCTGACTGGTTAAACCAAAAATGTTCTTCAATTACTATTTTATATACAAATTTCTTCAGTGCTGATCTGCTTTCGGTCCAGATAATATTTAGGCAGCTTAACACGTAATAGGCAAAATTCAGAAAAGCCCCAGAGATAATTATAAATACACATTAGTGAAGCGCCTCAAGTTTAGTAGTACACAGAAAGGGATAAGAGAGTGTCCCTAAATATTCGGATACTACTTAATTATTAAGAGAAAATAATTGTCCTTTTGGGATCCATTTCAGAATAGATCAATGAATCACGAACCATGTATCTATATCAATAGGTGTAACAGTCTAATGATTAAGGATGAGTGACCGAGCCACTGGCAAAATTGGAGACATATAATCCCAACAGTTAAGTCCTTTCTAGATGCAGTAATCCTTTCTTTTCAGCCGGCAGTGACTCATTCGCGGCCATCTGTGTAGACTGGGATGCCAGTCTGTTTGTGATAGACTGCTCAATTCACCAGCACCTGGATCTAGGTGCAGATCAATGTGAGTGCAATATTTTTAAGCCTTTATGTTTTAATAAATAAGTGTGATACGGAGAGCACTAGATTTGTTTCTTTGTATTTTTTATACTGCCATCTTGAGTGAATTGGTAACCTGGAGACCTGAGGACCATGTATCTGGCTTAAGCTTTGTGACCTCCTGAAGGTCGAATTGGTGAGATGAGAGGCCATGTCGGGCTGCACGCTTTGTCTCACCATAAATCAGGACTTGCATGTCACTTTTGCACACGGTGGCTGACATATTAAGTGAGGGGTCGAACGGGATGAAAAGACAGGATTACTACATCTAGAAAGGACTTAACAGTTGGGATTATATGTCTCCAATTTTTCTGGTGGCTTGGTCACTCATCCTTAATCATTAGACTGTTACACCTGTTGATATAGATACATGGTTCGTGATTCATTGGTCTATTCTGAAATGCATCCGAAAAGGACAATTCTTTCTTTTCAATGTTTTTATTGGAATTATTTTACAAAATAGGAAAAATACATTGGTATATTTCAGGTAAATTCGACAGCTATGTTCAATAGGAGTTACAAAAATAAAAACATTTAGACACTTATAAATGGGAGGTAGATGAGGCAGTCGATTAAGATTACAAAAGAGGTATCTATAGATTCAGTGGGAGTCAAACAAGCATTAGAACATCAACAAAAAATCTGAGCTACACTTCAAGAATAGAAGAGTCCGTTGTCCTATCTACTGAGTGCCGATAATGGGCTATGGCTTCCTTTAACTTAAAGCAACAAATCATGGAGAAGTTCTTAGAACTGACCCCTCATCAAGAGTGAGCCCCTATGGGGAGACCCCGCGGCAGTCCGCTCCAGGGACGTCCCAAGGGAGGCTCCCAGACTCCCGGCACCCCTTAGGGATCATGCTGTGCCGAGAGCTGGGGTCCCTCAGACTCCCCCAGGACCCCCCCACCGAGCCTTGTAATCTAGCAAAAGGAAGAGAAAATTGTGTTTTCAACTTCATTTGACAAACATAAATGTCATTATAAAACTCTTATCATAAAGAACTCCCCTTGTGGCCTCTACCACCCAAATTCCAGTTGTGTCACGAACAAGTAAAACATCTAAGACATAGAAGAAAGAAGATACAGGAAATAGAGAGGACAAAAAAAAGGAGGAATGCAGTGAACAGTGTAGATATTGTGGAGTTACTTCAGGCTTTGTCAATCAACTAAGACTTTGGTTTCCTGATATGCCTGGGATAAGTGAGACTCCAACAAAGGATGCCCATGGTTCCCATATTAATTCAAATTTGTGAAGGTTATCTGATAAGATGCTAGCAAGTTTTTCCTGTGTCATTAGCCAGAAGATTTTTTGAATCGCACACTTTAGGGAGACCCGTTCTTGCTTCCAAGCCCTAGCTATTGTGATCTTGGCACCGAGGAGAATAAAGTGGATCAGTTTCCTTTTGAATTTCGGGACTTTCGGAATACCATCATTTAAGAGTGCAATCAAGGGGGACCTTACCAGTTTACATCCCGTTACTTTCCGAATGACGCTGAAAGATTTGGACCAAAACGACCTTATTCTGGGGCATTCCCACCAGATATGAGCCATAGTGCCTCTAAGGAGACAGCCCCTGAAGCATAGAGGTCAGCATTTGGGAAAAATGTAGCTAGTTTAGCTGGAGTAAGATACCACCTCATCAAGACCTTAAGGCTTGCTTCAGAGATAGTGGTGTTCAAAATACCCTTAAAGGATCTGGACAAAAAGGACAATTCTTTTCTCTTAATAATTAAGTAGTATCTGAATATTTAGGGACACTCTCTTATCTCTTTCTGTGTACTACTAAACTTGAGGCGCTTCACTAACTTCAACTACTACTAACTGCAATGCTTGTGAAAGGCGTATATTTTTGCACTGTCAAATATGTCAGTACCATAGGAAGCAAGGTTATATTGAAGGCCAACAGGAATCTTCTTCCTGTTGCTATGGACACTAAGCAAATGATGCACCATTTGTATTGTATCATTTCACAAAGTTCATACTGGCAAGAATACCCAATGGCATAAGGGACATTCTTAAAGTGAACATGCTAGGTTTACCCAAGTGTATAAACTAAAATCACTAGCAAAGCATAGCTGTATTTGTTTTCAAAATTGTTTCCATTGTGCCTAGTGAGGGCACTAGATCATAAGTAGAGTTGAGCGAACCTCTGGAAGTTCGGGTTCTGCTGGTCAGGCCGAACTACGGGAAAAAGTCCGGGTCCAGGTCCGGACGGAACCCGAACGATCGCACAGACACCGAACCCCATTGAAATCAATGGGGACCCAAACTTTTAGGCACAAAAATGGCTGTAACAAAGTCCTGGAAAGTCCTAGAGGGCTGCAAAAGGAAGGAAATGGGGGTAGTGGGAATGGGGGTAAAGGAAGGAAAACGTCGGGAGATCCTGAAAGGTCCTGAAACAATGTCGGTAAAAACACGGATTTTCAAACCCAGGGGTAACTAAAGTTACCCCAAGCCACAGACACGCTAGCAAGCCCAAGGCAGGCCTGGACCTGGGCCTGAAAAAGGGCATCAAGCCGGACTGGTCGTCTTGGGCTTGAAGGTCTCCAAGCGAGTTGAGATGAATACTAGATCACGGGAGTGATCCGTGTTACCTTTGTTAAAACTTTTGTTTATGTCGATACGAAACGATCACTAAAATCAAATATGTGAACCCATTTGGATCGTACAAGTGAAATTCTTACAGGG